>CM026562.1:25061135-25635765 GCA_015143295.1 Tetracentron sinense
GTTTGAGGGTGACCACAACTCAAACCCATGCAGCGGGCCGCCAAATGTCATATGTATCCTCTGGCCTAAGAGCTGAAGCTATTACCATGCGAGAGGGCACATTGCTTGCGGCTACATATCAGTCGAGGAAGATAATAGTTGAAGGTGATCAACCCAATTTGATTTAAGAAATTATCCTCTGCTGATAGCACTTGTGATTGGTCTATTAAACCCTATTAGTAGGCCGCACGTGTGATGTTAGGTTGAGGGAAGTTAATAGATTTGAAATGACTTTAGTACCCTTAAATATTTTTTCACTAAATAGTAATAGGATAATATAATATTTTCAATCGATAATTCATTTAAAAAAAAAATGTCAATTAATGCCACCTACTTCTGTTCTTTTATTATAATAGGATCATTATAATAGTAGAGATTAATTAGGACGTTCGTCCTCCATGCTAATATGTTTGAAGAAATCAGATTTTGTCATCTTAGAAGATGTGGCAATGGTTCGGGCCCATAAGCTAGCTAGATCAGCTTTGCTTGACAGAGTGAATACAAGAGCTCTCTCTCTACCATGGGACCCTGACGAGACTGGGATGTAACCTGTTGAATTTTATTTGAATGAAAAAGGCAGTACGCGTTCAAATGGTCTATGATGATTCCACACGAGGTCGCCTTTTTTTTTTTTTGGTTATACATCCTGTTTAATCATTAATGTAGAAAGTTCTTAAGTTGAATTTTTTTAATTTTCACTAATAACAAATGCTCATTTCTTATGCTATCTCCAAAAATATTTTTCTTCCTTGGGAAACTTCTTTCTAATTTTCTTCGGTGATTGTGAGACTTTTTTTTTTGCTTCGAATATCATTTACCTACTGTTAGTGGTCAATGGTTAGCTTGAGGATTGGAGCTCTTGAACTCATTGTTGAGATTCAAATAATAACTTGTTAAACCTAAAAGATATTATTTAATACAAGATCTAGTCCATGCAATTAGATGTCTAGAATTCATAATCAAATAGAGATGAAGACTGAAAGAGATAATCACATACCAACTTGTTGGAATATCCTTATTCTCTTCTCGGTGTGACGCTAGACTTCTCGTACTGCGCTTGAGAGAGGATGAGAGAAGTCTTCCATTTTCTCCTTAGGTCTGATTCAATGAGGCTTCTAAATGATGTAAGAGAAAAGATGGACTTCCTATTTCTTTATATACCTTTGGAACCCTACCCATCATAAGATCCAAGGGCTGAGAGGAATCACACCAAAGATCTAACGGTCGCAAATCCTGATCAATTTGTTAGCTTTAGTAACACTTATGAGTCCCTGTTCGATCACGTTTCTTTAGTGGGACCCATTAACCTTATTATTCTCTATTGACAACAACGCAATCTGAGTTTTGAAAACCAAAGGATTACGCCGGACCACATGACTTTTATTTAATATAAAAACCCTAACAATCTCTCACTTGGTCCAAACAATCCTTGAATAAAAATAAAAGAAAAAGACTGATCGGATTGATCAACTTTAAAAACATGATTGACTACTCTTTTATTTTGAAAAACATTGCTATCGAGAATTAAGTGTTCATTTAACTTTCACTCTGATTCAAAAGCATCACTAACGGTGATCATGGAAGCATAAAACATCTACTAGTGTTCATTATTATGATGCAAGCCACTCCATGGTCAAACAGTTAGTAATACTAATGTTTCCGTGCGGAACTTTATGGTAGCTCAGTATGGTGTGATATGGACGGTTCACAGCCTTATGTGATCAAAATGTGTAGGTCCATGAATTGTCCATACTACATGCATTTAAGCATATGCATGTCATTCTGATACTTTATGATAACTGCAATGTGAAGTCCATCACCTTGTATCCAGAATGAAGGCCTTAAACATGGTGCCCAATCATGTTCAGCCCAAGCAACTTGAGAGTTTTGTGCGGGCTTTCGGGCAAACTTGACATCAATGACATCCGTCATGTGAAATCCATCACTTGATCTCTTTACCTTTTGCACGTGTAGTTCAAATACATAACATAATCAAATGATGCATTGATATTTCATTTGCATAACCATAATAATTCAATAGTAGAAAACAATGACATGTAAATCATTTAAATGGCTGGAACATAAAGTAATAAACAAACACTCCCACTAAATAAAATAATCAAATGACTCTAAAACTTTCATAGGATTGACAAGTTCTTTAAAATTTCTAGTGGAGAGTACCTTTAGTTAACGGGTTCACAGTCAAAACCAAAATCAATGGAATTCATAATTTTTAGCTCACTAATGAAATTTTATAGCTAATTGGCCTGATGCAAAGCCTCAAAACATGCAACATAATCTGTATCCACAGTGGATGATGCCACCAAGGACTGCTTGACATATCTCAATGAAACAACACCACATGCTAACAAGAACACATAACTGATGTGGATTTCAAATTGTTCTTGTAAGCACCCCATTTTTGTACCCCTTTATCCCTCTTCCCACTTCTTCAAAGGCTCTAAGGTTCACACAAGGCTCAAGCCCATTTGGCCAAACTTATACCCAAACAACCCAATCAAGCCCAATTACCTAATTCCATTACCCAAGCTCAATTACCCAATTGCCTTAGTCAAAACTCAATTGCTTTAACCAAAGCATAATTACCATAGCACAAGCCCAATTGTCATAGTCAAAGTCCAATAACCATAACCCATGACTCATCTAATAACCCATGATCCGTAAGATCTAGTCTACATATCCATATCTATTCAACCTACATCCCTCAAACCCAAGCCTACTTTCTTACAAAAGACCTCTTATTTTTTTTAAAACACCCAAATAGCCCTATTTTTGTATCTACACACATTTTGACCAATCAATTATCTCTCTTACTCTCTTGTACTTCTTACAAATCATTCTTATACCTCTTACAAAACAATTAATTTTCTTACACCATTTTTGATCACCTAATCACTTCCCTTACTTTCTTACATCTCTTACAAAACAATTAGTTTTCTTACACTCTTTTGACCACCCAATCACCTCTTATCAAGTACACACCTTTTTGACTATCCAATCACCAACCACATCCCTTTTGACCAACCAATCACCTTCCTTCTACTCACCAACCCTTCTATTAATTACCAAATTGTCACAACCCCCTGAAAACTCTATAAATACAAAACCTCCATAAACCATTTCTCTCATCTCCAAAATCTCAGGTGGAAACCCTAGCTCTCCATCTTCTCTATCCAAAAACCCTTCTAAAGAATCCCCAAGTCTCAAAGCCAACACACCCCTTAGGCCTCATGATCCATTAGAAGATTCTCACTCCTTATATTTTTTTTTAGCCTTTAAGAAAGTGAGAAGAACCTAAGTTTTAGAGTGTGTCGAGAATTTTAGGACTAAAAGCCTAGAGTTCTTCACTGACTCTCTTCCTTTGTGGACTCTAAAAATCCCTCACCTCTTGGAGCATTAGAAAAGAAATCTTGGTGGAGTAGACATTCCTCCCTTTATTCTTCATCTTCTTCTTTACTTCATATTTATTTATCTTTTTTCTTGGTTTCTAGTCATTTTCTAGAACTATTTGGGAATGTCTCTCTTTTCTCAAGTTTAGTTGAGCCTCTCTACACCAATCTAATGGTGTAGAGGGACCCCACTTAAAAGAAAGAAGATGTTCTCCTTTTTTCCTTTCATGTAAATATTTCTTTCCTTTTATATACCCACTAGTGTGGATATGGGTAGACCCATAGAGAGTGGAAACTAAAACTATATCTTTCTTTTCATTTTATTTCTTCGTTTAGATTCTAGTCCTTCTAAAATTCTTTGAGAAAGCTCATCCTCACTCAAAGTTTTATACTTAGAGTTTTATTACATAATTCATAATGGTGTAAATGGACCACATTAGATGGGAGATGATGAGTTTTCATTTTTTCAACTTGTCATTTTTTTCCTTTCTTTTTTCTTTTATGTTCTATTTTGAATGTGTAAAGGATGGTTTAAGGACTTAAAGATAATATTATCCAAAATGTCTCGTACCAAAGGTAATGACATTTGATTTATTGTCAACACTAATTCAACAAAGTACGTGTTAGCAATAGACCATGTACTATACATAATGCAAACATTCCTCCTTATGTCCTAAATACGATCTTTTAGTTTAAGTCTCTCATTAACCTTCTCTTGGGTTAAATTTGACTTTGGTTAAGTTTGCCAAAACTCTACTTATATGAAAAAATCCAAAAAAACATGATAAAATTTCAAAAGATTAAAAACATTCAAATATGATCAAAATATCAAAAATATTCAATCAACCAACCAACTTAGCATGCTTGCTTGTAAGAACTACTATGACTTGATCCCGCTAAGTCAGGTAAGCAGGCAGCCCTAACGGGTCCAGCTCACCTAGGATTAGTTTTCCTTTTTCACTTAATCTTGCTTAATTACTATAATTAAACAATATACTTCGAATCTCATTTTAGACCTAAAGCCTTATAAATTGTATAATTGGGATCCTATTTCCCCATAATTAATAGGTGGCGACTCTTATCTTTAGCGTTTAGCGTCGTTCCTCCGTAGGGCCCAACCCAGAAGGAAAGATGGTAAATTCTTTTACTCGTAGTCCTAACAAACAACAAATACAGAATCCGAATAACTTACAACTTCTAGTTCATTACATCTCCTGTAAACCAACATGAAGTCCTTTGAGATAACCCCAAAAAATCTAGAAGTACGATCTCAGGTAATCTTGAACCCAAAATATAACTTGTCTCCTCATATATCTCATATCAAAATTCTTTACCGTACAATACAAAAAATACAAACTTGCTCCCACTGACCTTGAGGTATATGCATCGATCTAAGTAGGTCACTATTTCAAGTTTACCATTCAAATTGTCACAAGAGTCACAATGACCCTGAGATAAATCTACCTTCACCCAATGACCGAGGAATTAACAGATAATGAGATTAGTTTCTAAACAAAATACATTTTCATAAACTTTAATTCCTCTTTCATTACATTCAACCACTCAAGATAGTCCTCACTATTTACAAAATCTAGAAAACTGGAAGGATCTTCTTAATTGCTAATGACACATTCATCCAGATATATTTCACTGTTAGTAGAAAAAACTAATTTCTTCCACTAGTAGATCTCTTAAAAGGAATTGATGTCGGTTTATAATAAAAACTATTGCAATAAAATCAACAAACATACACAATAAAGATGATATAAAATATGAGTCCAATGTTAGCTAATAAAGATCATCCACTAATAGATTACCACCAATTGTTTGAAAAATATGTCTAATAGAGAGTGTACTCCACTCAAGGATAAAATCAAAACCAAACATCATCCAATCCAACATAAATAATATCTCGCCTAAACAACGGCACAATGAAAGTATCAACTAATAGCAAAAACATAAATATAGTCTAATACTAATCAACAAGTTCCAACAGCCTCTAATACTATTGGTGCAGAGTTCCTAAAAAATCATTGTAGACAAGGATTTCGATCCCCGCACACAGGGGGTATGGGTAATGCCCTGGCGATGGTCGGTTGATTTTAAGTTTAGAGTCGCCACCTATTGATTCGGTAGAGATAAGTCCCAGTCAATGGATAAGGTCTTGGTCTGGTCAGAGTTCTAGGTAAGAGGTTCGGTTAAGCCCGGGGAAGGTGTTAGGCACCCCGGCACTTCCGTCATTCGGCGGTTCCTTACTTCCTAGGTTTAAGCCATTTAAGATCAAATTGTTAATCAAATACCATTGATGTAGTTTATACTAACCCAAGAAGGGGAGCGCTAAACTAGGGTCAGGCCCGAGTCGGGCTGCCTACGTACTCACATTGTGGTGAGATCAGACCGAGCGTAGTTCTGGCACATGAGCCCGTGCCGAGGCTAAGAGGAGTGTTGTGTGTGCGCCAAGGGTGGCTTAGCATCTAGCCGGAAGGCTAGGGGTGATTGACCGGGTTGGTCAAGTGCTATGATGTTGGGCCTTGTAGGCCCGGGTGGAGCCCGGTAGGCTTAGGCCCGGTAGGCCGAGAAGGAGTCCGGTGGACTAGGGTTCGGCCTGGATTCAGCCCGGTAGGCCTAGGGTGAAGCCCGGTAGGCTTAGATTGGGCCCGGTAGGCCAAGGTAGAAGCCTGATAAGCTAAGGGTTAAGCCCGGTAGGCTTGGGTTCGGCCCGGTAGGCTTAGGGTTAAGCCCTGTAGGCTTGGATCGGCCCGGTAGGCCTGGGGTTAAGGTCCAAACTCAGTATTATGGTCCTTAAAAGTTAATTTTTTTATTTCAGGAGTTTTTCCCAGTGGTTAAGGATGCTTAACCGCGGTTAAGGGGAGAGGTCACCATGGTTAAGGGGCTTAACCAGGGTTAAATGGCCAAGTGAGACCATTTTTGGGTTTCTCAAATTATTTTGGAATTTTGGATCATTTTTCCGGATTTTCTATGATTAAGGGTCGCTTAACCATGGTTAAAAATCAACTCGGATGAGGTTTTTGACCGTGGTTAAGGGTCCTAACCACAATGAAAAAAATTAAAAAAAATATTTTTGGAATCCAGAGAATATTATTGATTTTTTAATAATTTTTCCAGAATTTTATGAGGTCATGGGCTGCTTAACCATGGTTAAATGTTAACTATGAGTGAGTTTACCCATGGTTAAGGGTCCGGCTGAGGTGAAAATGGGCTCAGGGTCCATGGCAGGGCCTAGACTGGCCTCCCACCCGGTCTGGGCCCTCACAAAGTCCAAAAAGTGCAAAACAAACCTCATATTTTATCCAAATTATAACCATGATTAACGCGAGTTCAACCATGGTTAAAGGGTGAATCCCGAAAATCCGAGAATACCAGGGGGTAGCCTGAAGAGTAATGAATACCAAGGGGAGTTCAGGTGTGGGCCCCACATAGTCCAAAAGTCGCCCAAAAATCACCACATAAAATGATAGATTTCCCAAAAAAAACAGATTTTTCAACCACTGCTCGTTAGCGATTTAACCATGGTTAGAGTGCGAGTTAAGAGGTGAAATTGCACAGGGGGATAGCCCGGGGTGTTGTTATTCTAACCATGGCCCTGGTTTCGACCAGGGCCCACTCTAACCATGGTTAGAGTGAGGTTACAGGCAGCAACCCGAATCTGGAATTCAAAAAAACAGATTTCCGACCTCTGGTCGTCAGCGATTTAACCATGGTTAGAGTGCGAGTTAAGAGGTGAAATTGCACATGGGGATAGCCCGGAGTGTGATGAGTCTAACCATGGCCCTGGTTTCGACCAGGGCCCACTCTAACCATGGTTAGAGTGAGGTTACAGGCAGCAATGCGAAACTGTTTTTTTTTTTTTCAGATTTTTGAAAAACTTGCTTGGGGGCTGTTTGGCTTGAGGATGAGAGTCTTCATGGATTGAGGACCCCCCAGACCCTCAGGGAGGCCTGCTATGCTATGGGGGTGGCTGTACTCGTGGCCACACCTCCAGAAAACACCCCAAAGCCTATTGTTTTTTGAAAAAAACTGAAGTTAAAAAAAAAGAAAACAAAATGGGACCCCTGGAATGGGACCAGGGGTCCCTTACAATGGGAAAATCAAGTTAAGCAGCAAAGGGGGTGGCCGTATACCCTCTGAAAGTCCGGTGGCAGCAGCTGCGCAAGGTGGTGAGCTCGGTGGAGTGGCGAGGTTGTGGTGGCGCTACGACGTCGTGGTGGGCAAAGGAAGGGGTATGAAGGCTAGGATGAGGGGACTGAACTTGGGCAAGGGTTCAGATGTGGAGGTGAGGATTCAGATCCCCTTTGACAGTGAGGGGAGTTCCCTATTTATAGGGGAGATTGAAGGGGACACACAAGGCAATAGTACCGAGGTTGGTGGAGGGATCCAGAGGTGGAGTGGGCGTCTGCAGCAGGGGAGGGGTGTTGGATGCATGCCTGAAACCGCAGGGGGTGGCATGCTACAGGTCTGTTCACTCGTCCCCTTGTCAGGGACGGTGAGCAGTAAGATGTTTTAAAAAAAAATTTTGTTTCTTAACTTGTTTGGGTTTGGGCTTTAGTTCTATACGGGTATGGGCCAACCCATGTTGGCCCTGCCACATTGGGTTGGCCCAAACAACTCGAACACCTTTTTTTTTTTTTTTTTTAAAAGAAGAGAAAAAAGAAAAAACCTTCTTCAGGTGGGTCCCACCCTAAAAGGCCATGGGCCTTGATTTTTTGATTTTTTTTCTTTTTTTGTGTTTCTTGGGACTTTGAAATGGGCCTTGAGCCCACGAGGTTTTAGCCTAGGGTTAGACTAGGGCTAAGCTAGGGTTAGGCCTAGGGTTTAGCTAGGGTTCACCTAGGGCTAAGGGACATAGGCTGGGTATTAACTATGGTTAAAGGATTTAACCCTAGTTAACAAGGGGTGTAAAAATTGGGTGCTTACAGCTGCCCCTCTTTGTCGGAGAATGCCGTGATTGGCAATTTGAACGACAAAGACTGGAATCATCCGATCTTTACACCGAGATTGGGCATTGGGGAATGCAGCATGGTATGATGTGCAAGTGGTGAATGCATGTGGAGTGATGCGGACTACTGCTAGAGGATAGCGAATAGCTGAGGGAAAATTGGGTGTAGAAGTGGTGTGGCCCCGAGGCACTCCACCGGGGAATGCGATCGAGACGGTGTTTCCTAGATCGGATTTACCGAATCGATCGAGGGACACACGGAATGTCGAAAAGGAAGGACATACTAATGAGACTGCGGGGTGACGAAGTTGTCACGTAGCACCAGAAGGTCAACAGACACCTGGGGGTGTCGCAAAAGGGAGATACGCTAGTGAGACTGCGGTGTGACGAGGTTGCCACGTAGCACTAGGAGGTCAAATGACACATGGGTGCGTCACAGAAGAGGGACAAGCTAGTGGGACTGCGGTGTGACGAGATTGTCACGTAGCACTAGAAGGTCGAGGACACACGGGGGCGTCATGAAAGATGGACAAGCTAGTGAGGCTGCGGTGTGACGAGATTGTCACGTAGCACTAGGAAGTTGAGGACACACGGGGGTGTCACAAGGGAAGGATCGGCTAGCGAGACTGCGGTATGACGAGATTGTCACGTAGCGCTAGGAAGTCAAGGGACACCCGGGGTGTCACAACGAAGAGAGACCTGTGGGAGATGATGCTGTTATGTGGCGAGATTGCCACGGAGCACACATGATGTCTGGAGGTTTCAAGGTATGATGCCAAATGAAACTGGAATTGCCCAAGGGAATGAATTTTGATCATGTTGAACACTGCTGAGAGGTTTTAGCCAAGCAGGTTTTGATGCTATGTTGTCATGCAGGGATGAAAACAAGGGTGCTTTCCCATGACTCTGTGGTGATCTGCTGCTGACGGAGATGCATGGCTTCGGCTTCCTTTGCTTGCTTGCCGGGGCTGCTTGGTGCAGGTTGGTACAGACAGGCTTTGTTACCAAAAGTTTGTTTTTGAAAATCTTTTCGTAGAAAAAGTGTAGAAGACTTTTTATGAAGATTTTATTTTTGACAAAAATGCTTAGTTAGCTGTGATTTGCCAATAAATTGCCTAGGTTTAGGGCTTATGGGATTTGTGAATCATCTGTTAATCTCGGGAGCGAGGTACATGACTCAGAGCAAGATGTTGGGGAATAGACAAATTCGTCCGAACAACCGGTGATAGGCTTCTGATCTCTTGCTAGGGAAGAGTACTGTTATGAGCCACTGGGCTTCTGCTAGACGTCTGCTGGGGACTTAGGGAGTGCCTATTGCCTGGGCCCTGTTGGGGAGTGGATTTCTGTAGTGGTCCACCCACTGGGGAATTTAAGGTGCGTTGGAGATTTTCCACTATTGCTCACATGTTAGAGGGGGTGTCTTCTGACTGACTTTCTGCCGGGGCATACTTGGGGTTGACCCTCTGCTAGGGTATTCCCTGCCGGAGTCTCTGTTAGGGATGCAGTACCACTGAGAGAGGTTGATCTGGGGATGCTTAGGGGGAATCCGATGAACCTGCTCACTGCCGGACGCTTGTTGCCAAACTGATTTTTAGCTTTTTCTCCCTTTTTTACCCTTGGAACGACCAAGTCATGGGGTTCACATAATTTTTGCACGATGAGGCCGTTTCTGGTTTTTCTCATGCCTGCGAAGCTGATTGATTTTCGTCCCTTTTTTGCCCCTAGTCACGAGACTAGGTCTGGGATTCGCGTAATTTTTGCGCAATGAGGCCGTTTCCGGTTTTCACTCATGCCTACGACTGGTTGAGGAATCAGGTATTTTGCTGGGGAAAATGGGTCTTCTCCCGTCATTGCCCTGAATGGCGCTCTCCTATGGGGATTTGTACTCCGCTGAAGATGTAGACGTGATGTTGCGCTTGTACTCAAGGCTTCTAAGGGATCTAGAAGGACTTTGGAGTAGGACGAAACGTAGGCTAGGGGACCGAAATTGGGACACCCTGGGGGATTGTTGATTTGCTCTCCCTTGGAGTTTTTTTGTGCACCGGGAAAAGTCTCTGTGATAGAGGTTGACTCTTCTGGGGATTTTGTTCCTGCTTGTGAGAGAGTTGGATTCCATTGGGGGGTTTGAGGAGAGATTTTCCCCTGGGGGAGAGAGAGGTTGTCTCTGCTCGGGATGTATTTTGGATCCACTGGGGATTGAGGCCAATTGATTCCTTCCGGGGAAAAATCTCTGATGCTTGGGAATGTTTCAACTTCTATTTTGGGATTTCCCTGCATGAAAATTTGTAAACTTTAGTGTCGATTCTGTAGGGGAAAGAGCAGGTTCAGAGAAGTTGTTTCTATGAGGGAGAGAAATGTTTCGACTTCTATTTTGGGATTCCTCTTAATGGAAATTTGTACCCTTGTGAGTCACGCTGGAATTGGAAAGCGCTTCTTTGGGGAAAAGGTTTCTTTTTATCTTAGGAGAAAAGACTTTGTTTGGGGAGATAAGGAATTTTGATAGTTAAATCACTCTTTGCGACCGCACCTGAATTGTCAGGTTGCCTACGTACCTTTTGTAGGATCAGGTCATGACGTAGCTCAAACCAAAGCCACAGGCTGGCGAGGGAGGGTGTCTCTGAAATGATTTGTTGAGAGAAAAGGCTGCTAGGCTCAAAGGGCTAACTAGCGGATTTCATTGATTTTGTAAAAGGGTTTTACAATGAGGGGAAAAAGGAGTGTGCCAAGGATGGCCTCCTGTCATTTCCCGGAGAAGCTAAGAGTACAAAGCGCCTATCAGATCTAGGCCCTAAGCGTAGTATCTCTTGACTTTGTCTATGTTGATAGGCTTGGGGAGGTCTTCATCGTCCATCCGTCCGAGTCGAAGGGCGCCGCCAGAGAATTTGTCTCGGACGATGTACGGGCCTTCGTAGTTTGGTGTGAATTTGCCCCTTGGATCAGGACGGTTTGACAACACTTTCTGGAGAACCAGGTCACCGATTTCAATGCTACGAGGCTTGACCTTCCTGTTGAATGTCTTAGCCATGCGCCTCTGATAGGCCTGCGAGTGATTGATGGCTTTCAGTCGCCGCTCTTCAATCAAATTCAGCTGCTCATACCGGGTCTGTGCCCACTCTGATTCTAACAGTTTTGCCTCTATTAGTACACGGAGTGACGGAATTTGTACTTCGACGGGGAGGACTGCCTCCATACCATAAGCCAGAGAAAATGGTGTTGCCCCCGTTAAGGTTCTGATGGACGTTCTGTAAGCCATGAGTGCATAAGGGAGCATCTCCTGCCAGGCAGAGTAGTTGGTTGCCATCTTCTCAATGATCTTCTTCAGGTTTTTGTTAGCCGCTTCAACTGCACCATTAGTCTGAGGCCTGTATGGCGTGGAGTTGTGATGTTGTATCTTGAACTTCTGGCAGAGGTCAGTCATCCCCTTGTTGCAGAAGTTAAGAGCATTATCTGTAACAATCTCATATGGGACTCCGTATCGGCAGATGATATCCCTTTTCAGGAATCGCTGAACCACAGAGGCTGTGACATTGGCATACAAGACTGTCTCAACCCATTTTGTAAAATAATCGATTGCAACTAGAATGAATCGATGTCCGTTTGATGCTCTCGGTGTTATGGGACCAATGACGTCCATGCCCCAAGCTGAGAATGGCCATGGAGCAGTCAGATTGTGTAGCCTTGTTGGCGGTGCATTGATCCTGTCAGCATAGATCTAGCACTAGTGGCACTTTTGTACATGTTTGCAACAGTCAGCTTCCATTGTAGACCAGTAGTAGCCAAGTCTGAGAATCTTCTTGGAAAGCATCAACCCGTTCATGTGTGGGCCGCAGGCTCCTCTGTGAACCTCATTAACTACCTGTGATGCTTCACTGGAGTCGAGGCATCTGAGCCAGATCAGATTTGGCGATCTTTTGTACAAAACTCCCCCTGAGAGAAAGAACTGGATAGCCAATCTTCTGATTGCCCGCCGGTCAGTTTTGGTGGCATCGAGGGGGAAGGTCCCGTCCTCCAAATACTGCTTGATGTCTGTGTACCAAGGCTTGTTGTCGGATACTGCGTCTAGCTCGAGGCAGTAGGCGGGCTGATCCTGTTGCTGAATTTCGATCGGCCATAACAAAATGCCCTTGGGGATCTGAACCATAGAGGCGAGAGTAGCCAGTGCGTCGGCAAACCTGTTATGATTCCTGGCTCGGTGGCTAAATGTAATTCTCCTGAACTGAGCACTCAGCATATTTAGGTAGGCTAAGTACGGGACTAGTCTTGCTTCTCGGATGGCCCAAGATTCGTTTGCTTGACAGATTACTAGAGATGAGTCACCGTATACGTCAACTTCTTCGATTCCGATGTCTAGGGCTTCTTTCAGGCCGGCTATGCATGCCTCATACTCTGCTTCGTTGTTGGAGCATCTGAATTTCAGCTTGACTGAGATAGGGAGGTGTGCTCCCTTAGGTGAGATTAAGACTGCACCTACCCCATGCCCATGGTTGTTGGCAGCTCCCTCAAAATATAACTCCCAGCCGGAGTATTTCTGGTCTTCTGCTTCTGCGTACAAGATGGCTTCATCCGGAAACAGATCATGTACTGAGACGTAATCTTCTGCTGGACTGTGAGCTAAGTGATCTGCTATCGCTTTTCCCTTAATTGACTTCTGCGTTATGTAGGTGATGTCGAATTCAGACAACATCATAAGCCATCGGGCAGTCCTTCCGGTGGTGGCTGACTTTTCCAATAGATATTTGAGTGGGTCCATCCGGGATATCAGGATTACCGGGTAAGATAGCAGATAATGCCGGAGACGCTGAGTTGCCCAGACTAGTGCCAGACACGTCTTCTCAAGAGGGCTGTACCGCTCTTCGTACTCCAGCAGGCGTTTGCTGATGTAGTAGATGGCTTGTTCTGTTCTGCCCGTCTCGTCGTGCTGTGCTAGGACGCACCCCATGGAGGTTTCTTGCACCGAGATATAGAGTAGTAGGGGTCGTCCTGGCGTAGGAGGCACAAGTACTGGAGGGTTGAGCAGGTATTGCTTTATTCTGTCAAAGGCTTCCTGACACTCGTCTGTCCAAACTGTAGGTGTGTTCTTCCGGAGAAGCTTGAATATCGGCTCGCAGATCGGAGTGAGCTGAGAGATGAACCGGCTTATGTACTGAATCCTGCCTAGGAAACCTCGGATCTCCTTTTCAGTCTGGGGGATTGACATTTCGATGATGGCCTTAGCTTTGGCTGGGTCAATCTCAATGCCTCTCTTACTGACTATGAAGCCAATGAGCTTTCCGGATGAGGCTCCAAAGACACATTTGGCCGGATTCAGTCTCAGGCCGAACTCTCTGAGTCTGTTACAGAGTCTTTTCAGGTCTTCTGGGTGCTGCCTGGCAGTAGGCGATTTGACGATCATGTCATCCATATAAACTTCAGCTGTCTTGTGGATCATGTCGTGAAATAGAGCCGTCATAGCCCTCTGATAAGTTGCCCCTGCATTCTTAAGTCTGAATGGCATGACCTTGTAACAAAAGGAGCCCCAGGGTGTGATGAAGGAGGTTTTCTCCATGTCCTCTTCTGCCATTCTGATCTGGTTGTATCCGGAGAAACCATCCATGAACGAGAGAGTCTCGTGCCGCGTGGTATTATCGACTAGAATGTCGATATGTGGGAGAGAGAAGTTTTCTTTGGGGCTTGCCCTGTTCAGATTCCGGTAGTCGATGCACATCTAGACTTTGCCGTCTTTCTTTGGTACAGGCACTATGTTGGCCAACCACTCAGGATAGGTTGTTACTGTCAGGAAGCCTGCATTGATCTGCTTTTCCACTTCCTCTTTGACTTTTTACGACCATTCGGGTCTCATCCGTCTCAGTTTCTGCCTTACTGGTCTGACGTCTGGATTCAGGGGTAGTCTGTGTACCACCAAAGCTGGGTCCAAGCCGGGCATGTCTGTGTATGACCAGGCGAAGACATCACTGTAGCTTTTCAGAAAGCTAATCATATCTGTCCTCTGCTGAGTATTCATGCTTGTGCCAATCCTGACTAGCTGCGGGTTGTCTTCGGATCCAAGGTTCACAGTCTCGGTATCCTCAATGTTAGACTGCATAAGCCCTTCACTGCGTTCCAGAAGGTCCAGGAGTTCCTGAGGCAGCTCCTCTTCCTGCTCTGAGTCATATTCCACCTCTGTCAGTTCCAGAAGGGTTTCAGGGGTAGCCCTAGTGCAGGCGATTTCCTGGCAAATCAATTAGCTAAGTTTAGCATGCTTATGAATTTTCATTTTTGGTGGCTTCAGGACACTAGGCCTTCGAGGGGAAGGATTCGTGTGATTTTCGTCATCAGCCAAAATGTTTTGATGCAAAACATGATTTTGAGTCAAAAGATCAGATTTCATTTATAAAACAAGTATGATTGTTCACAAAAGTTGACTCAAACAAAATGGAGACCGACAGTGGTCTGACATTTGGATTTTGCAAACGGGAGCAAAGAGAGATAGAATGAGGAGAAGGGGTAATGCTAGTTCACTGGTTGACCTTTCCTGTACTGCTGCAGCCCCAGCCCTGGGTGGCCTCGATCGTGAGAGCTTCAGTCCACCAACGGATCAGTGGCTGGCGACTGGATGATGCTTCAGCGCTGTTGGAGATGGTGCAAATCTGCTCTCCCGTCGGATATTCTGCTTCTGCTGTGGCATCTTCGACAGTCAGCTCGTCGAACAGAGTGGCCATGCTAAAGACTTCGGGGACTGGATTCCCTGATAATTCAACATTGGGTTGGGTTGAGGCTGTTGGCTCAGAAGGGTAAGGTTCAAAAGTTCCAACTGGGAAAGTCACGGAGATGTGGGGTCGAGGTTCAGGTTTCGTCGCCCGGTTATGCTTCTGAGTAAGCTTGGTAAGATAATCCTCGTATGTGGGCCTATAGCCCAGTCCAAATGGTGCGGTGTAGCGCGGAGGAGTATATCTTTTCTTCATTCCCTGATTTCGGATTCCAAGATCTGCCCCTGGTTGATAGTTCATTTTTGCCATCATCCTGACAAATGGCGGAATCTGCAGTCTGCTTTGTTCTTCTATCTGGACGATAGAACTGACCTGCTCAAACTGATAAATCATGAAGGATGTGCCCTGCCCGAGCTCCTGTACGTCACCGAGGGAACTTGCCAATTCTTCTGATGGGATGACGACTAGGTGGTCATTTTGGATGAATTTAATTCGTTGATGCAGAGAGGAGGGGATGGCTCCAGCCGCGTGGATCCACGGTCTTCCCAGTTGCAATGTAAATGAAGCAGTCACATTCACCACTTGGAAATTCGTAGTGAATTGTGCAGGTCCGACTCTGATAGCCAAATCTATGTCGCCCAGGTTCTGTCTGGTTGAATTGTCAAAAGCCCTGATTGTCATGGGTCTCTTCTTGACTTGGCTGAGATCCATTCTCAGGCTTTGCAGTGTTGATAATGTACAGACATTCAGGCCGGAGCCGTTGTCAATTAGTACTGAAGATAAAGTTCTATCCATGTATTGCACTGCGATGTAGAGAGCCCGGTTATGGTCTCTGTCTCCATCTGGTATTTCCTCTTCTGTGAAGGAGATGACTCGAGGTTCAAGTATTTGGCCCACCATCTGCCCTAGCTTCTCGGGCGTTATGTCTGGTGTCACGTGGGCGTTATTGAATACCCGGAGGAGTTGCTTCCGATGATGTTCGGATGTCAAGAGAAGACCCAAAATGGATATCTGTGCAGGAACCTTACCCAATTGCTGGGTAATGTTGAATTCTTCTGCCTTTTCAAGAATTCTTAGCAGAACTGCAGAACTGCAGATTCTGCTGCTTCCTTGTCAGGGTCTGGTACCCTTGCTTTTTCTGCTTCTTTCTCTTTTTTTTTTCCTTTTCCTTTTGCCAGCTCAGCCGCCGGCGGTTGGTACACCCGACCTGAACGGGTTAGGTTGGCTATGCTCTCACTCTCGAGGATGAGGGAGCGAGGAGCAGGAACATTGTTCAGGGCGAAGGACTGGGAAGGAAGGTGGGGAATTCGGACTGGGCCGGTAAAGGTGGAGGCTTGGGCTGGAGCCGTGGGCCAATTAGACGGACAGGGGATTGTGTAGACAATCTGCTCTCTGTTAGTTTTGAGAGCGTTTAGTTGGATTGGGGCTTGGATGGCCTGGATATTTGCTGAAGGAAGAGGGATAATGACCGGAGGTCTGGAGGTCGGTCTGATGATGCCATCATCCACTGCAGGTGCGATAGGTCTCGGCTGCCCTGTCCCGGGCTCTTCCCACTGTATGAAATTGACTTGACTGTTGTGTGGGGGCAGTGGTGCCTGAGTGATGCTGGTATTGCTTGGAGCCAACTCAACCCGACCCTCATCCAGGAGGTCCTGGATGGCGCACTTGAGGCCGATGCAGTAGTCTGTTGCATGGCCTGGGCCTTGGTGGAAGGCGCAGTGCTGATTGACATCGTAGTTCTTATTTCTTTTGTCAGGAGGTAAGAGGGGAGTAGGGCCTCTCAGGGTGAGAAGACCCTGCTTGGTTAGAAACTCTAGCAACTGACTAAGAGTGTAAGGGAGAGGGGTGAAATTCCGAGGGGGCTTGTTTTGCTGTAGGTTTTGCCCATGATTAGGTCGGGCTGGCCGGGTGTTTCTTACTGGCTGAGCCGGAGCTGTTGGAGCTGCAGGAAGTCGGATGGGTGTTGTAGGAGCCACCATATTTACACTTTCTTTCTTTTTATGGTCCCGTGGACCGCTATTCCTGCTGGTTGAAGCTGCTGTCTTCAGGTGGTCAAGCCCTAGGCTGGAGTGGATTGCCCCACTTTTGATGGCTGTTTCAATACGGGCACCAGTCTTGACGATAGTACCGAAATCAACTACCGACAAGGTGACCATCAAAGTAGAATAGGGCCGTTTCAGTGTGCCCATGAACATGCTTGCAAGCTCTTCCTTCGGGATAGAAGTAGGGATCTTGGCTGCCATCTCCCTCCACAGGGTGGCGTATTCCAAGAATGACTCGTTGTTCCTCTGGCTCATCTGTTCAAGCTGGCTCCGCTGAGGCTGGAGCTCTTGATTAAAGGAGTACTGCTCGATAAAGCAGTCTATGACATCTTGCCACGTTTTGATCATTTGCTTATCCACTGACATCCACCATGTGAGGGCTGCTCCCTTTAGGCTTTTCTGAAAGTACTGTATCAAGAGAGGCTGATTCTTCTGGTGTAGGAGCATGTCTCCCAGGTAAAGCTGTAGATGCTGTCTCGGGCAACCTGATCCATCATACTTATCAAAGTCTGGGACTTTAAAGCCTGCCGGTACAACCTCTCCTGTAGAGAAGGTTAAGTCCTCCAGTGATAGACTGGTACTGGTAGAAGCACCTTTCATCCTTTTCAGTTCTTCTTTCATTTGCTTGATTTCTTCGTGCTGGTCACGAAGAACTGTCATTGTGTCTGTAGAAGAGGATGGTCTGTCCTGATTAATATGGGAGGCTTTGGGCTGCTCTGCCCCATCACAATGTTCATACTCTGCCTCTCCTCCACCTGCAGTGGGTCCAGGGTTAGGGATGATGAACGGGTTTTGGTGAGGTTCAGGGATAGGTTGTTCAGCTGATTCACCGGTCGGGTTTCGGGAAGCAGGGTCGTCCATACGGGTACCCAGTAGAATTGTCAAGGAATCCAGAACTTTGTCCAGTTTTGCTTGCATGGCTGCAATGTCCCTTTCGTGAGATTGTAGGATCTCATTGGTTCTCTGCTGCTGGTCAGCTGGCTCTGCCATTGTGTCTGAACTGCTTTCTGATTGTGCTCTGATTGGTATCCTATATTCGACAGGTATCTCCGTCAAGACTGCGTCCTCTACTTCTGCGAGAAGGGCAGTGAAGGATCGAGTCATGGGTCGGCTCATGCAACCTCTTAAAAGAATGCAGCGATTAATCATGATTATGCATGAGGTGCAAGACAGAAAATGCAGGAAAGATTTTCATTAATTGCAGTGATTGAGTGAGTGTGATACAGGACTGACTCAAAAAAAGTGAAAAAGACTCAACCCTAGGCAGGCCATTCGGGGGTAGCAAAGTCAAGTGGCCAGGTTACCCCTTCACAGTCCATGACCTGTTGTTGGAGGGATATGATTTCGATCTCCATGCGCTCGATTGTCTCCGAGGCATTGTACATGTGGGACCCGTACTGTCGTATCCGGCTGGTCATCTCCTCCTTTGCACTATCAACCTGTTCTTGATGGAAGTGCAACTGGGCCCGGAGGACGGAGTTCTCTCTGGTATCACCCCTGTGTCTCTTCTGTAAGGATCGGACTGTATGCTCGAGGCGTTCCACCTGCTCCTACATGGCTATGAGTTCGCGGTTCTGCTTCGCTTCCTGCTGCCTGAATACACGTTGACCTCGTCGAAGCTGCTTCTCTCTCTCTTGGATCTGTAGCTGCCTTTCCAAGAAGAAATCTGTCCAGGGAACCGCCATGTCAGCTATGGGTATGGTTCCGCAAGATGGGGCTGCAACTGGTGTAGGCAATTCTCTAGGTGCTGGCATGCCGGGTGGAAGGACAGGATTTTCTACCCATATACGGTATGCAGAATCAGTTGGTGGTCTAGTTGTGACCACAAAATATGGCCATTTGTCCCTTCTGGATCTTCGCCAATCTGCTTGGAATCGACGGGTAAGGCGTTCAGACTATACTGTGAAATCGACAAAGTCCTGTTCCAGGTTGTCTATAACCGGGATGCGCTGAGGGAGTCCAAACTGTCTAAGGACTCGAAGTGGTACGTAGGCTGCAGAGCCGGTAAGTCCTGCTAGGACCATGCATCGCCTTCCTGCTATGCCGATGCGTGGTAGTTGTCTGCGAACCAGCCACACGCATTCCCATGTGATCTGCTCCTCTATCAAGTCTTGGAGAAGCCGGTAGAGAGTCTTAACATCCGAAGTCACGATCTCGCCCTGATTATGTGAAATCTTCCTGGGCAGGCTGTATGCATCTCGAGATACGTCAGGTACCGGTAAGATGGTGGGCAGGTGTGAGATCATCCACAGATGTAAAAGCGATGCACTAACGTGGAAGACGCCCTTTCTGCGTCCTGCTGCAAGGTTGAGAGCTCTGAGTAACTCTGCAAGAATGACTGGGACAACCGTCTTTGATTCCCGCATGTCGTCGATTATCCCTGTCAGTACTGAGTCGGCGAAGGCGCGACTTTTCGGGAGCACCAGTTGTGACATGATGATCAGTGTGAAGGCATTGAGACCAGGGATCTCAGTTTCTAGGGAGTCAGGGTCCCACTTGGGCCAGAACAATTTCTCGAGAAATTCAATGGACACCCGGTCATAAGTGCCGCTAGGATCATACTGGAAGGAGGCAGGCCTGATTCGTAAGAATCGTGAGAGATCTGCCTGAAAGTTTGCCTTGTAGCGCGGTACTATGGCATCACCTTCCATGTTTAAGCCGAGAATGCGTTGTATCTCCTCCAGTGTTGGACACAACTCGTTCTTACCGAACGGAATACCATATAGGTAGGGTTCCAACACTGGACGGCGGCATTAATGAGGCGCCAATCTGTCTTAACCATGGACAGGTCTAGGGTGTTATCCAGTTTGTAGTACTGGGCCCAAGTGAGACGCTGATCCCGACTCAGTGCCTCAATTTTCTCACGGAGGGTCGGATCACATGCCCCCTGGGAGGTCAGGTGCATGGGCCTAGGAGGCTGACCATTTGGCAGAACAATCCCTAACGGACCTGCCATCTACCCTGGACAAAAATATAGACTCTGTGTAAGTGTACTGTG
The DNA here is from genome assembly GCA_015143295.1 of Tetracentron sinense. Lineage (NCBI taxonomy): Eukaryota > Viridiplantae > Streptophyta > Magnoliopsida > Trochodendrales > Trochodendraceae > Tetracentron > Tetracentron sinense. Next base: position 25,081,268 of record CM026562.1, read on the forward strand.
TATGAAATGCAAATGATGCAATTTTTTTTTTTTTATTAGGGTGTGACATGGCACATGTATCCTGATAGGGCAATCGGACAGGGGCCCGGTATGCTTTACCCGGGTTGTAGGGAACTAGGGGCCTATAAGGAGAAGGCGGGGGATATGTCTAAGTGAAGACCTATACGCCGAAGATTTGAACCTCATGTGCTATGTCCAGAGATGGGGTAGGATGTGTTTTATTACAAGCCAAAATTTGGCTCATCATATGCCCCTGGGTGGGTGCTTATCCGGGTAGAATATATCCGGGTAATCAACCCTGATTGGGGACAGGTATAGGGTGCAAGCAGGTTAGGGTTTAGGGTATCCCTCCAGGTGGGGCTGCTTGTAGACCATACCCTACCCTAGGCTATATGTATGCATGCTGGGGTATGCAGTATTGTGTTCCTAAGGTTGGGGGGATCACTTACACCGTATATGCTACTCCCTGAAAAAGGCCGATTGGTGTAAGCGGGAGTGTTCAGAACCGTTTCCTGAGGATAGTCACCCAGCAGGCTAGTTCCGCGGACCTCCAAGACTGTTAAGCCCCTGTCACTGAGGATAGTCATCCAGCAGCCGTGAGCGTATTAAGCCTGTCTAATAAGTTTTGGGTTGTTACACTACTATGATATGAATGCTATGCACAATACAAAATACAACCAAAAGATGTAAAAGAATTAGTATTAGACTAAATCTTAGGGCATTTGATTAAATTTGAGGTTTAATTGGCTTAAACCTAGGTTCTAGGTTGAACCTTAGAACAAATCCCCAGCAGAGTCGCCAGAGCTGTGGACAAGGATTTTGATCCCCGCACACAGGGGGTATGGGTAATGCCCTGGCGATGGTCGGTTGATTTTAAGTTTAGACTCGTCACCTATTGATTCGGTAGGGATAAGTCCCAGTCAATGGATAAGGTCTTGGTCTGGTCAGAGTTCTAGGTAAGAGGTTCGGTTAAGCCCGGGGAAGGTGTTAGGCAACCCGGCACTTCCGTCATTCGACGGTTCCTTACTTCCTAGGTTTAAGCCATTTAAGATCAAATTGTTAATCAAATACCATTGATGTAGTTTATACTATCCCAAGAAGGGGAGAGCTAAGTTAGGGTCGGGCCCGAGTCGGGCTGCCTACGTACTCACATTGGGGTGAGATCAGACCGAGCGAAATTCTGGCACATGAGCCCGTGCCGAGGCTAAGAGGAGTGTTGTGTGTGCACCAAGGGTGGCTTAGGGTCTAGCCGGGAGGCTAGGGGTGATTGACCAGGTTGGTCAAGTGCTATGATGTTGGGCCTTGTAGGCCCAGGTGGAGCCCGATAGGCTTAGGCCCGGTAGGCCGAGAAGGAGTCCGGTGGACTAGGGTTCGGCCTGGTAGGCCTGGATTCGGCCCGGTAGGCCTAGGGTGAAGCCCGGTAGGCTTAGATTGGGTCCAGTAGGCCAAGGTAGAAGCCCGGTAGGCTAAGGGTTAAGCCGGGTAGGCTTGGGTTCGGCCCGGTAGGCCTAGGGTTAAGCCCTGTAGGCTTAGATCGGCCCGGTAGGCCTGGGGTTAAGGTCCAAACTCAGTATTATGGTCCTTAAAAGTTAATTTGTTTATTTCAGGAGTTTTTCCCAGTGGTTAAGGATGCTTAACCGCGGTTAAGGGGAGAGGGCACCATGGTTAAGGGGCTTAACCAAGGTTAAATGGCCAAGTGAGACCATTTTTGGGTTTCTCAAATTATTTTGGAATTTTGGATCATTTTTCCAGATTTTTATGAGGTCATGGGCTGCTTAAACATGGTTAAATGTTAACTATGAGTGAGTTTACCCATGGTTAAGGGTCCGGCTGAGGTGAAAATGGGCCCAGGGTCCATGGCAGGGCCTAGACTGGCCTCCCACCCGGTCTGGGCCCTCACAAAGTCCAAAAAGTGCAAAAAAACCTCATATTTTATCCAAATTATAACCATGATTAACGCGAGTTTAACCATGGTTAAAGGGTGAATCCCAGAAATCCGAGAATACCAGGGGGTAGCCTGAAGAGTAATGAACAATTTGGGCCTTTGTGGGGCCCAAGGGGAGTTCAGGTGTGGGCCCCACATAGTCCCAAAGTCACCCAAAAATCACCACATAAAATGATAGATTTCCCAAAAAAAACAGATTTTTCAATCACTGCTCGTCAGCGATTTAACCATGGTTAGAGTGCGAGTTATGAGGTGAAATTGCACAGGGGGATAGCCCGGGGTGTTGTGAGTCTAACCATGGCCCTGGTTTCGACCAGGGCCCACTCTAACCATGGTTAGAGTGAGGTTACAAGCAGCAATGCGAAACTTTTTTTTTTTCCCTAGATTTTTGAAAAACTTGCTTGGGGGCTGTTTGGCTTGAGGATGAGAGTCTAGGGGGGGTTCCTCATGGATTGAGGACCCCCCAAACCCTCAGGGAGGCCTGCTATGCTATGGGGGTGGCTGTACTTGTGGCCACACCTCCAGAAAACACCCCAAAGCCTACTGTTTTTTTGAAAAAAACTGAAGTTAAAAAAAAAAGAAAACAAAATGGGACCCCTAGAATGGGACCAGGGGTCCCTTACAATGGGAAAATCAAGCTAAGCAGCAAAGGGGGTGGCCGTATACCCTCTGAAAGTCCGGTGGCAGCAGCTGCGCAAGGTGGTGAGCTCGGTGGAGTGGCGAGGTTGTGGTGGCGCTACGACGTCGTGGTGGGCAAAGGAAGGGGTATGAAGGCTAGGATGAGGGGACTGAACTTGGGCAAGGGTTCAGATGTGGAGGTGAGGATTCGGATCCCCTTTGACAGTGAGGGGAGTTCCCTATTTATAGGGGAGATTGAAGGGGACACACAAGGCAATAGTACCGAGGTTGGTGGAGGGATCCAGAGGTGGAGTGGGCGTCTGCAGCAGGGGAGGGGTGTTGGATGCATGCCTGAAACCGCAGGGGGGTGGCGTGCTACAGGTCTGTTCACTCGTCCCCTTGTCAGGGACGGTGAGCAGTAAGATGTTTTAAAAAAAAAATTTGTTTCTTAACTTGTTTGGGTTTGGGCTTTAGTTCTATACGGGTATGGGCCAACCCATGTTGACCCTGCCACATTGGGTTGGCCCAAACAACTCAAACACCTTTTTTTTTTTTTTTTTTTTTTTTAAAGAAGAAAAAAAGAAAAAACCTTCTTCAGGTGGGTCCCACCCTAAAAGGCCATGGGCCTTGATTTTTTGATTTTTTTTCTTTTTTTGTGTTTCTTGGGACTTTGAAATGGGCCTTGAGCCCACGAGGTTTTAGCCTAGGGTTAGACTAGGGCTAAGCTAGGGTTTAGCTAGGGTTCACCTAGGGCTAAGGGACATAGGCTGGGTATTAACTATGGTTAAAGGATTTAACCCTAGTTAACAAGGGGTGTAAAAATTGGGTGCTTACAATGACCATCTAGCAACGACTCCAATAGATGGAAATATACATTTAGCTAAGAATAATGGTGAAAGCATATCTCAATTGGAGTATTCTAGAATAATAGGAAGCTTGATGTACGTGATGAACTGTATACGTCCTGATATAGCATACTCCATAAGTAAACTGAGTCGATATACCAATAATCCAGGGGAAGACCACTGGAAAGCCATAGTGTGGGTACTTCGATATTTAAAGTATACCCAACACTATGCATTATGCTACACTAGATATCCAGTAGTCCTTGAAGGATACTACGATGCAAATTGGATATCAGATACTAAAGACTCAAAATCCACAAGTGGATATGTCTTTACATTGGGGGGTGCAGCAATTTCATGGAAATCTTCTAAGCAAACATGTATAGCACGGTCTACAATAGAATCTGAATTCATTGCATTAGACAAAGCTGGAGAAGAAGCAGAATGGCTTCGAGAATTCTTAGAAGATATTCCGATGTGGCAAAAACCTATATCAGCAATTTGCATACATTGTGACAGTCAATCTGCGATTGGGAGAGCGCAGAATCACATGTATAACGGAAAGTCTCGACACATTCGTCGTAGACATAACACCGTTAGACACTTGCTTTCAAATGGGATAATTTCTTTAGAATACATAAGGTCAAAGGATAATATTGCCGATCCTTTAACTAAAGGATTATCAAGAGAGCAAGTGAGTAACTCATCGAGGGGAATGGGGTTAAAGTCTATAACTTAAGAGTATTCACAATGGCAACCCAACCTAGTTGACTGGAGATCCCAAGATCTAGGTTCAAAGGGACAACTAAGTTGTGTATGACTCGACCTGATCACTTAAGAGAAAATATCTCTTACCCATTCCTGTTATAAGCAAGTGATGACTGCATCGTGTTAGGATTAACTAAGTTATTAATGCTTCTTATATCTTGGAATTCCAAGTGGAGTATAGCAGAATACTTTTAATAAGAATCACCTATGTGAGTGTGAACTAGACCGGTTCTATGAGAATTAATTAGACTAAAATTCTCTAGAGCACTCATGAAACCAGGATGTGTTCAGGGCCAAAATGAACACAACAATGAGAACTAAACTATGTTTGGGAACATCATGTGTGTATTCTATTGTCTTGATTTACAATAATGGTTGAACAGTTCAAGACATCATGTTCACTGATTAGCCAGTAAATCCGATAATCCTACACAAGGGAAGGTTCAAGGCCAAAAGCTACCTATCCTATGCAAGATGTCTACTATTATGTACTCTCTCTTTAGTGTCTGCATTTTTTCTATATTCAGTCTAGGAATTTTCATTCATGTGGGGGATTGTTGGAAAAATACTGTTTTGGAAAAATCTGGGAAAAACAGTTTTTTACAAACTTTGACCCAAAATATAAGTGGGACCCACAAGGGTTTTAAGGCGGGGCCAAGTTGATTCATGTTCTCCTCCATGAGGAGATTAATGTAGTATATTCACTTGTCCAAAACAGTGAAGTGGTGAATGAGAAATTCATCTCAAAGTGGGCCACTTGAACATATGTTATAAGTTGAAGAATGGTGTAGTTTAATAGTCCCACATTGGAAAACTATTGAAACTATAGTGTGGTTTAAATACCATTACTTTGGAGTAAAGGGTGGGCCCTTGGGGCACCCAAATTTTGCGAAGGAGTGAGCACTTGCTCTAAGGTGAAATCAACACACACGCGCGCGCCGCCGCCCCGCCCCGACCCGACCCATGTCCGAGTCCGGTCCGGTCCGACCGGCTGGCTGGCTTGGCTTACTTTGGTTCTAGTGGGCCTTAAGGCCTGACCCCTATATTTATTTTTTGCTGGGTTGGGAGGAAGAAATAAATCTTCTTAAGAAGGTTGAATTTCATGAGATGAAAGACAACACAGCCAGTGTCCAAGATGAACCTAATCCTTCCACTATTAATTCTTCTAATTTTGTTCCACTGAGAAGGTCTGAAAGAGTTTCAAGACCACCAGATAAACTTCAGTATTACAATAATGAGGTTTATCTAGTTACCCCTGATGATGAGGATACGAATCTTAATACTTATCAGGAATCTACATTAGATGTAGATGCATCTCAATGGAATAAAGCCATGAATACTGAAATAGATTCCATGTATGACAACGACGTCTGGACTTTAGTAAATCCACCAGATGGTCTAAGGCCAATTAGATGCAAATGGATTTACAAAAAAAAGAAATGTGTCGATGGTAACGTGGAGACCTGTAAAGCTAAACTTGTTGTAAAATGTTACACTCAAATTCAAGGTGTTGATTATGAGGATACCTTTTCACCTGCAGCTATACTCAAATCCATCAGGATATTGCAGGCTATACCTGCACACCATGACTATGAGATATGAAAAATGGATGTCAAAACTGCTTTCTTTAATGGAATGATAGATGAAGACATCTATATGAAGCAACCTGAGGGCTTCATTGCTCCTAACTAGGAGAACATGGTATGTAAGCTCAACAAGTCGATATATGGTATGAAACAAGCTTCCAGAAGCTGGAACCAAAGATTTGATCTTTCGATCAAAGAATTTAAATTCTAAAAGAATTTAAATTCTAAAAGAATTTAGAAGAATCTTGTATATACAAGAAGGATAGTGGGAGAGCGATAGTATTCCTAATTCTTTATGTAGAAGACATCCTACTCATTGAGAATGATGTAGGGATGTTGTTATCAATCAAGATATGGCTTTCTCAGTATTTCTCAATGGAAGACTTAGGAGAGACATCCTATATTCTCGGAATAAAGATTCTGAGAGATAGAAAATGCCGAATGTTGGGATTGAGCCAAACTTCTTACATAGACAAGATTTTGTCTAGGTACAGTATGAATGATTGTAAGACAACACTCATTCCTTTTAGATATAGTGCCACTTTATTTAAAAAGATGGCCCCTACATCAGTTAATGAGATCGAGCAAATGAAGAGGTGCCCTTATGCTTTGGCAGTTGGAAGCCTCATGTATGTCATGTTATGTATTAGACCGAATATCTGTCATGCAGTGAGAGTTGTTAGTTGGTTCCAAAGCAATCCAAGTATGAGATAATTGGACTGCTGTGAAGCACATCATGAAGTACTTGAAAAGGACTAGGGATCATGTGCTTACTTTTCATTGAGCGGAAATATCTTCTTATTAATGAGATTATTAAGAGATAAGACAAGATATTATTGTTACAAAGATTATGTCTCAACTTAATGTTGCTGACCCGATGACTAAAACATTATCTGATAAAGTATCTGTAACACACTTAGATAGTATGAGATTGAAATCTATGGCACAACGACTTTTAGGGCAAGTGAGAGATTGTTAGACATGATGCCCAGAAAAGTCATTTAGATTGTTAGATTTTTATTAATTTGATCAATAAAGACTTATTCTTTATGTATTGTGTATTCATTATGGGTAATTGACCATGATCATGAGATGATCTATACGATATGAGATATCGATAAAGGTCCTTAGGATATATTGTAAGAAAGTTATGTGATTGGATTATCACATGCAGATATAACTTTCTAGTTCCTTATACCTTATATAGTCACAACTATGGGTGAAGCGGGGCACTTCACTTATATGGCTGCCAGAATGCTAAGATGTTTTACATGGTTGAGATGTAGTTTTATCTCAAACTATTGTAGTGGAGACTACACATCAGCATATGGATGCTTAAATGTACACTGACTAATTGCATTCAAGACCTCTTGCATAAACATATTATCAGATAGTTGGTCTCTCATTCACATTGAACAGTTTTAATGATCATTAGATCAGATGAGTTCATTTATAACTGAACAGTAATTTGACTATTTTGATTCCACCAAAGTAATCTCTACCTTAGGGATTACGATACAGTGATAGTTGGATAGTTAGAAAGTTGTTCGAGTCATAATGAATTTCATACAAGAAATCAATACTCATTAATTTGAGAGATTATGCAAGTTCCGGGTAAGACAGTCGATTAAGCTTAAATCCTGCACAGATGTTTTTGAAACAAAACAAGTTTGAAATATATTTTATTTAAAATATATTATACTTATAAAAATGTTTTTCTTAAAATGTTTTACATGAGAAAATGTTTCTCATAACTTAATCAGAAGTCTTGGAAACCCGGATGATGTGCAATGGGTTATGAGTTAGATAATATAAATAATCTCGAATACCCATTAGGGATAATGTAATTGGAATGATCAATTGAATTAAAAAGTTCATGTGACGGGATTCGTATTGGTTAATATTCTTCCAATGAGATTCAATTGCAATATGAATATCTCACGTCACTTGCAATTCCAATGAAATTCCTATTTAGGGTCAATGGGATAACATTAGGTAAGGCAAAGTTTGAATGTCTCAGAGCAATCTGTGGAGATGCTCACATAAGAAATACAAGCTCAAATAATTGATTAAATGTTAATTAATTATTTTAAAAAATGATTAAATGTTAATCATTGATTTAATATATTAAAAGTTAATCTATGATTTAAATTAATTGTTAATTTAAATTAAGGGATAATATTAGTAATTATTTAATTAACCTAATTAAAAGGGAAATGGGTTTGACCCATATCCATAAACCCATAAAGTATGGACCTTTAAATAGGCCTAAAGCCATGGATTAAAAACTAGGGTGGGGCGCCCACTTGAGTAATCCTAATTGGATTAGGATTAGGCTAATTGAATAGTTGTAGGTTATCTCATGTGAGGCCCACAAGGACATAGGCTCTAGTGGGCTTTGTTAGGTAAGGCCCATAATACATAGGCCCTAATGTGTTGTAAGGTCTATAAAGACATAGCTAATCTGCTATGTTTATATATATATACTAGCTAGTAAAGGTGCTTATGCTTTGCACGTATTAATTTTTCATTAATGAAAATAAAACAAAACAAAATAAAATAAAATAAGTATTATTATTTATAATCTTATGGCCTTAATCAAATGAGATTAAAAATATTATAATTCCTTAATATATAATTAGTAATATTTACTAAATAAATAGATAATATATAATCATAATAGAAATTTTATAAGATAGTTTTTAAGTAGTTTACTTATGTTAAACTCTTAATTGCATATGTTTACTAAATGTAGATAGTTTTCAAATAAGTAAATAATACTTACATTTATTTCTTAATTAAATTAAATAGAGTTTTAGTAGGAATTAAAGATTAGTAATGGGTCCATCAATAGGTTCTTTTTGGTTCCCTATAGAAAGTGAAAACCATAGACAAATACACTATCTAAAGCAAATAAGAATGTATACGACAATGTTAAAGAACAACTGACTCGATAAAAAAAAAACAGCTAGTAGTCCTCAAAAAGAAGAAAAATATTAGATATTTCTTCTTTTTTATCAGTGGTACTCTACATTCCAATAATTGCTAGCACTTGATTGAGGATTCCCTGAAAGCAAATTGGAAGCCCATGAATTAATTTTAGGTTCTTATTCTCTCGTAAATTATCACTATTTTTTGGAAGGCATAAAGGTCAAATGGTCCTCAATCCAATCTAATTATAGAATATGCTTAAAGATAAATTGTTTGTTTCATCCAAGGCGTCACATGTAATACTTCCTCACCTATGTATCAATAGTCTGTCATTGTAATAAATCCAAGAGAAGAACCTCCCAATACCATTAGATGGTAAATATAATCAGGGAGCTTCACTATAGTTGAAAGGGCATAGTTATTTTTAAGTAAGTACTCACATTCAGGTTCTTGATTCAGTCAACGTTGCCTTTGTAATGGGGTGTGTGTGTGTGTGGGTGGGTAGGCGGGCGTATTTCTCTATCATTTTTCTCTTTAAGAAATTTAGTTGAATTCTGGTCAAATATTCTTTTTCAAATTATTGGTTCACATCATGTTAAGGTAACATTTTTTGTGATAGGGAACCCTCTTCCCATTTTTTAGAAGTCAAACAGTTGGAGAGCTTTGATGGTGGTTGCGGATAGAGTTATATTCCACCCACACACGCAAGTGCCTAAACTGGATAAATGGAGAGACATATAAATGATTGCAAGGCACATGTAATTTATAAGATATGCTAAAAGAAGAGTTAACCAGAATTCTACATAGTTACTCTAAAAAAAAGATAAAGAAAAATCATTGAATCTCGTATGATCTTTGGAGTGAATTGTAGAGAGAGCATACAAGTTTCAAACCTCATGACCATCATTAGTTATTGTTCATTAATTAATAATAGTAGGCAAGAAGAGAATGAATGAATAAAATTTGGTTCCACGGATGTACCCTAGATATATATATGTTGGACCCACTACAAAAAATAATAAAGGTTTCTCTCTATCTGATACTATTTTTGGTAAGGACTCTCTATAAGTAGAGACTCGGAAGCTCTCTATTCGAAAGTCCTACCTTAATTATCTTAAGTGAATAAGATTTTTTCATAGATAATCCTTACTTATCAATCAAAAAATATTTCCATCTTATCTAAATCACACTGCTCATGTCTCTTGAGTTCCTAAATCAATGGTTATCATGCTTATATGTTTTTAATATGTTGATACTTGTCTAGATGTTGTGAGTTGTGACATTGTGACCTAAATAAGTCGCTTAATTTTCTTACAGTACTTCCTTCTAGAGAAGTCTCTCCAATTAATTTCAATTCCCACAAAATGAAATATCAGTTTATAATGTGTTACAGTTTAATCAAAGCAATCTTTCAATCTCTTACCTCAAAAGATTTCTTTTTTTCTGATCGGAATCTCTTACCTAAGAGTTAATTACTACTTACAAATGAAAAAAAGTAATAAATCAATCTATTATTATTCAAGTAACTAAATGGACATATTATCTTTGGATGCTCTTCTACAAAAGTGAATTACTAATGAATATATGCAAAAGATCAAACAATTCTCGTTTTCCCAAGAAAAAGGTTCATAAATAAAATATAATGCAAGGTTATATATATAAAAAAAAACGCTTACCTTTGCTTCCATAACCATATGATCTACTTAGCCCTTCAGTTTTGTCACCCTTAGAGCCTCCATGAAGGTCCAAAATTGTTCTGTCGAATCGCATAATCAACACCAAACACAACTCCATGTCCAAAAGTCGGCACATTGAACTGGTACACCTCTTGCAGTCTAAGATCAGACTCTGGAACCTTAAAGAAATGCGCTGACACCTAAGGTCCTACAAAGAAAGTGATCTTCTTGCTCAACAGATTGTAGGTGCATGAATTCACTTCCAGAGTTTCAGATACTCTTCTCTGAGCATTAGAACTAGACCTTTCAAGAACTGAACAAGTCCATCAATCACAGGCGACGTCTTTCCCTCGAGGCAAGGTGTTTTCTAGATCTAGGCATTAAAAGTATAGAAAGAAACTTTGTCAGCACCAACGTTGCTACAATGAGGAGGCCAAATTGAAGAACTTAGTCTCCTTCATGTCCATTGCTACCATATTGAAATTGATAAGATGCTAGAAATTCATAAGGATATTTAAACAGTAGGTAAGATATTAGATCTGAAAAGATAAACTAAAGAATGATGTAATTATGCATGATAAAAAGCAATTCGATTTTAGTACCATTCAAAAGAAATTAGAAAGATGTGCAAATAGTGATATATTAGATCTAAGAAAAATATAAACCATATTAGTAAGAAATTCACAGGAGGAATTTGACAAACACAGAGATTAAAATATCTGAAGAAAACGAACAATTGAGTGGACAACAAAACCTTAGAAATTAAGGTCCAAAACAAGTCAATCAAAATCAAAATGAGAGTTGAACAAGCTCCATCAATGAAACAATCTCCATCAATGAAACAACCTCGAATTTCTGCGTAAACAGAATCGCCGCTCCGACTCTTAATTTGCAAAGCAAAACCAAGTTTAGCGAGTAGATATGAAATAGTGGCAACACGCATAAAACCTGCATTAAGAATGCTACATAAAAAGTCATCAAGAACGAGTCACCTGTGAACCAATGATTTGCTTGTATCAGTTTGAAGCAAGATTGTCTCAAGAACACAAGCACGAAAACAGACTCTTTGGTTGATGATGATTCTTTCATCAAACACAAGGAGGGATAGGGATGTTGATGATGATTCTTTCTTCAAACACAAGAAGAAATAGGGAGGAAGTTCTTGTGGGGAGGAGAGTGCTCAACGTGAGGAAGTTCTTGTGGGGAGGGGAGTGCTCTCTGCGAGGTTAAAAAACCAATGAATTATAAACAGACTATAATTCTTTATTAAAGTTTTAATTTCAATATTGACCTAATTAAAGAATAATTTTGGTAAATTAAATTAGTTAAATAATAATTTGGTCAACATAAAGTTTTGCATACTCTTTGTACTTTTATTAGTAGAATGACAATATATTTATATATATATATGAGAACCCTTTAATGTCATATATTTTATCCTATTGATTTAATCTCTATCTGTTTAATAATATTATTTCAATATCAAAATTTTGCACTCTTATTATTATCATTTTAACATATATAGGTTGCCAATATTATACTAATCACCATAAATATTAAGATAAAAAAAATTATGGGTCATTACATACAATGTCAATGGGTTTGGCTTGCCTGTGGCCCAATTACAAAATTGGGCAGGGTTGGGCCTAGTGGCCCATTACACGAGTTCAATTACTCAATTATTAATGGTTAGGCGATGTGGCATTACAAAAGACAAAATAAGCCAACTCAAATCCTGACCCTTGATAAAGGGTTAGGATTAGGGAGTATATTTGAGTGTATTTATAGACCTACTCATAATTAAACAAGCCCCCTCCCCCATCAGTGCATTTTTTTGTTCTTCCCGGGCAGGCTAGCCCGAACTGCCCATTGACACCGCTACACATAGTTGTGATATTTGTAGTTCAACATGTGGCTATATTTGGGCAGAACTGTTTTGGAATTTAACGTACCTCGGATCTCCATTTGCAAACTTAGACCGTATTAGCCCATGCTATACTTTGAAATTCTCGCTACATCTTGTGAGTATTTAAGAAGTTGGTGAGTATTTAAGAGTGGGAGTATGGACCAATGTTCCACTTTAAAATTCTAGCTACAGTTGGTGAGTATTTAATAGTGGGGCATAGATCAATAAAAACTTAGGTTGGTGAGTATTTAAGAGTGAGAGCATGAACTAATGAGTCTCAGCCTTAGGTTTGCAAATGGGATCCCAAGTTTACCTATCACTGTTCGATGGAATTTTATCGTACTATTCATCGGCAAACAAACAGCTTTTATTTATTTGGCAAAGGGTTTACTCGTGTGCTCACCGGAGTATCCCTCTGGTGAGCAAACAGATCAATGGACAAAAACATAAGAAAAAACAGAAAAAAAATTTGAATGGGGGGAGAAGTCAAAATTGGGCGGAAAAAAAAAAGATTTCTGAGTGAGGTGGCCTTTTTTGGTCCATTGATCTGTTGCTCACCAGAGCCCTCTCTGGTGAGCACCAGAGTAAACCCTTTGCCCCTTTTATTTCTCTTTCCGTTCTTCAGTTTGAACGAAAAGAGGGAGAGAATAACCCAAGGCATCTAAATTGGTCTTCATATATAGAAATGTTAATATGCAATTTCATTTCAAAATGGATGGAGTACAGTACTGGCTTCCTCAAAAGTCGGGACTGGTCTATATATAAATACAAATATTTATATATTTATTTATTATAGTGAAATCGTTTTGAATCCACGGGCTTTCCGCTACAAATATATTCAAGCAGCTTCTGAGAACTGTTCCTGTTGATTGATCGAAACTCAAATTGAAGAAGAAGAAAAAGATGAAAAGGGTTTTCGGCTCGAAGAAAGATAAAGAATCCCCTCCTTCTGTTCAAGATGCCTCTGATAGGGTAATTTTCTTCTTTTACGAAATTCAATTCGCTTCTGTAATCCATTGATGTTTCTTTTATTCATTTTTCTTCTAAATTCCTCTCTATTGTTTCTAAATCATTTGATTTAGGGTTGAGAATTATTCATGGGTTTTTTTTTTTTTTTTTTTTAATGTTAAATTGTGATATTTAATTTCAGTTGTTCCTACTAAAATGATCTCTCTCTCTAATTTTCTCTTCCTATTAAAATGCTGTCCATAAAATTGTTCATCAACTTGATCGGATGAAAATTTCAATATTGTCCCTTGAACTCTTCCATATCATTAGAAGGAAATTGGTTCACTTGAAAGAACAATCCAAATAGAGTTTTGAATAAATGCAGTGGTAATATACTGAAAATGCGGGTTTACTAATTAGGTTAAGTTTTACAAAAGCTTGAATTTGAAAACTAAATTGTTCAGTTCTTAGGAACATTTATTTTATTTTATATTTTTCTTGAAATGGGTAGCTTCAACTTTGAAAATATTATACATACATTGTCTGGTATTTGTGCAGGTCATGTGTTGAAAATCTGCATACAGCCCAACTATGAACTTTCCTTCTCTGTCCTTGAGTTCTTGTTAAATGGCCTTTTCTTTGGTCTCATATTGTGATTTTGCATGTAACTAATTCTTGTTGGATGCCTAGGAACACTCTGAATGTTGTTGGTATCAGGATGTGGCCTGTCCAATAAATGGCCCAGCTATGGACAGTCTGGTTCGGATGACCATGTGGCCACTTGATTTTCTTTTCAATTCTCTGATTTAGTCTTCCAGTTACATCCACATTTTTCCGTTATGTTCCCTATTCTAGAGCATTTGGTCACCTAAAGCCTTGTAAATAGTTCCTGTAAAAACTGAAAGTGGAATCTTCATTGCTATATATAGACTTCATCTAGAACTCTAGTTTGGTTTTCGTAGTCAGTTCCTCTTTTTTGGAGGGGTAATTAGAAGAGATATTCTCTCTCTCTCTCTCCCTCTGTCTCATATAATGAAGTAGGAGTTCAAGTGCCCCATAGTGCGATTCATTCTGGAAAACCTTTCTAAGTTCAATGCTTAGTAGATCAGCATCGTATCCTTTTAAATTAGCCACAATATGTGAAAGCCTCCATGTACCTCTTGAAGCCTAGAGTCCCCGTCGATTATTGTTGCATATTGAAACAAGATTCAAGAATTTTGATAATAAAACTTATTTCAATCAAACCTACATTGGGCGTTGTACAATTTGCATCTCAATGAAGGACTTTATTCCTCCTTTAAAATTTGATGCATTCTGATGGACCATAGTAGGAGTCATTCTAAAGTGTAGCTCACTCTGTTTTATACTAAAGACACATTGTTGATGTAGGAGCCACTAGGTTAGAGTCGTTAGACCATACAAGTGATCTAATTCTCTCGAGTTTCTAGCCCATATGAATGCGGGCAACAATCCCAATCGGGTAGGCTCGGAGAGTCCTCTAAGGAACGTCCAAGGACCCTACAATTCCCCTTGTGAGACTGTTAGGCCCAATTTGATCTAGGAAGGTTTTACTTTAAATGGTTTCTTATTTTCTTGGGATTTTTAGTTATTTTTTTCTTTGGTGAGTTGATTTTTATTTAGAAGTTTCTGTTTCAGTTATTTTTAATGAGTTTGGATTAATTTAGGGTATGCTTGGCATCCATTCTGATGATTCTCTCATTCTGAAAGAGAATCACTTCTCAAATACTCCTCCTCAACCCCAAGGCTCCGGAGGAACATCGAATGGAGCTGCCAAAGATAATAGTTCGGCTGAGCATGAAATACTCAGTGTATACAAGCCACTATATAATAATGCAATACCATTACATGCTTTCACATAGGCAGTTCATAGGATACACATGCACTGAATCAATACGAAAATCCTTTGTCAAATACACATGTGCAATACAGTATAAACTTATGCACTTATCTTTCAAAACCATATTCTTCTTTTCATCTCTTTTACTTTAGCACTTATTTCATTTCACTTACTTTACATATGACTTTTATGGGAGAGTACACATGACTTTGCCTAATGCTCTGCCTAGAGTGGTAGAAGTCCATTAGAATTTCACATACACATGGAGCATGCTTAATGCTGTACCTAGGTTGGTAGAAGTCCATTAACATACTTCATCCACCTCCCCGTGGCTATCTTTGCACATAATTTACTTGGAATTAGATGCCCAATGCTCTACCTAGGTTGGTAGAAATCCATTTGCATCATTCCAATACACATACACATAGCTTTACATGAGATCAGATGCTCAATGCTCTACTGGTAGAATTCCACTAGCATCCTCCCAATACACTTATCTTGTTTATCATCCTTTCCTTTTCTCTTTTCCGATACACAGACACATATGAAAACCTGATCATGCACTACAAGTGTTCATATACAATTGTGAGTGAATATGGTAAACACATAACACATGGCACATGCTATTCAATTTCATTCAAACCTATCACATTGGCTAATACACATGGTTTCATCAAGACATTCACTTTTCATCATTTGTTTAAATATAGAATCCATACAAGGAAAACTAGTAGGATTTCCTACTATTTTCTCATTCCAAACACATGGTTTTTCAATAGGAAATATAACATAAATTACATAGTAGAGTGTTAGATACCTTTAAAAAACCAGATCCCTATGGTTTGGCGCTTTGGAATAGTTGTAGAAGTCTTGAGGAAACAAGAACCAAGCTTGAGAATGACTTTGAAGTCAAGTTCCAAGCTCCACCTTCAATCACAAGACAACTCAGAAGAAAACCCTAGCTTTTCTCTCTTCTCTCTTCAAAAATCTCTCTTAGGGTTTGTGTAAACCCTTACCCACGAAATGAGGTATTTATAAGAGTTAAGGGTTGTGCCAAAGACCCAAACACCCTTAAAATATCCCCCGAGGTCGGTTTCAAGGCAAAGTGCACAAAACCGGTCGACCGGTCAAAACCCTCCTCTCTGCCAAAATCTCCCATAGAGATTAGTGCGAGGAGCGGTCGACCGGTGGCCTAGGGGTTGATCGGTCGATGGATTGGCCCCATTCTTGCCTATTTTGCCTGTTTTTTCCTCATTTTGTCACTGGAATGCTTTTACCATTTTTTTCATTAACACATTTAAAAACACCACAAGGGTCCTTAGAACCCTTAAACACATACCATAGCACATTGAGTGATTTCAAACCCTCATCATCATTTCAGCCATAAAAATCATAAGGCTTAAGGCCTTTACAAGAGTTGTGCCCATGGCACTATTCACAACACTATTCACCAGAATAGTGCAATGCAGTTCCGGGGTTCTACATCCTCCTCCCCCCCTTTACAGAAATTTCATCCCCAAAATTGGATGATACAAAAAGCAAAAGAAAACATAACTATACAAACAAATGAGGATATTTCTCTTGCACATCTGCCTAGCGCTCCCATGTAGCCTCTTCTGTGCTGCCATCTCAAGAGGACTAAAGGAATGGTCTTGGTGTGCAAGACTTGATCTCTATGATCTAAGATCTGAGTTGGTTGCTCCATTAGAGTGAGATCCTCTTGAATCTCCACAAGATCCAAATCAATGACATGCGAGGGGTCCGATACATATTTCCTGAGTATGGAAACATTGAAGACATTGTGGACCGCCATCATGTGAGGAGGTAAGGCCACTCTATATGCGACTCTCCAACCCGAGTAATGATCTTGAATGGGCCCACGTACCACGGGCTAAGCTTTTCCCTCTTTCTGAACCTTACGATTCCCCGGTTCGGAGAAATCTTCACAAAGACTCGATCCCTAACCTGGAATTCCAAGTCCCTGCTTCGAGTGTCTGCATAACTCTTCTGACGACTCTGGGTAGTCTTCAACCTCTCCCTGATTACCCTGACTCTATCGGCAGTCTGCTCGATCAACTAAGGACCCAGAACTTTCCTCTCCCCAACTTCATCTAGTACCGAGGAGATCTACAATTTCTCCCATATAAGGCCTCGAAATGTGTCATTTGGATTCTCGCTTGGTAACTGTTATTGTAGGCAAACTCAACCAACGGCAAGTGATTCTCCCAACTGCCCTAACATGCAAGCTCGGAGCATATCCTCTATAATCTGGTTCACCCTCTCAGTCTGCCCATCAGTTTGATGATGAAAGGCGGTGCTAAAGTCTAACCGAGAACCCATAGCACTATGAATGCTCTTCCAAAACCTGAAAGTAAATCTCGGGTCTCGATCCAAAACAATAGTAATTGGCACCCCATGCAAACGAACCACCTCTTTGATGTACAAGGCAGCGAGCTGGTTCGAACTGAAAGCAGTCCAATAGGGAAGGAAATGCGTAGACTTCGTCAGACGGTCTACCACAACCCAGATAGCATCAGAGTTCTTTATCGTCCGTGGCAAGCCAATTACGAAGTCCATAAAAATATTCTCCCATTTTCATTCCGGAATAGGGAGAGGTTGATGCTTGGCCTTAACTTATTGGCTCACCAAGCAACGAGTTACATACTCTGCCACTTCCCTCTTCATGTTCCTCCTACAATAGTGCCCTTTGAGGTTCCGGTACATCTTCGTACCCCCAGGATGCATAGTATACTTGGATCGGTGGGCCTCGTTCAAGATCTCACGCCTTAGCTCTGCGTGGGCGGGAACACATAACCTTCCCTTGAATGTGATGACACCATCACCATTCAAGGAGAACTCCTGATTGCCATTACTGATAGATTTATCTCGGTAAGCATTTAACTCGGTATCTGAACCCTATAGCTCTTGAATCCAGTCTAGGATATAAGGTCTGACTATAATATTAGACATCACTGGCCCATAGGTAGGAAGACTGAAGCTGGTGTCGAGGTTCGACACATCCTCCAACAACTTCCACTCTTGTACCATCATGTGGGCCAAGAGGCCAGGAGGCTTCCTGCTCAGAGCATTTGCTACCATGTTTGCCTTACCCGGGTGGTACTAGATGGAACATTCATAGTCCTTCATGAACTTCACCCATCGACGCTGCCTCAGATTTAGCTCATTCTGGGAAAACAAATACTTCAAGCTCGTGTGATCTGTGAACACATCAAACTGTTCCCATAAAGGTAGTGCCGCCAAATCTTCAGTGTAAACACAACTGCGGCAAGCTCCAGATTGTGCGTAGGATAATTCTTCTCATGGTCTTTCAACTGCTGGGAAGCATAGGCAATGACCTTCCCGTGCTGAACACATCCTAGCCCAACATTCGAGACATCATTATAGACGACAAAACCACCGCTCCCAGATGGAACTATAAGAATAGGGGCTGTAGTAATTCTATCCTTCAACTCTGTGAAACTCATCTCACACATCTCACTCCAATTGAACTTAGCGTTCTTCGGCGTCAAGTATGTAAGCGGTGCCACTAAGCTAGAGAACCCCTATACAAATTTCCGATCGTAACCTGCCAGGCCGAGAAAGCTAAGAATCTCGGTAACACTCTTGGGCCTCTCCCAGTTTTTCACTACCTCTATCTTCGCAAAGTCAACCGAGATACCCTCGGTAGACACCACGTGGCCAAAGAACGCCACCTTCTCCAACCAAAACTCGCACTTGTTCAACTTAGCATACAGGCTATGCTCTTGAAGAGCCTGCAATGTAAGGCAAAATTCTCTTGCATTATCATCCTGTGTCTTGGAATACACAAGGATATCATTAACAAATAAGATCACACACCGATCAAGAGAAGTTTTGAAAACCCGATTTTTTAAGTCCATAAAAGTAGCCGGCGTGTTCGTTAGATCAAAAGGCATGACCAGGAACTCGTAGTGCTCATAATGAGTCCTGAAGGCAGTCTTGGGAACATCTTCCGCCTTGATCTTTAACTGATGGTACCCAGATCGAAGATCAATCTTCAAGAAGAATTTCGCTCCCCTCAGTTGGTCAAACAAATCGTCTATCCATGGCAATGGATAACGATTCTTGATCGTGATCTTGTTCAACTGCTTATAGTTGATGCACATCCTCATCGACCCATCCTTCTTTTTCACGAAGAGCATAGGAGCTCCTTATGGTGAAACACTCGGTCGGATGAAACCAAGCTTCTGCAACTCCTCTATCTGCTCCTTCAACTCCTTTAGCTCAACTGGGGCCATTCTGTATGGAGCCCTAGAAATTGGAGCAGTGCCAGGAGTAAGCTCCATAACGAACTCTATCACCTGATCAAGAGGCAATCCCGGCAAGTCCTCGGGGAACATATCTAAGTACTCACTCACAACAGGGATGGCTGAGGAGTCTCGTGCCTCCGGATTCGAAAAACTAAGAGCTGCAAAACGTGCGATGTCTCTCCTCCGTAGCCCTCGAAAGTGAAATGGCTTTGTCCCAACAGACTAGAAGTTCACCATCTTCTCGAAACATGCCACATGCCCGTGGTGAGTTGAGACTTGAGAGCCAATCCATCTCGAGTATGACATCAAAGTCGTGGAAATCCAAGACGATTAGATCAGTTGACAACTTATGCTGCCCAACTTGCACTATGCAAGCTTGGTACACTCGGTCCGCAAACTTTGACTGGCCCAACGGAGTCGAAATGGACAACTCTTGACGTAACTGACTTGGCCCTAAAGTAAAGCCCTTGGAGAAGCTAGGTGAGACAAAGGAATGTGTCAATCCAGTTGATCAATACACGCGCTAAACATTTGCTCACAAGTAAGGCGCCTGCGGTATTAACTAAGTGTCAATTCATAGCAATCAAACTTCAATAAATTATTGGTAGCATATTCGTACACGTATACAAATACATATTGAACATGGCGAAGACTAGACCCTAGTTTTCCTAGCGAGGCGGCTGTGTGGACTGTGGGGTGTTTGGAGACCTGATAAGATCCCTGCTATAAGGACTGCTTAACCGGAGGTCTACACCCCTGAGGCTAGACTGCAGGCGGCAGTGTGCTTGGACAATCCTTGACCATATGGCCCTGGAGACCATAGTGGAAGCATCCACCTGTGAGCTTTTGGCAATCTTCCACATGCTTCCTCCTGCAATGATTGTAGAGTCCAGGCCTCGAAGTGGAAGAAGTGGGCTGTGCAGGCCTGGTAGTCTGTGTACTAGTAGGGCGAGGGGCCTGTGATGCCAATAGAGGCCTTGGAGCCTGTGTAAGCTTGGAGGTATGATACGGAGCAGTACGAGCCCTCTTCTCTGGTGGTGCAGAGCCATTGGATTGGCCTCTGAGCCTGCCTCTCCCTAGGCCACTATCTCTCCTCTTGAAGAACTCCTTAGAATTCTTCTCTGCGAGCTTGGCCTTGCTCACAACCTCTCCCCAGGTGCCCACCTGGAATATCGAGACTCGATCTCGGATGAAGGCCTTAATACCTCTCTCGAACTTCCTGACCCTTATGTGCTCGGATGCGATCAGGTGAGGTGCGAATCTTGATAACTCCACAAAGGTAGCCTCATAGTTGGCCACAGTCGACTCTCCCTGCTCGAGAGACACGAACCTTCTTCTCCTGCTGCTCCCTAACAGTTGTTGGGAAATACTGCCGGTAGAAGACATCCAGAAACTCTGGTCATGTCCACGGCTCACCAGCCTTGGTGGCATCTCTTTGCCTTAAGGCAGATCTCCATCAGTGTTCAGCTGCTCCTTCCATCACAAAGGAGGCCCATTCAACCCACTGCTCGTCTGTGCAGTGAAGGACCCTGAAGGTCTTCTCTAGCTGCATAATCCAAGACTCCTTGACCATGGGGTCCGTAGTCCCATAGAAAGCAGGAGGTCACTGTCTCCTGAATGCCTCGAGTCCTACAGTGTGGTGTACAGGAGGAGGTATGGGTGCAACAGCAGAAGTAGCATGTTAGCTTATAGGTTTCCACCATAGGTTTCCTTAATGATTTTGATGATAACACAATAATGTAATGATCTTTGTGTTACTAATGTCTTAATTGAGTTTATGTGAAAATCAGTCTACCAAGAGCATTAGCAAACCATTCAAGGCAAAAGCATGAAAATGACTCCATCCATGAAGAAGATTCATTACCAAGTCAAAGCAAGCCATTGGATTATATTGAAGATGTTAAAGATCATATCCAACTCTAAGTCATATCATGAAGATGAAAAAGATTGATTATGAAGCCAAAGAAGACAAATCAAGTCAAGATCAAGCTAAAGAAGAATGAAAACTCTCTTAGAAGGTTTAATGTTTTATATTTTAGTTTGAGAGTATTTAGGATTTTTGTAAAAAGTCTTCAAAGTTTGGTTGTATGAAAGCTCAATGCCTAGATTGACCATAGGTACCTTAGACCATATTTGAATATCATTCTAAGGCCATAAGACATCATAAAAAATAATTAAAATCTTGATAAAGTTAAGCCAAGTGACCTAGCAAATCATTCTCATCATCTAGGTTGGTTTAAGTAGTGATTTTCAGTGAAAATCATCCATCCAGTCGACCAGATCAATGCACGAAAGTTTTTTTTGGCCACTGCCTTCATCTAGTTGACTGGATGACCCATCTAGTCGAATAGATGGCGCGGGACAGAGTTTTTACTCTGCAACGGCCATAAAACTTCTTAGGCTATAAAATAAGATGATTTATGAACTCAATAAGAACTCCTATCATTCTAGATCATTCAATCACTCACAAGCTTAGATTTCCAAATCTATTGAGTAAACCCTAGAAATCCCAAATCCCATATCTTGAGCTATTTAACTCCAATCTTTGAGAGATTTTTAGACAACTTTAAAGAGATCATCCAACTCGTGTAAGGAGCATTTTATGATTGTAAAATCACTTTCTACAAAGTGTGCTTGAAATCAAGAATCAGTGGATTCTTGTCCTTGAAGTGAGGAGCTTCATTGTAAGGTTGCCGAACCTCGAGAACAACATCTTGTGTTTGCTCTCTTTTACCCTTCTCATTTACTTATTTCCTTTTATTGTTTGTGTAGTATTGCAAAATTTCTATTCCCTTTTAATTAGTATAATTGAAATTCCGCTTAAGGGATTATGAAGAAAATTGAATTTGCCAAGACCCTATTCACCCCCCCTTTAGGGTCCAATCCTTGGGCAATATAGCAGGCCTGGCTGCAAGCATAGCCAAGGTCTCCACTATCGATGCAAAGGCCTGAGCAAAGTTGGACTGCTCATCTCCCAATGGAGCATTTCCTCCATTCCCTCTAATCTGGTAACCGCAACCCCGAGCACCGCGTCTCATGATCAAATCCTGATAACAACAGTACACCATGAGTCTAACTTGGAAACCAGTTTATCAATATAGCATGTATTGCAGTTGATAGCGTATAGGGTATAGTACATATCAATTTATACACATAATAAGATAATCATAAAGGTTCGATTGCCTAGCGTAGACTCTAAGTGTGGTTGAGACCTCAACCTGTTTGAGACTAAGACTAATATCTTAGTCTATACTTGGAATACAACATACCGCCCTAATGCCTTGGTTTTATAATTGTATCAAAACCGAAGAAAACCCTAGAGAACCTAATACCTAGGCTCTGATACCAACTCTGTTGCGACCCAAAATCCTCCTTAGAAGTTCAGGAGACTTTAGCTTGTGACCTAAACCATATCAAACCATCCTGTGAAATACACAAGGCATACAAATAGCGGAAACGAAAAATTTCTAAATAACTTAGACTGTACATGTATTCCAAGTCTGAACCAATAGAGTTTTAAACAATATAATAAGTATAAAGCGGACATTCCCCGCTTATCAAAATACAGAACACTCCCTCATACCTCTCAACAATAATCTAGATAGGGCCACCTATCTAGAGCTCTATCCTTGTGCGGGTGATTCATAGTAGGCTCCGGCTCATAGTACTACTCCTCGACCCAAGGCTCCGGAGCAATATCGAATGGACTTGTTTAAGATAATAATTCAGCTAAGCATGGAATACTCAGCGTATACAAGCCACTATATAATAATGCAATATCATTACATGCTTTCACATAGGCAGTTCATAGGATACACATGCAAGGAATCACGAAAATCCCTTATCAAATACACATGTGCAATATAGTATAAACACATGCACTTATCTTTCAAAACCATATTCTTCTTTTCATCTCTTTTACTTTAGCACTTATTCCATTTCACTTGCTTTACACATGACTTTTATGGGAGAGTACACATGACTTTGCCTAATGCTCTACCTAGAGTGGTAGAAGTCCATTAGCATTTCACATACACATGGAGCATGCCTAATGCTCTACTTAGGCTGGTAAAAGTCCATGAGCATACTTCATCCACCTCCTCGTGGATATCTTTGCACATAGTTTACTTGGAATCAGATGCCCAATGCTCTACTTAGCTTGGTAGAAGTCCGTTTGCATCCTTCCAATACGCATACACATAGCTTTACTTGAGATTAGATGCTCAATGCTCTACCTAGGTTGGTAGAAGTCCACTAACATCCTCTCAATACACTTATCTTGTTTATCATCCTTTCATTTTGCACTTTTCCAATACACATACACATGAAAACCCAATCATGCACTACAAGTGTTCATATACAATTGTGAGTGAATATGATAAACACATAACAAATGGCACATGCTATTCAATTTCATTCAAACCTATCACATGGCATACAAATAGGCTAATACACATGGTTTCATCAAAGCATTCACTTTTCATCATTTGTTTAAATATAGAATCCATAAAAGGAAAACTAGTAGGGTTTCCTACTATTTTCTCATTCCAAACACATGGTTTATGTTGGTTTTTCAATAGGAAATATAACATAAATTACATAGTAGAGTGTATCTAACTTTAAAAAACTGGATCCCTACGGTTTAGCGCTTTGGAATAGTTGTAGAAGTCTTGAGGAAACAAGAATCAAGCTTGAGAATGACTTTGAAGTCAAGTTCCAAACTCCACCTTCAATCACAAGACAACTCACAAAAAAACCCTAGCTTTTCTCTCTTCTCTCTTAAAAAATCTCTCTTAGGGTTTGTGTAAACCATTACCCATGAAATGGGGTATTTATATGGGTTATGGGTTGTGCCAAAGACCCAAACACCCTTAAAATATCCCCCAAGGTCGGTTTCAGGGCAAAGTACACAAGACCGGTGGACCGGTGGTGTCGACCAGTCAAAACCCTCCTCTCTACCAAAATCTCCCATAGAGATTAGTGTGAGGAGCGGTCGACCGGTTGGCATGACCTGTCGAGTGGTTGCCTAGGGGTCGACCGGTCCCCTTGAGCGGTCGACCGGTTGGCCCCACTCTTGCCTATTTTGCCTGTTTTTTCCTCATTTTGACACTTGAGAATGCTTTTACTTTCCTTAACACATTTAAACACACCACAAGGGTCCTTAGAACCCTTAAACACATACCATAACACATTGAGTGAGTTCAAACCCTCATCATCATTTCAGCCATAAAAATCATAAGGCTTTAGGCCTTTACAAGAGTTGTGTCCATGACACTATTCACAACACTATTCACCAGAATAGTGCAATATAGTTCCGGGGTTCTACACAATTGCCATTAAGAAAGAGCTATGATTGGCCTGCGAAGCAGTACATGCAAAATTGTTTAATCATGTTGGTTACATTTGCCTAAAATAAAAGATGAGGGTTTCAGTACACATGATCTTAAACAATGGAATTGGCTTGAATCTAATATCTAATTGGTTCGTTGTTGCTCTTAGCTTGATAGGAAGGCACAATTCCTACAAAGTTTCAAGGACTGCCTCAAAGAGCTCTATTTTATCGTCACCTTTAAGCCTAACTTTGATAGGTTCTATACCCAAGTAGCTTGCATGTTTGTGAGATGGATACAATGCAATGCAAGGACCAATACTTACAGTTTGTTCATTGTTGGAGAAAATGTTAGCCTACACTCCCAGCCACGTGGAAGGATGCCTAGACGAAAGCGTGTCCACATCCTAAGCGAGACTTCTTTTACCAGTGAAGGCCGTTTTTGCGACCTGATTTTGGTTTGAGGCCGAACTTATGCAGGAGAACCCAAGTTAAACAGACCATCAAGTGGAGTCAACTTTCTTGAGTTTCTAGTCCACACGAATAGGTGTAACAGTTCCAAATGGGTATGCTTAAAGAGCCCTCCAAGGAACTTCTAAGGAGACTGTTAGACTGTTAGGCCCAATTTGATTGAGAAAGGTTTTACTTCAAATAGTTTCCTATTTTTCTTTGAATTGTTAGTCATTTCTTTCTTAGTGAGTTGAGTTTTGTTTAAAAGTTTATGATTCCTTTCTTTCTTAATATGAGTTTGTATTAATTTAGGAAAGAAGAGCTTAGATTTTGATTTTTTGTCCTACAAGAATTAGGAAAGAGTTTGATTCTAGAATCCATAAATATGGCTTGTAAGCTCTTTTTGAAGGCATTGGATTTTGATTTGTAGTGAAGAAGATCTCTATTTCTTTCATTGGGGTTGTTTATTGATTTCTGAATTCATTGTTCTTGAGTTACTCCGTAGTCGTAATACAAGAACGGAAGAGACCATACTAACTTGTTTGTACAAGAAGAGAGTTCTCTCTAGTATTCGAATATCAAGGTGACCAATGCCGCACTCCTTGGACCACCACTCTCAACCTTTGAATTATCTTAATCACCCAAGGTTCAAATTTCTGCTTACTTTTTTCAAGCCCTTTTCAACCATTAGAAGCCCCTTAGTAAAGCTTTATTAAAGCCCCAAACAGTTACTCTATGTTTGAGTTTAAATCTGGAGATTACTCAGCTTTATAATCTGCCCCTGAAATTTCAGAAAGTATAGTTTAGTCCATAATTGCAGGGAAGCTATGTACAAGGTGGGAAAGCTCGCTTTCCAGGAAGTTGGTTTCCAGACTCGCTTCCTAGGAATCTTGCTTCCATCATGTCCCATTTAGTGGTCAAAGGAGGCTATTTACGTAGGAAGTGATTGGATAAACCCGAGTCTAAAGTTAGGGTGTTAGATCTTGAGTAAGTATCGTTGGATTGAAACCTAAGGCACCTACTTTGATGCAGACATCAGAGCTTCTAGTACTAGAGTGTACCAGTGGAGGCGGAAGAGAGCCCCTACACAAGTCTCCTTGTTGATGGATGACTTGTATATGGGATTAGTTCGAGCTATTGACGGGGATCCACCGTTGGATCATGTTTTCGAGAAAGATCCACCACTGGATCGAGAGATGGAGATTCCGAGGTCATGTTTAGCCCATGGGGCTACTAGTAATCTTAGTTTGGTTATTTATTTTATTTAATTAAGGATTATTTTATTAGTAAGGACAACTTTTGTAATTAGAGGATTTTTTTAGTAGTAATGACATTTTTGTAATTACTAGGATGAGAGTTTCCTTCTTTTCTTTATAAATACTCCCCTGGAAGTAGAAAATTTACAGAATTTTTAGGAATGAAAAATGAGAGCTTTTTGGCATTTGGAATCTCCTATGAAGGGAGGGTGTGAAGCCAGATCAATCCTTGGTGTGAAGCCAGGTTATCCTCTTCTTTCTTCTTCTCTTTCATTTATTCTCTTTATTATTATTATTATTATTATTATTATTATTATATTTTATCTTGCAAAACCCTAATTCCTAAACACTATAGCATTCCCCTTGCTGCCACAATATTCTTGCCGCCCTTGCACCTGGATACGTAAGGTGTAAAAACCAGTCGATTATCACAAACCGGCACCGGTTCTTACGGTTCATGGTTGCAAGGTTCAAAATATTGAAAATATCGGCGATATATCGCCGATATATTTCAATATCGGAGGTCACCGATACGTCTACATGATGTTGAAAAAAAATTGCATGATTTCGGGAGATATCGGCGATATATCGGAGATATCGACGATATATCGCCGATATCGACCCAAAAAGACTGGAATAACAGGAAACCCACATGTTGAGTGGGGTTTATGCAGGCAACATTCCAAAAATGAGACAAAAATTTCGAATCAACCTTTGATTTAGAGGATAAAAAAAAAGGGTGAAATTTCAGAGTAGAGAAGGAAGAAAGATCAAAGAAGAATACATGGACTGTGGTTGCGACTTGCAAGAGCTGAGAGGAGGGTCGCCATCACCTTCGCCGTTGCCATCGCAGTCGTCGTCGCCGTTGCCGTCGCCGTCGCAACCTGAGCCACCGAAGGTCTGAGACTGAAGGTGAGTAAACCCTCTTCCTCTTCTTTTTCATCTTCTGTTCTTTTCTTTTTTTTTCCTTTTCTGTTGGGTTACGACTGTGAGAGAGAAGTCTTATGATATGGGCTTTTGCAAATGAGTTCCTTAAGTTTTCATAATTTGCAAATAAATTATTAATAATAACATATTACATATTAACTCAATATTGTTTCTTAATTAGCAAATAACCTAAGTTCCTTAAGACTTTTTGTTATCCATTTTAGTAAAATTACTATTATATCTTTAAGATATTTCATAACCTCACAAAACCCCCCTTACCCAGCCTTGAACTATGGTTAACCCGCGCTAGCTCTTGTGAATTTTGTTTTTCTAAAATCCTAGGTTAAAGGGGTGTTCCTCTTAACTCCCTTTAACTGTGGTTAAGATTCATTAACCTTTAAGGTTAAAACATCTACCTTTGGTTTTAAAAAAATAAAAGAAATTAATGTCACCTTGGTACTCCCTTTATAATTTTGATTTCTATAATTTTTTTAAAACATTTTTTTTAAATACAGTGTTCAAGGGTTAAAATATGTTGTTAAAAAAAATACAGTATTCAAGGGTTAAAAAAATAAAGTGTTCAAGGGTTAAAAAAATTAAAATTTCTAAACTTGAATTTTATATTTTTTAAAATACAGTGTCCTTTTTTAACTCCCTATAGGCTATAATTAAAGTTAAAATTTATTAATTGTTAAGAATAACTAAATAAAGTATCTAACTTTAGTCTTGAGATTTTTTAACAGAGGTGTAGTATAAAAAATTTCTACAAATGACGTATCATGTAAAAAAATATACTATATGATAAAACAATATTTTAAAAACTAGTATTGATTTATATTAGACACCTAATCCAAAAACAAATATATTAAAATTTTAATATAAGGTTTTTTTTTATTTTAATGATATACGTGAAATTCATTGATATTATATTTAGTTATGATTTTTATTAATGTTATGGTATTATTATTAATACCTAATAATTTTTAAAATTGAAATTTTAAAAAAATATTATATTGGACAAGAATTATATTTGTATAAAATTATATTGTAAAAAAATTATATATATTTAAAACAACATTTAATAGACCTAAATTACATCAAATAAAAAATTATATATATTTAAAACATAAACAAGAGTTCCGCACATCTAAATAAAATTTCATCTACTTCTTTTTACATAATTACATTAATTTCACAATCAAATAAAATTACATCAATTTCTTTTCTTCATAGTCGAATAAAATTACATTCACTCCTTTTTACATAATTACATCCATTAAAATTACATGAACTTCTTTTTACATAATTACATCCACTTCATAGTCTATTAAAATTACAATCGTCTTCATTTTCTCTTAATGCAGGGTCTCCGATCATTTAACCATTTCATCTCCTTTCCATATTGATTCAGTCCTGTAAAAACATTGAAAAAACATTGAGCTAATCAATTGCATATAGAAATAGTTTGAGAAACTAAATTAAATTTCAATTATTTATCAACGTTAACGTACATTCATAAGCTTTTCATATGTCTAAAACAATTAACATGGATAATCATTAAAAAAAAAAAGAATCACGGGTTTTGGTACTTGATTATAAAAATTATCGTCACTCGTCAGCGCACATTTTTGCTCTCTTCTCATTGCATCTCTTATGTACATTGTTGTTTTTTTAAATGTTTTTATTCTAAAAGGTGTATTAACATCTATTTTAACATTTCCTGAAGTTTCACTACAAAATTCCATGTTTTGCCCCATTTTTTGTCATTTTTTCTAAAAATCACCGATAAACGATATATCTTCCGATATATCTCCGATATATCTTTTTTTCACAACTCCGACATGTCGAGCGATATCGACATTTAGAACCTTGCATGGTTGGACTGGCCGGTTCTTAAAATTTAACATGGTTTTGGGGATAATTAAAAACCCGATAGCCTAACTAGTTCCCAGTTTTACCTGTTCAACCGGCTGGTCTGGTCTAGTTTTGATAAAATTGGTTCGATCTACTAAGTTTATCTATGCTTCCGTGGCTACATCAATTGTGCTACATTTCTTGTACCAATATTGCAAGTAGAAGGTTAGACAATGGTATGCGTGCATGTAGTTAATGTTCCCTGTAGAAACTACTATGTGTCCATGTTCTTGTTAAAGTAGCATTGACTAACCACCTAACGTCATTTATATGCGGGTTATATGCCTTATATGAGCAACCCTGGGGTGTGAGAAAATTTACTTGTAAAATCAATTGTTTCCTTATTCAGTTAGGATCAACGATCATGCGTTTCTTGGAGAAAAGGCAATTACTTTGGAAGATACAAGACCTGCTACTTGGGTTGCTTCAGTTCAATTGTTTACTTGTTTGTGATTATAGCTCTGGCATCAAGAAAAATACAGGTCTCATCCAATTGGAGGACTTCAGCAATCTTGTCAAAGCATTAGCGTGTGAGAGAAGTCATAGAGAATTATCTTTCTCTTGGCCCTATTAAACAAATTGAACTTCAATGATTGTGATTTATTACGGGAAAGTTACATGGTATCACTTTTCCTATATCACAAGTCAAAACTTGGATGGTTTCTAATAATTTGGAGCACTAAATCTTCAATGTTGTTTGGTTTAAAAGATATGCTTTAATATACTTCATTCATTTAATTAATTGATGGTTTAAATTTCAAAATGGAATCTGTGTAGTCAAATGATTGCCTAGGCAATTGCTTTGCCTAACTGAGACCCATAGAACGTGCATCGGAGTCTAGGCGGGAGGTTCGTTGAGGTGCGGTCTCCTAGTGGCACTTAGGCGCTAAAGACTAGTAACAAATGCGGTTGCCTGAGACCCACATAAAGTTAGACACAATTTGCAAAAAAGTTAAATATGAAAAAAAAGATTTTAGTTAATATAACTATATTAGTGGGGTATAAAAAGTTTATTCAATAGAAAGGAAAAAGAAAAAAAAAAGAGAAAACAGTATCGGATGTTGGGGAACTCTATCTATGGTTTCTAGCTCTCTCTCTATCTCTCTCAGGAGAAAATCAAAATACTCTCTCTCCATCTATCTCTGTTTTTTGGGCTTTTTTTTAATGTCTATTCTGAATACATTACTTCACTATTTGGTAGTAAATATGCTAATTGTTTTTTTGTTTACTTTTGGTAATAACAATCTGGTCCTATATATGCTTTATTTCCAGTTTTAATCTCTATTTTTAATAACATAGGAATACCTTATTTTTAAACTTTTCACAAATGAAATAAATTTTGGTTGCCTAGGCATTGGCTAAGCTATCTTGATGAATCCGGAATCCCTATGGCATAGGCGTCAACTGGACACTTTGACTACACTGATTAGAACTTGACTTCAAGCGGTTTCTTTCCTTAAACCATTTTCTTCGTCTGCATCAGATTCATTTTTCTTATTGCATGACTAGAAATGACCCTTGGAGTTAGTGGCGGATATACTTGAAAGGAAGAGAGTAGACTAGAGTGAATACTGTAATAAGTGGATTGAACTAACTAACTGAACTCAATGGTTTCCAAGGAGAGTGGAAGATAAATTTATGCTTGTGTTGTGAAAGAAGAATGTTAATTCGTAATAGAATAACATTCTGGTCCAACAAAAGAACAAAATGATTATCAATTACAATATCCTTACAGATTTACAATTGAACTTGTATTAGTGAATGGGACAAAGAAACTAAATGAGGCTAGTGCTATCCTAATAAGTCCATAAATTTTATTCACATTCTATAAATTTTTTTATATGATTCCATTCTGCCTATCCTTTGTAGAATCAGTATCAATGATTTTATTTATAATTTATTTTGTTCTTTGGTTAAAGCTTTATTTATACCTTTTAAATAAATGGTTAGTGGTGATTTACAGATTTCTACTTATTCATCTGGTGTTTATGTATTTTCATGCATAATTGCATATCATAGCTGAAACCTCCTTCTATGTTTAACCTTTGAGCTTCGTGCACGTGTTTTTGACTGTCTAGAGGTTTCTTGTATAGCTTAAAACTATGTAGATATGACCTTTTCCATTCTATGTAATTGTTAATTGTATGCTCTCCTCTGAAATTGGATAGTTTACTCACACCCTTCAATTCAGTTATTCTGTTCCATTTCCCATTGACTTATACCTAAACTATTTTTCAGATTAATAAAAGAGGTGAAACTGTGGACGAGAAAATCAAAAGGCTCGAGGCTGAACTCAGTAGATATAAAGAACAGATCAAAAGAACACGACCTGGTCCTGCTCAAGAAGCTGTTAAAGCTCGAGCCATGAGGGTTCTTAAGCAAAAGCGAATGTAGGTGCTTTTTCTTCTCCTATTGTTTATTATGGAACTGCTTTCACTTGAATATGTGATTCATGGTATTGCCAGTGACATACTTTTGTAATATACAGTAGTAGCCCTCAAAAATGATTTCTTCAGTGGATAGGACTTGTATCCGTTTTGAGAGGCTATCAGTTTTGTAAGATATGGGACAATCCTTTTTTTTAATAAGCTTGGGGTTGGTGGGATCCCTATGTGACCTGACCAAAAAAAAATCAAACAAACAATTTGTAAAAAAAAAAAAACTATCTTCATCTGTAGTGCTAGTAAACTCTACAAGAATTTCATGTGGGTATAAGGTCACTTCCATCACAACCATAAAAAGAAAACTACAAGGTCAGCTGCTCTATTTGTTTCCCTCCATACATGGAAATTTTTCTAGAATTAGAACTGTATAAAAAGCTATAGCTCTGAGGATTCTTCTCATGATCCAAGGTCCTTCCTTTAAGACATTTATGTAACCTGCTGATAGTAAGGAGTCTATAGCCTCATTAAATGCCTCATATTGAGAGGCTAAGCTAGCCACATACCTTTCTTTCGGTTCGTGCTCATGCAAAACTATTGAAGTGGGACTGCATCCAACTGCTTAGGTGACAGAAGGAGAACCCTTATATTCTCTAGTAGTGCCCCCAAACCCTTCCAAGCCATCAATTGGTGATCCATCATGTATAATGAGCCAGCACCCACTTTTTGGAGTCCACTGTCTTCATTTATATTTTGGGAGTTATTTAATAAAACTCAACCTCAATGCGCCATCTTTGTCAGAAAGTTTTGCTACAAGGAGAGTCTCCAACCTTGTTCTTATGATTTATCCTTAGTGAATCTTAGGCGTGTGTCACTACTCACTAGCACTTTCTTGAAACTGAACCAGCTGGTATGTACTGGGTTTTAAAGGTTCTGTTATGTTCTACCCATAAGTGATAAACTGCTC
The DNA here is from genome assembly GCA_015143295.1 of Tetracentron sinense. NCBI lineage: Eukaryota > Viridiplantae > Streptophyta > Magnoliopsida > Trochodendrales > Trochodendraceae > Tetracentron > Tetracentron sinense. The sequence goes on from CM026562.1 coordinate 25,113,862, forward strand.
CATTAAACAAACCTTCTATCATCAAAGGTGAATTTATCACCCGAAAAATGGTTCTCAAGCCCACTGCAGCACAACATGCCACACACCTACATTTCCATGGTAATTCAAGATCTTTGGCGTTCTTCTAAACCTCTTACAATATCTACATTAAAAAAAATAAGTGCTGATGGTTTCCATTATTCGTCAATAAAAACACAGGTAGCTCTTGTGATAACTGATAACCCTCTGCCCAAAAAGTTGGTCTCTGTTTTGAAGATTACCATAGATGGCTAACCAGGATATGAATCTTTCTTGACTTTGTTGTTAGTTGTTACAATCTTACAATTTATGATTTGAATCAAATCTCAAGTCAGACGATCTAAATTATTGGTCTGAATCCTTATTGAGAACATTTGATTTTTGTTAGAATCCTAAAATTCGAGAGTCGAATCTTAAACTCGATGCCTACAAAATCCTACAATTTGAGTTTAAAACAGTTGTAATTGTTTCAAGAAAAACAATGTGTAAGCACCCAATTTTTACACCCCTCTTAACCATGGCTAGCCAAGCCTAATCCTAAGTCAACCTTAGTCAAACTCTAGGTCAAACCGAGCCTAACCCTAGGTCAACCCCAGTTAAACCCTAGGTCAAATCTAAGACTAAGCCTAGGTCAATCCTAGCTAACCCTAACCTAACCAGCCCTAACCTAGGGCAACCCTACTCCAAGCCTAGCCAGACCCCTAGGGCCTAAACCCATAAGAAAACAGCCCTGGGCCTATATAGGGCCCACAGACGGCCCCCAAAAAATTCAAAATTTTCAGAATGTCAGTAGTTCATCTACTGACATTCCTTTTGTAGTAAAAACCGTATTGCATGCTGAGCATTTAAGCCTGGGCAGACCTTCTTTTGGAAAAAATCAAGAGTGGCGGTAGTTTCTACCACTATTATTCAATTACTCCTGTAGGGGAATGGCGGTACTGGAATTACCGCCATTCCCTAAGTTAAAACGCAAACTCTGCACCCTCCAGTGTCCCAGGAACGCCTCTGGCCACCTCACTCGGCCTCTAGGCTTCCACCTACCCTTGTCCTAATACCCCTGATCTCCCTAGAACCCTCTCCTATAAATTCAAGCTACCCCTCAACCCTTCTTCCCCAATCCGAAATTCTGAGAAAATACTAAGAAAATCCTCAATAAAAGCTCTGTTTAGTCTATCAGACTCACGCCAGTCAAGTCTTCAGCTACCGGGGGTCAAGTTCAAGCCTGAGGAATAGGCTTTGGCTATTCCTCCTCAGTAGGATCACCCCTCCATTGGCACCATCACCATAGCCATTGTTATCACCACTGTTGCAGGCGTGCCAGTAGGGTGGGGTCCGCCCCTCACCCCTCTTCCTTTCTATGAAGCTTTTGTGAGCCCCTAGTCCCATTCCAGGGGACTTCTGATTTATTGTAGACCCAAGGGAAGAGGTCCCCTTGTTCTCTCCATGAACAAAGGGATCCTCTAACAGGAAAACCTCCGTTTCATGTATAGCCTAAAGTTGTATACTCCCTAGATACCCCAGAGCATCCCTCAGTAGTGGGAAAGTCTCTGGGGAGTAGTGGCTCAGTGTCCAGGGAGTACACACCATTTTTCTAGAATAATCCAAAATGGCGGTAGTTTCTACCACCTTTATTCAATTACTCTTGTAGGGGAATGGCGGTACTGGAATTATCGCCATTCCCTGAGTTTGCGTTTTACGCAAACTCTGCACCCTCTAGTGCCCCAGGCATGCCTCTGGCCACCTCGCTCCGCCTCTGGGCTTCCACCTATCCTTATCCTAATACCCCTGATGCCCCTAGGACCCTCTCCTATAAATCCAAGCTACCTCTCCACCCTTCTTCCCCAATTCGAAATTCTGAAAAAAATATTAAGAAAATTCTCAGTAAAAGCTCTGTTTAGTCCATCAGACTCATGCCAGTCAAGTCCTCAGCTACCAGGGGTCAAGTTCAAGCCTGAGGAATAGGCTTTGGCTATTCCTCCTCAGTAGGATCACCCCTCCATTGGCACCACCACTGTAGCCATTGTCATCACCACTGTTACAGGTGTGCCAGCAAGGTAGGGTCCACCCCTCACCCCTCTTCCTCTCTGTGAAGCTTTTGTGAGCCCCTAGTCCTATTCCAGGGGACTTCTGATTTACTGTAGACCTTTGTTCTCTCCATGAACAAGGAGACCCTCTTAACGGGAAAATCTCCATTTCATGTATAGCCTAAAGTTGTATACTCTCTAGATCCCCTAGAGCACCCCTCAGTAGTGGGAAAGCCTCTAGGTAGTAGTGGCTCAGTGCCCAGGGAGCACACACCAGTTTTCTGGAAAAATCCAGAATCACGGTATACACAGTACCGCTATTCTGGACCACCTCATTTCCAACAACCCTAGGCCTCATTGCTTAGGCCCCTGGTCCATTCTAGGGCCTGGGCTCGGTCCCTAAGACCAAGGTTTGAAATTTCGACGAGATTTTGATATCTCGTACGAGAAATTTCGATCTCAGAAGGTCCCGACAAATCTAGACCGGGTATTATAATTTTTACAATTTTTCGGGAAATTTCGATCGAAATTTCGGAATATCGCACGATATTTCCGAAATTTCGGTCGAAATCTTTTTAAAAAATCGCTACTGAGGAAAAAACCAAAATTTTTTCGTTTTTTTTTTGCTGTGATTTTTTTTCGTGAAATCCTATAGGGTTCACCTGTCTGCAATAGAAAAAGGAAAAAAAAAAAAAAAAGAGGAGCAAGAAGGAAGAAAAGAGGAGAAAGGAGGAAGAAGAAGAGAGGAGGAAGGAAGAAGAACCTGTAGCTGCCGCCGTCGCCATCGCTGTCGCCGTCGCCGTTGTCATCGCAGTTGCCGAGGTTGAGTCTCCTCTTCCCCTCTTCTCTTCTCTGTTTCTCTTTTTTTTTTTTTTTTTTTGATATCTGAATGTCTGATGTTACGAATGGTTAGGAATTAGGAAAGTGATAATGGTCTTTTACGAAAAAGGCCCTAATTATTCATTAATTACCAAATGGTACTTATTTATAAATAGTTTTCATTTTTTTTTTTTGTTTTTTTTTTTTTTTTTTTTTTAAGGACCCCTCTCTTACATTACTATTATGCCCTTAAAATATTTCATAACCTCATAAATCCCCCCTTAACAGTTCTTGAACTATGGTTAATAAGTTTTAACCTTATGGTTAATTTTTTTCTAAAAATCAAGATTAGATGCTTTAACCTCAAGGGTTATTGAATCTTAACCATAGTTAAAGGGATTTAAAGGTAACACGTTAAATTTTTTTTCCAAAAAACTAAGGTTAGATGCTTTAACCCTAAGGCCTAAGGGTTAGTGAATCTTAACCACAGTTAAAGGGAGGGACACATTAATTTTTTTATTTTTTATTTCTAAAAACAAAGGTCAGATGCCTCAATTCTAAGGGTCAGTGAATCTTAATCATAGTCAAAGGGAGTTAAAAGGGGACACATCATTTTTGTATTTTTTTTTCTAAAAACCAAGGTTAGATGCTTTAACCCTAAGGGGTAGTGAATCTTAACCACAGGTAAAGAGAGTTAAAAGGGGCATGTTAATTAAATTATTTCTCTAAAAACTAAGGTTAGATGCTTTAACCCTAAGGATTAGTGAACCTTAAACACAGTTAAAGGAGTTAAAAGACACGTTAAATTTTTTCTAAAAAACAAAGATGTGATGCTTTAATACTAAGGGTTAATGAATCTTAACCAAAGTTAAAGGGAGTTGAAAGGGGATACGTTAATTAAATATGTATATCATAGTGTTATTTTTTTGGCTCAAAAGACAACACTCAATAGACATGGAAGCCCTTCTTGTTTATATTAAAAATTAAAAAAAAACTTGAACAAAGGTCTTACGCATTTAAATAAAATTACATTCACTTCTTTTTACATAATTACATCCACTTCACATTCAAATAAAATTACAGTCATTTTTTCTCTTGATGCAGGGTCTTCAATAATTTAACCATCTCCTCTGATTCTCTTATGTTTCTCTTGATGCAGGGTCTTCGATAATTTAACCATCTCTTCTGATTCTTATATTGATTCAGACCTGTAAAAACATTGAGCTCATTAATTGCAAGTAGAAATAAATTTAGAAACTAAATTGAATTTCAATTATTTATCAACTATTGTGCATTCATAAAATTTTCAAATTTCTAAAATAATTAACATGGATAATCATTAAAAAAATAAAGAGAATAAAATGGGTATACATATCCCCTTCAATTGACTAAGAGAAAAAAATGAGTTAATTGTTATGCATGATTGAAAAATGAATGCAACTTTTTATGCAAGTTACATCAAAATTAGTGAATTATACATTGTCGTCAGCGTCAACGCACGTCTATGGTTCCATTCTCATTGCATCTCTTATATACATTGTTGTTTTTTTATTTTTTTTATTCTCAAATGTGTATTAATATCTATTATAACATTTCCTTAAGTTTTATTGAAAAATTCCATTTTTTTACTTTTTTTTTCAATTTTTTCCTCCACATGTGATATTGTTCCCTCGAAATCGATATATCTTGTGAAATATCCTCGATATATCTTTTTCCCAAGGCTCGAAATGGCATGCGAAATCGAAATTTCGAACCTTGTCTAAGACCTCCCCTAATCACTTAGGGCCTTGGAACACTCACCAGAGCAGCTCAACCGTTGTTAAAATGCATAAAATTGGAGAAAGTCCAAAATGTCGGTAATCCGTTTACCAACATTTTGGGCATTTCTATTCACTGATAAATTGGCCAATGTGGGCCCAATCTAGACTAGGCGTAGGACTCATGTTTGAGTCTCCTGAATCCCTCTGTGGTTCTTGGAACCTCTGAGCATCCCTCTCGAGCTTCTCCATGGCTGCAAAGCCACTGTTCCTGGAAAACCAGGAATGACGGTAGTTATCCTACCGCCATTTTCATTCTGTATAAGACTAGAAATGGTGGTAGAATAATTACCGCAATTCACAGTTTTCTCAAGAACAATAGGCCTTGCAAGGCCCAGACTTGGTAGGAGGTCATTCTAGGCCTTGTCATGCCCTCTGGGGCCCACTTAGGACCTGACCAGACCCTTAATTGGGGTTAATTCAACCCCGATTAACTTTTAACCATGTTTAAAGACCATTATAACCTTGGGAAATTTTGGAAAAATCCTGAAAATTCAAAAAAAATCTGAAAAATGCAAGAAGTCCCAAAACCTAATGTGGACCATTTCTAACCATGGTTAATAGTTTAACCATGGTTAAACCCTCCCTACCCGCGATTAACCAACCTAGTACATGACTAAGCATGCCTTGGGCCTCCGGACCCAAATCCTTAGCCTTCGGGCTTAATCCTAGGCCTTTGGGCCCAATCCTGTGGCCTCCGGGCTCAAAACCTAGCCTCCGGATTCAACCCTAGGCCTCCAGGCTCAAACCCTAGCCTCAGGGCTCAACCGTAGACCTCCTAGCCCAATCCTTGGCCTTCGGGCCCATGTCTTAGCCTCTGGGCTTAAACCCTAGCCTCTAGGATCAACCCTAGGCCTTCGGGTCCAATCCTTGGCCTTTGGGCCCATGCCTTAGCCTCCTGGCTTAAACCCTAGCTTCCGAGCTCAACCTTAGGCGTCCGGGCCCAAACCCTAAAACCATGCACTTGACTACCCCGGTCAATCAAACCTTAGTCCTCGGACTAAACCTTAGCCACCACGGTACACACATACACTCCCCTAGCCTCAGCACATGTGCCAGAACTACGCTCGGTCTGATCTTACCCCATGTGAGTACGTAGGCAACCCAACCCGGGTTCGACCCCAGTTAGCATTTTCCCATTTCTTGGATTAGTATAATCTAAATACTTAGGCATTTTATTAAAACATTGACATTAATTTGGCTTATACTTAGGGAGTTGGTAACCATTATAAAATGGGGGTCCTAGGGTGCCTAACATCTTCCTTGGGACTTAATCAAACCTCTTACCTAGACTCTCATTGAGATTATTAGACCTTATCTATATCTGGGACCTATCCCTCAGAATTAATAGGTGGCGACTCCTAATCGAAACCAATGAGTAAACCCCGTGCTCACACAATGTACACTCCTTTCTTACATACTTGTGGTTTTCTCATAGGTATTATCATTTTGGGAGCAATCACACTTAAGCATATCTCCGTTATATAAGAACTTACAAAGTTGTTACTGTAGGGATTTATAAATCAATAATGATTTTTACATGACAAATCACCTTGGGAAATAATTCAAATAACGTGCCTTTTAGACATGTCTAAAGTCTGAACAATGTGGTATATGGATTCAAAAGGTATAGTGAATCATAGGGAAGATATACAAAATTAAGAGAGAGAAATTAAAAGCAATTCGGATGATGAAAATAAAGATTGGGATGAAATTAAGTATAGTATAAAAAACATGGCAGACCCCAAGTATTAAGGATAAGGCATTGATCTCTGAACGTAATACGATCAAAATGCAGCCCATATATTCATTATTGGAAGGTCTATGCCTCCTTGAAAGATTTTTATAGTAACTAGTAACAACTGCAAATTTCCGGAGTAGTCTTCCTCCTTGACCAATTCCACTATCACCTTGATTAATGATTATAGAGAATGAATAAACATCTATCTCTACCTGTAGCAATTTGATGGAAGAATCTTGTGTTCTTTCTTACTTCTCTAAGTCAAGGCACTCTGGATTACTGTACCAACCGATCTCCTCTGCACAGACTACTTTAAAGGAACTCATCCTACACTGTATTCCTTGTAAATTTATCTTTTCTAGACAAAGGATTGGATTCTTCAACTTTTCTTTTCAATCAATAGCTGGTTGCCGCCCCTGTATTCTTACCCTTGTCGTTCTCTTTTCGAATGTTACCTCCATTGTCTCTTCCCTTTCTTTAGCAGGAATCACAACTCCAATGCTCATCATTTGTTTCTCTGCTTTTGAGTCCCCATTCAGTCTTCCTCTATCTTTCCTTACCCAAATTTGTTTCACCTGTTCAGTTTTTTTTTCTCAGGGAATTGGGTATTTAAATGGCCAAAATCTTGTCATCCTTCATACTTTGCTGGCATCCAGTCATATTCCTCTACTCCGTCGAAAGATATCTAGGGACTGTTTTCAGCAACTTCTTAGCTTTCACTACTACTCAATGCAACTCTCTCCCTTTTTGTTTTTCTGCTCCATATAAAGAGGAGTTCCAATCTCTGCTCCTACCTTGATTAGAAACTAAGGTTCCAACTGCGCAAAGGTTAAAAACCTTAAAACCACATGGATATTGCTTCAAAATCAGTTCTTGAGATTCAGTCTCTGATTCCACCCTTTCAACATCCTCAGTTTTCCTTTCAAAAACCATGGACGAGCTTCTATGATACTTTATATCTTCCTCGCAATTAACTCTATACAAAAATAAGACTAATACCTTTGAGGTTTCAAATCCACTCCATAGTGTCCTTCATGGTATTGATACAGGTTCTATGCCGTTAACATACGCCACTAACGAGTTAACCATATATATTTTGCATTTTCTCATGTTCCTCCCCACCCCATCAAATGATAACCTTCCCATCCTCGAACCTCGATCTCAGGTGGTTCATGGATTAGAGCTCTCATCTCTTTTCACCTTATCTGAAAGAAAAGTCCTCATTTTAGGTTGTTGGAATAGAGATCCCCATGAGAGGTGGAGAGAATAGGGAACTCCTCACCAGCAGCCTAATCAGAACATAGTTGTGGAGGGCTGCCAGTTTGAAACCAATCAAATGCCAGATCCTGCACCTCAACCAACCCTCAATCCTTGGAGGAAAAGTACTCCTAAAAAATACATGTAGGCCATGTTTTGATAAGCTTCTCTAAGAAGAAAACAACTTTTTCAGGAATTACTTCCTTCGAAGTAACTTCTTCAGAAGTCTGCAAAAGTTATTCCGATTCCAAAATGATGTTTGTTTTGTAAATTGAGAAGTAAAAAATGTTGTTTGGTTTGCACTTGTAAAAGCAACTTCCAAATGCTTATTTTTTTTTATTTTTAAGTCTAATGTTCTGCCTAAAACCTCATCATTTTAAAAAATGTCAGTTGCTATTGAATCTTCCTACCATTTCTACCTTCTATTTATTGTGACATTTCTTGCTGATGTGCAATGTTATGCTGGGGGTGTCATACCTCGATATGTAAATTAGTTTTCCTCTAATATCGCTGGCAAGGGTCCGTCCTAAACAAAAAAAAATAAAAGAAGAGGGAACCTGTCGTTTCACAAAGGTTTTACTTGGATTATAAGAAGAGGTGAAAGATCTAAAACAGAGAGTGGAACGATTGGGAGAATTCAACACCTTTTTTTTTTGAATTTCAACCCGTTAACTATTTCCATAAAATTGGATTTGCATATATTTTTTTTTCTAAGTGGGACATTACTCGAGGATATACGGAGGGCTAGCTTCTGTTTCTTTACTGTAGTCCAATCTCTTTCGATTTTTCAAAAACCAGTAAGAACTGGGACTTAATCTCGCTAGCCCTGCAATGCACCATCCTAATTCTCCTAATTGAGAGCATACCCATCAGTGTTTTATGAATAACCCTGCCACCCAGGAGAAAATCATGGTAGTCATGGGCCAAGACACAAAAATCACAGCATTAATGGCGGCACCATACTGCTTCTATTCCTGGACTTGTTAACGAACACGTTGTTGCAGCCTCTAAGAGTGTATTTGTGTTCTCAGGAGGTAACAAAGCCAATGATGTATAGTTAGTTGGTGGCGGTATTTTTTTTGTGGGGTTGATGAAACTGGAGTTTGCGAGTTGAGATGGAGTGCTAGGGTAGGAAACGCCAGCTACCACTAGTTCTTCAAAAATAGAGAGATGACGAAATCCTTTAAAAACACTAATCTCAAACACCTAGAACTAGAAAATGAAGAAAGGGGAAGTAGAGAGAGAGAGAGAGAGAGAGAGAGAGAGAATGATGGAAGGAGGGAGGAAATAGAGTGACTTACTGGAGTAAAATGTCGCTGGAGTGTTTTGTCGGAGATCTGCCAGAGAGCTCCAAGCCGAACTTAGTGGAGACCTGGGGTCTAGAGACTCGAAGTGGAGTTGAGAGAGGAGAGGTGGGTCTATTCGTGCCCTAACCCCTCTCGCTCTTTATATATATAGAGTTTTTTTATAAAAAAACAAAAACAAAAAACCCGATCCGTTTACAAACTGGGCGAACAATTCGATGGTCCGCGTACAGTCCGCGAACCACCGAATTATTTGCCTGCCTATGATTTAATCGCCGAATTGATCGGGGAGGCCTCCCAGGCCTCAGCCGAACTATTCGAGAATAGTTTGCGAACTTTGATATAATGAGTAGAATTTATAAAATTTTAAGATTTGATAAATACCTTAGTATTTGAAAGTTGAGACTTTGCTCTAATCCCTTAAAAGTGGATTTTGTTCTTGAACTAGAATGTTGACATTTTATTCTTCAGGAATTTGACTCTAGCATAATTTTAATTGAATTCAAATGGGGGTTATAATGTTATTTACATATTAATATCTTAAGTAAATGAAAGAAAATTAACTAAAATGGTAAAACATTAACTAAAATATTGCATATATTATCTATACAATATTTCGAATGATATTTGCGATATTTTGTGGATAACGCACGATATTTTGTAAAATAACGAAAATACCCAAAGGTATATTGCCTATGTGCAGTATCGAAAAATATCTTTGATATTTCGCATATATCAATGATATTCTAGACCATGCAATCAACATTTTCATACATGTCGATCAAAACAATATTTATATAACTAAGAAAGTAACATTTCATTAAGAATGGTAAAAAATATATATGTAAGAAATGTGTTGGAAGCATAATTACCAAGTCGGGGTTGGGGAAATATTCGTCTAGAATCAGCAAAATTCAAAAAATTGGGAAATAAATTGTGAAAATGTTGGGTAAGAAATGAACAAAAATATAAAATTAAATTACTAATTATGAAAATTATAAACAAACATATTTCATATATTGGGTATTTATTCGGGACTTTCAAAAGGTCGTGAAATCTTCTTTGCTTTCTAAAGGAGGCAGACTCACTTTATTGAAAAGTACTTTTTGTAGCCTTCCGAATTTTTTCCTCTCCCTTTTTAGAATCCCCGTTTCCATTGCATCCAAGTTAGAAACGTTGCAAAGGGACTTCCTGTGGAACGAGAAGGTAGTGATTAAAAAACTTCATTTGGTGAGGTGGAAGTGGGTCTGTTGGCCTAAAGAGGGGGGGACTCAACATTTGGCCAATCAAGGCAGTCAACGAGGCTTTATTGGGGAAGTGGCTTTGGCGTTTCGGGGTTGAAGGTGATAGTCTGTAGAGAGGGGTTATTTTGGCACGTCATGGGTATAGAGATCGTTGGGAACCTAGACAGCCTAGGACCCTCATGCGGTAGGTCTTTGGAAAGGTATTGCGGCGGGTTGGGCCAAGTTCATCAAGCATATCCGGCTCGTGATTGGGGATGGGGCGGAAATTAAGTTCTGGTCCGATTCGTGGTACGGTCCTGCTCTGTTAAAGCAAGTGTTTAGGACATTCTTCTCTATCTCCTCAGATAAATCGTCGGCAGTTGCAAATATGTATGTTAGGAGAGCGGGTTTAGTGGTCTAGAGCCCTACATTTAGTCGCCTGCTAAATGACTGGGAAGTTAAAAAAATTTGCAAATTTGATGTCCTTGTTAGAGTCGGTGAGTATTGATGTGTCCTCTAGGGATTGCCGGGTTTGGGCTAGAAACTTTAATGGGCGGTTCTCTGTGAAAGCTTTTCTTCAGGTAGTGAACCTTGGCCCCATTGCGGACTTCCCCCGCCAGATTGTTTGGTTCAATGGGGTGCCCTCAAAGGTATCCGTTTTCCTTTGGTCTACATTTTTGGATAAGATCCTGACTTTGGACAACCTGAGAAAAAGAGGTTGGAGTCTTCCTAATCGTTGTTTTCTGTGTTTGGTGGAGGAAGAATTGGTTAATCATTTGCTATTGCATTGCTCGGTTGCGAGGAGTATCTGGCTATATTTCCTTTCTCAACTCGGGGTCGCTTGGGCTTTCCCCTTGTCCTTTCGGGCATTGTTGTCTTGTTGGCTTTCAGTTCCGTTGGATAGCCCGATTGATCTTATTTAGGCTTACCTTCCAGGGGTGGTTTCGTGGTCCTTGTGAAAAGAGCGGAATAGGAGGGTGTTTGAAAATTCCTCGTCGCCTATTGAGAGAGTGTGTTCTTGCTCGCGTTCCATATTGAGGGATTGGGTCTCCGCTAAATCTGATGGGGTGGAGATAGGGTTTGACGAGATTAATTCCTAGTGATAGTAGGGGAGTGATGTTTTTGTTTTTTGTGCTGCGTTTTTGTTGTTTTCTTAGTAGCTAATTTTCTTTTGCTGCTTTGTTTCTTGGTGATTCACAATTTGTGAATCTTCCTTTCTTTTTAATGGAATTGCTATTACCGATCAAAAAAAAAAAAAGGTCATGAATAATTTGTGTTTAATTCGCTACTTTTTGAAGAAGTCAATCGGAGAACTTGGTAACTATGGTTGGAAGTACACTGTTATTTTGATGCAGCAGTAGGTTTTAAGTCGGCACCATGCAAATCATGGTTTTAAAGTACCAATGTGAGTCTAGTGGTATCATATATAAGATCAGGGCTGGATTTAGGAGTAGGTTTCTCTCTTCTTAAATCCAGTGGTGAAGGGAAAGCAGGTTTAGGGGAAAATCAGTTTTTTTTTCCTTTGCGTGCGGAAGGAGATGCATTCCAATTCAGGTGGTTGAAGAATCAATCCTGCTTTTTCAGCTTCAGTTTGAGAAAGTAGCTCTTCTTTGATCTGTCCGTTCTTTTGAGCTTTTCACTTATTTAAGTTTGTATGAAAGGGACTCACGCACTAAATTGAGAAATTAAGGCAAGCTAATGTCAGGCACGTTTCCTAATGCTTCCTATGAAATGCTTCTATTTTCATGAGTAACGACACAAAACCTACCCGCGACATGAAAATTAAAATATTTTCTGACACATTTTCTATTGTTTCATACTAAACGCTTCATTCCATGGGTACCAACCAACATGAAACCTACTTGCGTGGTTTACAAAATCTACACATTTTGACAAACTTTGGAAGAAATGTGTTAGCTTTGTTACCGACAAATGATTTCCAGTTGAAGTGCAAATAGTACATGGTTTTGGCAACATGTTTTGGTAGTTGCGATAAGTAATGCTTCAATAACATCGACCGAAACATTACAAAACCCTCATATAAATTATATCACATTGGTTGATATGAACCAAAGTTGATTGAATTCATTTGTTTTTACCAAGGATACTCCATTATTTTTTTCAAGGAATTTTCATCCTTTTTTTTCAATCAATCCCTACATTGGAGGGTTCTAAACTTACTTTTGGTGATTCAGCTCCAATATATTACATAAAAACACCCGGAAATGCATAAAATTCATGCATCTCCATATATTTTGAGGATTCAGACTAAATTTGTAGATGAAATTCTGGCAAAACTAGGGAAAACCGAAATTCTGGCAAGACTAGGGAAAACCCAAATTTCACTAAATTTTACCCCAAGCCTAAATGATTCATTTGAATCTTTTATATGTTAACTAAATGCCCTCGGTCTACAACTATCGGATTTTTGTTCTTTTTCCGGAAGAAAAATATTTTTAAACTATAAAATTAATTAGAGATATTTTTATTATACATAATACATATTACACTAATTTAGGAAATATTTAGGTTACATCTATATGTTTGTACATAGTTAATTAGTGGTATTATTCTTGAACCAAGTTACAAGTTCGGTGGATATTTTTTGAAAAATATTGAATTATTTTTATAAAAGATATTTAAAATATTATAGTTAGTTATAAATTATATAATAATTAGGCAAATGGTATATCTCATTTACCATGATAATGAATGTGGCCCTATGATTATGACTATGGGTTTTATGGATATGGTAGTACTGACAGTCTTGGTTATGAGCAAGGCTATGGATCTTTTTACATGATTGCAAGTGTAGATCATCACCCTGATTACCTGCAATTAGGAGTGGTTGTGGGTATTGATGCTCGACAGTAAGAGCAATACATTTGGGAGTATACCAGTTGCTACTAGAATTAGATGTCTTGGTCTCAATACTACCATTATGTAGAGCAACATTTTGTGAAACCACTCGTCGAAACACAAATAATTACTTCGAGTCACATTAGAGGTCTATGTAGTTATTAGTCACGACTCATGTTTTTTGAGTTTTTAAGTATTGTGTTGCGATATACATTTGTTTTTTAATAAATGTATTATCATATAAAATTCTCATTTATTTGCACATTTCGCTTTATTGTTTTAGACATCGCTTACTATTTCGCACGATTCTTATATTTGATACCACACATGTTTCTATGTTGTTATGTAATTAGCTATTGATGTGCATTTATGCTTAGTTATTCATTCCCTAAAATTTAAGCTTAGATTTCCAACGTTTCCTTAAATACTGCATTTCCTTAATTTTTATAATGTTTCCTTGGTCTTCCTTAAAAGTTCACCGAAACGTTTCCACTTACCCAGTGACCGAAGTTTACGCCAGCACTGAATTTTAATGAAAATGGAAGTGTTTCGTAGGAAACATTATCAGGTCATATGATCCATAGTTACCAAACTGAAAAGCAAAAGCGAGAAGCGGGAAGCGAGGCTCAAAAAATTCTTAGAAAACGGGAAGTGAGAAATTGATATTAATACCTTGTTCCCATTATATTAGGTTGACCAATCATGATTTAAAATTTATCTTCATGAGATATTTTGGAGAAGTGTCATACAGCCTTGTATTTCAATGTGGAATTGTGGGAGGGACTATTCTTGATATGGTTTGGAAGCAGGTTGCTGATCAAAAGCAGAACAGGGATGCAGGGTCAAGTTATTGCTGAGTTCTACATTTATTTCGCCGTGAAAGAACTTACAAGTAGAATTTTTTTATTTTTAGTGTTGAACATCCATACAATTGTGTAGTTGAATATTAATATCCTCATGTACTACTAGGTACAACTTGTGCAACACATGGCAAGTGGTTGAACATATATCCTGAGGCTGGTGCTGAGTGTATATAATGCTTTTGTCTTTTACAGTATCTGAGGCCATTTACCAGTTTTAAGAGGAAAGTCTTCTAGAAGCGCACATCAAACACGAAAGGACTGTGTATTTACTATCTTCTGTTTGTTTGTTCAGATGACTCTCATATGACATGGAATACTCGTACTACTCTTTCCCCATTTCTATGGAGAAGTATATTTAATATAATTATTCAAAGACACTTGTCTGAAACATGTAATTCTAAAACATTAAAACTTATAACCCTAAACCCTGAACCTAAGGGAATGGAGGTCATCTCTAGTTACCACAAGGCTTTGTGCCTAAGAACTTGGATGATCAATCTATCTTTTTTTCGATTGATAATCAAACAATTATATATAAAGAGAAGCAAAGGAACAAGTACATGAGGGCAATATAATATAGATAATCAATCTTTTGTGATTGATAGCCTTGCAATACATCTTTTATTGAATCTGAAATTGGATTATTCAGTTGAGAAATGAACAGCATACTAGTATGTAGGATTTGATTCACACTGAAAAAATTAGGCTGTCTTAAGTCTTAACTTTATATTTTTCATTTCAACGATGTATGTTCACTCCACCAAGCTTCTGGTCAGGTATGAAGGACAGCGTGATATGCTCTACAACCAGACATTCAACCTTGATCAAGTTGCGTTTGCTGCCGAGGGAATCAAAGATGCTCAACAAACAGTATGTGCGCTAAAACACTTCTCATGATTTTTACTATTATTGATATTTTCTTTCTAAGAGTTAACTTGAGGGAAACAAAGGTGTTCAACAAACTATGTGCTAAAACACTTCTTATGAGTTTTATTATTACTGATACTTTTTGAAATATTTTCTTGAAGGGATTTTTGGTTATATACCCTGGGAGTAAATACAGTAGTGGGGTCCAGCTGTCCAGGTGTATGACTAGCTAAACCCTTGAATATCAGGGACATGACCACTGAAGTATTTTTAATAAGTACTAGCGGAATGCACGTGAGTGAACAATTTTGATTATTGCAAAAAGAAATATACATACTCACAGAACGAGAAAGATTAATTTGAATACATGTGAAGTACAATACAACAAAACATCTCAAATTATTGATTGATGATGTGCTAATGTCTAACATAGTAATAAATCGTTAGTTTAATGTAACTAATATTATTTCTATATATTTTGAAAAAAAGAATTAAATACTTTTGAAACCCCTTTTTAAAAAGAATGAAATCCTCTACGGTTATAATTGGATTTGGGGGAGTTCGGTTACCCCCATGTTGTCGCCACATAACCCTTTTGACACCACTTAACTGTGGTTAAGGTTCACACACCCTTAGGGTTCACCCACTGGTTTTTAGAAAAATATTAATTTTTTTAATTGTGGTTAGAAAAATTATTATAATAATAAATCTTTTCTAACCACGGTTTTTACCGTATGCTTATCCTTTGTTGCTTTTATCCGTAGAAGATTCATTCATTTGAAAAAAATACACATAACATCTCCAATTGTGATATTTTTAAAACTTGTTTTAAAACCCTTTTTAAAAGTACTGAAATCCTCTACGGTTATTAGTGGACTTGGGGATGATTACGCCCTTGTGGTCGCCATGTGTCTCTTTTGACACCACTTAATTGTGGTTAAGGTTCACACACCCTTAGGGTTCACCCACCTATCCTTGCATTATAGAAAAAAAAAATTAAATTTTTTTAAGGTATTAGGAAAAAATATTAAATTCTTTTTTTTTCTAACCACAATTTTAACCATATGCATATCCTTTGTTGCTTTTAACCGTAGAGGATTTCATCCAATTTAAAAATATGCAAAACATCTTCATTTTAAATATTTTTTAAACATTTAAAGCATTGAAATCCTCTCAACATTATGTGTATCCTTGTTTTCTCCTTTGAAAAAAGTTGTAAATGAATTAAGTGATTGATAAAATATTAAAATAATAATATAATATTGATATGAATTTTTTTATCACGTTTGAAAATTATTCATGGTTGTTTATAAAAACCATCTACTCCAACATGTCTCTAACCACGGTTAACAATGACTGTATCATTCAACCCCATTTTTTTCACCTAATAACCAAAAACAAAAATGCCAACAATGTCCCCATCTTCTCCAAAACGACTGTAATAATAAACCCCTGTATGTTGCTTTTTTTTTTTATAGTTATTTTACTTTGATTATTTCATGAAAAAATAAGAGGAAGTGAGGGATTGATAAAAACATCATGCTAAAATCGCCCCATCTCGATCACGGATAATCACCGGTAAATCCAAAAAACCAAAACTTAGTATTTTTTTTTTTAAGAGCTTGATAGACCGAGCATGATTCATCCCTATTACCCGACGATGGGAAAATCAACTGTAAACCCAAAATGCTAGTAATTTTTTTAGGGATCTTGATAGAACGGGCATGATTCATCCGATCGTGATGGAAAAATGTAAACCTTAAAAACCGAAAATTGATTTTTTTTTCCAAATCTTGATAACCCTGTGCAGACATCTGAATCATATATAGTAATCAAGTTCTTGATATATTCATGTAAATGTGCTAGGAAATTGGTCGAGGAAAACAATATATATAAAAAAAATTGCTTGATAATAGTGAAAATAACTCACTCGAAAAAATTCAATGCACTCCAGTGACCCAAAATAATTTGAAGCACTCCATAACTTGAGTGTGCAAGATTGATTCCAGTAAAATATAAAAGCTAGGAATAAATGTTTGTGAATCCAACTTACACAGAGGAAATTTTTTGAATTTGAAGTAGTTGTGAACTAAGAGATAAATGTGAGAAAAAAGAGGAAAAAAGATTTGAGAGGTTAGTGGGTATTGTGTAGTTAGGGTTTAAATGACTATCATACCCTAAAGTGTCTAATAGCAATAGAGTAAGATAAAATAAAAATTAGGGGTAATTAGGGTCATGTTATCAAAATTCAAGTAACGCTTCTATCACCTCTTCTCCCATTATAATAGTAGAGATATCAGGCATGCATGGAATGGTCCTGGTACTGCTAGAATTTTATAGTACAGGCCTACAGGCATCCATCATACAAGGGGTGCATAATTTACCCATGCAAAGTCTCCGTGTTGTAGACCCATCTTAGAGATCTGTTAGATATAATAGGAGCCCAATTTGACGATCTTAACATCCCAACCAGTTGTATCTTTTTCAGAGGGTCAGAAATATAAGCGCATTGATTCGGGGAAAAAGGTCTATGTATCAGATGGTCAAACTGAATATTTGGTCTGGAAAAAGGTTTCCTCATTATACCGATAATACGACAGAAGATTAATAATAATATCAACCATTTCTGTAATATTTACTAAATAGTAACTTAATATTGTAGTGTTGAGGCTTCTGAATGTTTCTACTTAAAAAGTATTTTTACTTCTAATACAATAGGTTTGGTTGAGCAATGTCTACAGAGTCTGACACCCCTTCCAATTCACATTTTATGAATCTAGAGGCATTTAAAAGATCTAGATATGAGGTTTTACTTTTGACTACAGCTCATTACAAACTAATTATCATGCTGCTTTTCAGATGTCGGCTCTGAAATCCGCGAACAAGGAGTTGAAAGGAATGATGAAGACCGTGAAGATTCAAGACATAGATGTCTGTATTCCCCAACTGTTGTCTTGGCTTCCCTGTTAACTGTCCTTTACACAGAAAATATGTAAAAATCAAGTTCATTCTTGTTATTTGTAGAATATGCAAGATGAGATGATGGATCTGATGGATGTGAGTACGGAAATTCAGGAGTCTCTTGGAAGAAGCTACAGTGTACCTGATGACATTGATGAGGAAGAACTCATGGGTGGTAAGCTTAAATGTTATATCATGGTTTGGGGATTTTTTTAAGACATAGTAGAAACGTTGTGAATCTATTTTAGTGTTCATGCTTTTCATGAGTTGATTTATACATTTATATACTCTCTTTCTGGATTCTATGATGCAGAGATTGATGCATTGGAAGCGGACATGGGAATGGAGACAGAGTCTGATGGGGTGCCCACTTATCTTCAACCCGATAAGGAATCTGATTTGGATGCAGAACTCAACTTGCCTTCTGCACCATCAGGACATGCAGCAGTGCCGCCGAGCAGGCATAATCAACAGGTAAAATTGTCCACCTGTTATCTAGGAATTATCATTTGTTAAATTTCTATTTATAAAGAAAATTGCCCAAATAGAAAAACATCAGTAAGCATACATTTTCAACAATCAAAATTATCTCCCGCACTTTACGTCGAGTGTGCGTCTGTGCAGTCTTTAAAGAACAATAAATGCTCAGTTTTGGATTGAGATTCAACTGGTTTTCCTTGACTTATTTACAATTGCAATCACGATATGAATTGATGATGAAGCACTATTTATTTTCCAACATGTACATGGACAAAAGGGTAAATTCAGTACCAACATTCTCTTTTGCCCCTTAAAATTTAATTTTTTCAATGTTGTAATAATCATTTATAAATTGTATTTTATATAAATTATAATAGGGCAGGTATACGAGTGATGCATAGGCAGTGTTGCCCATAAGTCACTGTTTGGGACCTTTGGGTGCCATGTGACATTTATTTAGGCCCACAAAAAACTCAATATGCAGGTCTTCAATATGCAACACGCGGCCCAAAATCATCTTGATATCTAAGATACCTAGGCCACCGATTAGACTGATTTATTGCCATGGGCCACATCACCAGGCCCAAACCTGGTTCCGTGACCCATGTCAGTAAATTAATCTAATCAGACGACCCAGAGCAATCCGACCAGGCTGATTTTTGGCCATTTCGGGCGAATGGGGGACCCACATTTTTTAATTTTATTTAAAAAAATTATAGACCTAAACACGTGCCACATTATAATATTCTGCTACTTTTCTGAATCTTCTTTCTTGTTTTGAATTAGTGTTTGTTTGGAAAAAAATGACTGTTAGAAGTAATTGTGGGTCATATTCTGTGTCAAATTGGTTTACATGCTCATCAATCTGTAGTCCCGGTTGAGAGAATTGTACCTATTGGATATATGTGGTCTATTAGCCATGGCATTATTGATGACGGCAAAGCCATGGTAATGTACACTAATTGAATATGGCAACACTCGTTTCTTTTATTATTTACATGATTCCTTATGTAGTTTTGATTATTTGTTAGTATTGAATTGGCTCTAGCATCCACATTACTACTCCCTATGAAAAAGCGGATTTTGGGCCAAGTAAAGGAACAATGCAGTTAATTCTATTGCCGTGTTTATTATTCAAACTATATGATGCTTTACAGGCTGAAGATGAACTGGGTTTACCTGCTGTTCCTAGAGCGACCATTCGTGGTTAAGGAGCTCACAGAGCAAGCCATTAATCATATTGTGCAGGATTTGTCTTCTCATAGTGTTGATCGGCTGTTTCTCTTGTTATAATTGTATGTGTGTGGGTTGTCATTCAAATTAGGCGTTCTTGAAATGATTACAAGAAGAAAAGATGGCGAATCTGTATGATACAGAAAACAGTTGTTATGGTCAACTTACTGTCAAGGTAGTATGTGAGGGCCAAACAAATTAATTTCATCGTGGTGTTTAATTTCGAATAGAGATTCTGTGCATTTCTCTGTTTTCAGTTTGCTGCCATAAAGCCTTGCAGTAGCTCGAAGACTATTAAAAAGACTGTAAATGCTGAACTGGCGTGTTTGCTGTATAATTTTTTTTTGTAGGAAGACAAAATACTCAAATTTTATTGTAGCTCCACAACTGTAGCAGCAAATCTAAAAGGAAGAATGTGGGGTTTTCTGTTGCATACAGTATCTTGTTTAGGTTTGCGCGAAAAGCTGAACATGTTGGCAATAAAATTAGAATGATGAGGAAGATGAAATGAGAAATAGCACCAAGAGGAGGAAGTGGGAAACTCAATAAGAACAGAAAGACAGAAGAGTGAGGATTAAAGTTAGTACAGGGCTTTAACATAGCCAGAATGATGAGGTATTACTGCTTTGGTGCATGTTGATGGCTTCAACACAAGATATGTGTTTGTGGTGATGCTGGCCATGCTGCACCATTGGCAGTAACCCAAGAAGGATAGGACATGAAAGTGTAGTAATGTAATAATCGTTACACACCTACCCCCGCTTGCTCCAATGAGGCAGGTCCAAAAGAGTAATGTGGGCTTGGAAAAGTTCCACTCAATAGCTCTATGTCTGGAATATAATGATTAAATATCCAACGGACAGTGAAATAGAGTATTTATATATAAATTTGGATAATATCTAAATTATCTAATTATCTTAATAAAATTTAAAATTTAAAAAAATGTTAGAAAATGCAATATATATATATATATATATGATTAAAAATGACAAAGTATTATTTTATCCTAATTTATATTAAAATAATAATAATTTAATGGGAAATGGAAAACGGACCTAGAAGCTGACCCCGTGATCTCATTGGTCCACACCCCCTTTTTACCATCCATCAATTGTGGTTTGGATTTACTCACCCCCTAGGGTTAAGCAATTTAACCATGGTTTTTAGAAAAATATAAAAACAAAACTATTAATTTTAATTTAATTAAGCTTAACCATGGTTTAAGAGGTGTTAAAAGGGACACGGCGGTCAACTTAGAGGTCTTCCTCTTAGGTAGGGGTGTCATCGAGCCAAGCTGAGCACTACTCGAGCTCGGCTCGTTGGAATTTTACAAATGCTTAGGTGGCTTAACTAGTTGGAATTTTATAGAGGCTCAGGCTCGGCTCGGCCACAAACCGTTGAGCTCGAGCTCGGCTTGATAATTTTTTTTTTAAAATTTTAAATACATTGATAAACACTAAATTCAATTAAAAAAAATTAAAAGGACATTTGTTTCTTTGGGATGTCATGTGACTCACATGAAAGCTTGAGTTAAAACTTAAACAAAAATAATTAAGTTAATGTATACTAAATATATTTTACCAAAATAAAGGTATACTAAATATATAATATAAATTTAACTTTTAAAGGGTATTATTATAAAATTAATCGAGTCGAGCCAAGCTGAGCCACCTATTGTTCAGGCTCAGATCGTTAATTTTTCGAGCTCACTTTTAAGGCTAGGCTCGGCTCGGCTCAACGAGCCCAGAGTAAAGCTCAAGCTCGGTTCATTTCGAGTCGAGCTGGCTCAGCTCGTTGACACCCCTACTCTCAAGACTCTAATTTAATATATCTTAGAATTATGTAAATTATGTATTAATATTTAGTTTTATGAACTTATATATATATATATATATTCTATTTGGTTGGATATTTATCAAATCAGATTTTATAAATATCTAAACTTGTATACGATTATAAATGGATAATAAAAGAACCATTTGAATTCACTAGCTTCAACAGATCGGATAATTATTCCAGCAAACGAATTTGGATAGGAATCAGATAATATCCTTTTTTTTTTTGGGGTTCGAGATAGGCCGCAACGCCGGTTAGGTGTTAGTATCCGTTCAGTTAGTGGGTAGGTGGAGAGTATTTATAACTCCCACGCTCTCAAGAATGGAACCCGGTACCTCCCCCCAAAGCAAGGGATACACTACTACTGGGACGAAGCCCTGGTGTGTAATATCCGTTACACCCATATCCACTACTTTTCTTCCTTGATAAGTAATATCCAAAAAAAAGAAAAAGACAAGGGAAGCTATCAATTGCTTTTGATATACAAAGATGAATATTTTTTTAATTATTTTATTTTAATGAAGAGATATAGGCGGTTAGGCCCTTTTATTGCCATTGTTTTTGTCATTGGCCTTTTTATGTGTCATGATGGGCCTAAATAAATAAATAAAGTAATTTCTCATTTTTATGTGCTTTATATTTTTAGTATATGCCATGTTATTTATAATAAAATATGAGTTGTATACCAATATAGTACGGTGACTACGGTCAACACAAGCCTCCTCTTCTACTTTAGTCTTTATGGATTATTTATTTATAATAAAATATGAGTTGTATACCAATATAGTACGTTCAACACAAGCCTTCTCTTTTTCTTTTTCTTCTTTGTTCCTGCAAGTAGGGTATCAATTTCTACTTGGCGTCAAAGTAGGAAATTATCCACAAATTCATCAAAAGCTTGTGATTGCAGGATTGATGCAGTGAAATACAGATACTAATGCCATTTGATCGTACAACAGAAGTATGGGCAATCCCTCATGGTCAAAAAATTATACCGGTATAGAGTATCTTTTGGGCATCCTTGATAATTTCATGATTTTTTTTTTTAATGAATTTTTAAAGGGATTCTTGATAGCTAAAACATTGATGTTGAATCTTGGTCCTAAGGGTAATTTATTTACAATAAACCTTATAAATATCTTAAATAATAGAGTTTATTTACAAAATTAATTTTTACGTACCCAATTACTATGTTCAATGTTCTCTTAATTTAACACTTAGTGGTTAATCTAATAGATAGTCGGTTCTAGATATAAAATTAAAAAATATTAATCAATGAATTTATTAATAATTGTTTAAACAAATACCTTTTAAAACTCATTGATACTCTGCTCAATGTATAGTATAGAGTTGTTAAAAGTAGGCTTGATTTTTTTCTAAATAGTTAGTGGGTCCCATATGGAAATAAAAATATCAATAATCTTTTTATAAGAAAATCGTGAAAATTTCATTAATATTTATGTTAATTTAAAGTATAAGATTGTTTTTGTAAGCTAAATCGTAGTATAGTTATGAAGATTTGATTTTCTTTCCTAGATAGATAATTATTATCTATCATAGTGGGTCTCGTTATAAGAATCATTAAACTATTCATAGGTTTTTATTTTATGTTAAATAGTAATATTTTTCGGACAAACTAAATTATACGAGTTATTAAAATAAATTTGAAATTTCTTTCTTATATAAATAAGTATTATCTATGTAGTGGATCCCATTGTAATACTAATTAGGATAGTTTAATTATAATAAATCTTAGTGAGTAAAATATAAAATATCTTATAAAATTGCATAATATAAGGGTAGTGGTGTTAAATAAAGAATTATAAAAAATATTTTTTTAAATAAAAATTATTGATATTTTTAATAGTAGAATGATATATACACCAAAAGAAGAGAATCCTAACTAATAGGTAGATTAGGAGTAGGTCCCAACGACTAAAGTATTAAAGTCTATAACTATTATTAAGCAACATAAAGTTAAGGTAATAAGACCATTAACATATATGAAACTCTTCATAATTGAATAACTATAGGGAGTTCTAGAATTTTTGAAATTCTTGCTTATTAAAAAATTGCATGCAATAGAAGGACTCTCTAGGAAGAATCATTCGGTAATCATGCTCCAATGGTATGGTGTGGCGTCTCTTAAGAGATGTTATGGATTCTCCCTGATGACTAAACTGATGATTGATACTAACAATAGGTAAATGTAACACTAGCAAAATATATATATATATATATATATATTAATTATTAACAACAAAAATTGGTGAGACCAAATAAGTTTATTTCTTATTTTTATAGTAATATTTAAGGAACAATGATTAATAATTAATTTTTTTTTAAAATCTAAAAAAAAATCATTGTACTTGGAATGCTTACAAAATTTATGACCTTTTCTGACCCACGGATCAACCCCCAACCCAATTACAAACGGGTTGTAACAACCAAAATCTGAACAAGATCCTGCAGGAATCCAAAATCTTAACCATGTAGTGTATACATGTGATATACATATACATATACGGTCTACGGTATACATCCAAGTAAAAGTACATACATACATGCATCTCTACATGGGGAGAATCCCATATCATATAGGGTTTATGGGGTTTGGAAAGTTTTCTTAAAACAACACGTAGGAGACTGGCAAGACACGAAAATGGTATCTTGTGATGGAACAAGAGTGTCGTTACCATCTATCATAAGCAATGAAAGTCCCAGAATCTGTATGACAACCTACGTAGATTGAAACAATAAATATTAATTTAAAACAAAGAGAGAGAATATGGCCTCACGGTCATGGACACTTGTAGTTTAAATGTATTTGAATACTATTATTAATGTTAGAAGAAACCCAACAAAAAGATAAGAGGACTGTGACACATACACTACATGATCTTGAAAGAGAAGAAGATAACATCTTTGTCTATACTTTCTGAGGCACTCAACCTCCAAAATCAAGCATCATAGAAGCTTACCCCATGAATCACTACTATCAAATAAATTTAAATTAAGAAAGAGATAGAGAGAGAATCACTAGTATCAAATATATTTAAAAAATTACTCTCCAAAAAAATATATATATTTAAATTAAGAAAGTGTGAGAGAGAGACTTTAAAATAGTCATAGTGGCTTCTATCTCTATATTAGGTTATGGAGGAATGCTAAGCATACTCTCACCCTATTGTAATAGAGATTAACTATGAACAAGATCAGTTTCGGGATAATGGTGCAACCCCAAATACGCCTTTGATAGGGGTATTTTGGGAATTATATAAAAGCTAAGTTGTCAGAAATATCCTTTTTTAATATTTGTAATTTCCAAACTACTCCAGCCATCATTTTTTGGGTTGTTCCGATTATCTCTTCAATCAGAACTCCTCTTCATAGTTAATCTCTTTTTTATAATAAAAAATGACTTTATGTGGACTCATAAGTGGGCTGACAAAAAAATTTGTTTTATTCAAAGGGATAGTATGGATTTTTGGATTAGGAGAGACTGAGAGTATGATTAGCATTCTTCTTTCGTTATAATATTTGTTACACCTTTTGTGTGAGGAAAAGAGTTTCAAGGTCACATCCATTTATTCAAAAGGAAAAAAGAATGGAGGGTTACAGATATATGCTTAGATAATCACAACACTAAGACTAGTTAGATTGATTTCATTTGTTTCTTGAGTCATGGATTCCTTCAATTGAGTGGGCCTTGGTGTCCAGACAATGTGTGTAGAATATGTCACAATCTCTAATGATGAAACCTCTACATGACAAGGTCCCTGCACAAGAATACTTCGACGATGACGACGACGACGACGGCGACGACGGCGACGATGATGATACTTACATGTCTTCGTATCGTTGTGACCTAATTCTGGTGACGATGCTATGAGATATTCGTCCCCTTGAAATGGAGTGCCGATTATGAATGTTCTTAATTTGTTAAGATGGAAACAGGACTCAAGACATGAATCCAATTTTCATTTCATTTGGGAATTTTCTTACTTTTTTTCAATTCGAGGTGTTCCTCACCTATTTGGCTCGAGACTAATCCCTGAGAATGTATGCAATATCTTACATATCACGCACATCAGAAAAGATCAGAGATGGACTTGAACTCCGATCAATGGGAGCATCTCATTGCCTTTAAACCACCGCACCACACACCGTGCGAAGAAAAGCCATCTCTTTCTCAACTATCAAAACACTTCAATGTAGCTATCATATGTAATTAGTTTCATGTATGTGAGTGCTCCAATGCACGTGTGCAAATGGGAAAAGTGTGCGGGAGATGTCTGGTCTCTGAAAGGGTACCTTCAACAATGAAAGTTGCATAATTGTTGTTGGTACGTGAGACAAGGGAAAAGTGGTGCACCTTTCCTCGTGTGAGAAAGAATGAACCACGCGCTAAAATACGCGTTCATGCACCCGTACTTTCTAATGATGTGACTGTCAATTTCCAAAACTACCCTCAACTTAAGCCATGCGTGGACCATAGATTAGGTGTGGGATTCAATTAACATAACCTTCTCTTTTCCGTGGGCCCATCAAAAGACATGATTTTAAAGCAAACCCTCCAACGACTTTAGTTGGATTCCATTTATTATGGAGACAAAAGAAACCTAACACCCTCTCTCCTTTGATTCAATTATCATAAAGGGTACTTTTGTCATTTTAATCAACTAAAGTTGTTTGAGAAATGTTACCATGCAAACAAACTTGCACCATTAGTGGTATAGTCCAACATTCAAACAAAATTTTGAGAGTGTAATGGTTGAGATATCCACATATTCACTAACCTAGAAAAGATAGTAACCAGGGAAAATTGGAGTTGTATGCCATGATTAAAAAAAACTTTTATAGTAACAATAACATGTTGCTATTTTGCTTTATTGCATTTAAAATTGGTTGAAACTCTTTATAAAAGAAATTGTACCCGTATTGAAGGTTAGGAAAAAAATTTGAAATCTACCTCCGTGCTTCTACTTTTCAAAGTTGAGAGCATCTCCAACGCAAGTCTCCATAATCCATCTCCAAAACGGCATCTTCTTAATATATGAAGATGTTGGGCTCAACTAAAAAGTTACTTACTCCAACCTACACCTATCTCCAAAACACTATTCAATCTTCATTTCACTATTTAGTGTAAATGAATCTATATATGTTGGGTCTTACTAATTTTTTTTTATTTTTATTATATTACAAAAAGTTAGTAGGACAAAAATAGTTTTTTTAAAAATATTGAAAGACTGCAAAGGGATACAAACGGAATTTTATGTAGATGAATCGTGTTTTAGAGATCGATATCCATTTTTTCTCTCTATCTTCATATTTGGAGTCTCATTGTAACAATTTGGAGATTGAACTTCAAATATGAAGCGCGGTTAAAGTATTCCTAGCAACCTTTTTCGCTATTTTGATGAGCTAAAACAATAAAAATTACAAAAACAAGTCTCCAACAGCCTCATAAAAATAACCATTTTGGTTTGGTAAGTGTACGGTACTCACCAAATTGTTTGGTGAGTACTGTACACTCAACAAACCAAACATTTCTCTCTCCCTTCCTTTTGTGGTCTCACATAAATAATAAAACAATATTTTTCTCTTTTTTTTTTTCTTTTGTTAAATTGGTAAGATTGCTACGAGTGTTTTAAAAAAATGGATAGCCAAAATAAGTAAAAAAGTGAGTTTTGACAATTTTGGTGTATAAAATTTGGTGAGACTACTAGGAATGCTTGAGTTAGGTTTTCGGATATTAATCCCCTTATATGAAGATATGGAGCACGGTTGGATTTGCTCTGATTAGGGTTTTACACGGTGGAGCAAGATTGCATAATACCACACGTGGTGCATATGTTTATCATTATTGCAGCCATCCGATTTAGATGGCCCCCACAAAATGGCACATAATATCCATCATATAACTTCCGATTCATCAGATGGCTGAAGTTTTCTTACATGGTACATGGCCAATTGCCTATGCAAGATGCTGCAATAGTACTTGACCATAGTACTTGACCCATGGAATCACAATCACTATTCAACCTGTGATGATTTCTTTATGGGATATATATCGTTCTAATGTGCGCACAGTGCGTAATGGATGACGTCACCCTTCTATCTACTGTAATTACACGTAACCCCACCAAAAAGCAAACACCAATCTTTCTCTTTCTCTTCTTTAAAGGGGGTAACGTGTCTTTTAGTTTTCAACGGTTCGAGTGAGCCTAGAGATGTGGCAGTGCAGTACAAAGAAAAAGGACACATCCGGGTTTAAAAACCTTGAAAAAAAGGGTGAAAATAGGGGCGAAAGCGTCATTTTCAGAAAGAGATGGAGCGAACTAGGTGGCGTTGCAATTATACGAGGTAGAGCGGGCAGATGTTAGGGCTGCACGACGCGTGTTCCTTGAGCTGCCCGACAACGACGGGCTCGAAGAAATATCCAAAATAAAATAGTTGCTGAAAAACTACACTCTCTCCTGATTGGCTACAAGCTTGACCTGTCAAACAGGTGGGCCAGGGTTTTCGTGGAAATACACGCCAAAAGAAAACGATTGATTGGATTGTGGGTCCCAGAGACGGCTGCTCAAGGAGACCGAATCTTGGGCCGCACTGACACGGATGTGCTGCCTGGTTGACGCGTGTACAGGAGTTGGGTTTGTGGGGACCAGCTTTTGCGAACAAAAGTCCAATAACGTTCACCAGGTGTTGTGGGGTCCACTTATCTCTCTGCCTAACCCTCAATTAGTGCGCTCTGCTACGTGGCGCTCTCTGAACCCTTCGAGGGCAACGGATAAAAAAAGAGACCCCTCCACCTTTTTCTTTGTGCTCGCAGATTTTCTCGGCTAATTTCACGGAGTGGGACAATGGCAACTTGCTAATGTAGAACCAGTTCGGGTCCGTCACATTTGGGTCATTTTGAATTACCTCACAAGTCACTACCTAAACCCTATTTATAACCGGGTCAAAAAGACAAAACCCAACTAGCCCCATAATAAATCTATAACTAATAGTATAAAGAAATAAGACTCTCTTCTTTAATCTCTAAATTTCAAACCTTGAAATTTTACAAGTGTCGATAATATACATCTAAAAAGAGATTACTTTTAGGTAATTGTGATACGATGAGTTAGAGAGAATGTAGACACATTAATCCACTAGAAGGATTTTAGGAAATTATGATAAGAGAATATAAAGATGTATTGATCCATTTGAAGAATTTTAGGAGATTGTGATAAGAGACAGAGAAAAGAGGGAGGGAGAGAGAATGTAAAGACTCATCAATCTATGAGAGAGAATTTAGAGGATTGTCATAATAGGGATAAAGAGAGATTTAAAGAAATTTTGTCTTATGAGTGGTTAATATATATATATATATATATGTATATTCACACTCATGCATCCCACAACTCTCTAGTAGTAATAATATGTGATACATGATTACCTTTACTCATGCAATTCTACTCTCAACCAAAAATCAACACCTATCCTCGCAAGGATTGGTATTAGCTTTTTATTGAAAGTAATGACAAGTGTTGGTTTTAGTTGAGAGTATGGAATGTCTAAGAGTAGAGTTGGCATTGGTCATAATATAAATGTCTTAAATTATAGAATTTGTTCTTAAAATTAATATATACATATAAGGTGTTGTTAATCATTCACTATATTAAGGTTGCATTTGGAGTTGTGGAATTAAAATTAATTTAAAGAATTGAATTCTACAGAGTTAAAATCAATTAAATTGAATTACACAGAGGTCATAATTTTTCCATTTGGATGCACTATTGATTAGACGAAATTGAACCACACAAATTTATATCGGATGGATAAAAATTATGTAAAAATAAATTAAAATTAAAATGCATTAATAATTAAGTCTACGTAATTGTAGTAGTGATGGTCGATGCTAGGGTGATAATTTCTAACTTGGCCCGATTGTAGAGCCCCGGACCTTTTCACATTTAATGCATGACACCTTCGTTGCTATTTTGCCTTTAAAGAAGTATAATTAATAAATAAGGAAGAAATTGAAAATTCCGAAACTTCAGAAATGTTCCTTTTCGAAGTACGAACCCAACGCAAGTTGAATCGTCAAAATCGGACGAACGAGTCAAAAGATATGGCCAAAACAGTCTGGACCTGCAGGCAATCGTAGCTCGGAAGGCACTAAGGACGTAGCTCGGAAGGCGCTAAGGACGTAGCTCTGATAACGTAGCTCTAGCTCACAACGTGTACGTTGTGCAACAGACAACGGGTACGTCGTGCAGCAGACAACGTGTACGTTGTACAGCAAACAACGAGTACGTTGTACAGCTCACAACGGGTACGTTGTACATAAGACAACGGACAACGAGTTCGGCAATATTCACAGCACAACGTGTTTGGCACTATTCACAGCTCAACGTGTTCAGTACTCGCGTTTTTGCAGAAATTTCAGTAAGGGTATTATGGTCTTTTGGTCGATTTACTCTTACCTTAAGAGTTTAACCCAAGCCTTTAGGGCATCATTCAACACTTAGAGAGTTTGAGAGAATAGGAGAAAGGGGAGAAGGCGATTCCAACCTAGGGTTTCCATTTTGGAGAGAAATCAAGGGGTTTGTGAACCCACACTCCACTCAAGCCCATTTTTCTTCAAGATCAAGGCACAAACTCGCGAGGAGCATCTCCTCAAGTTAGGGCAGCAACTCACGGTTGTTTTTAGAAGGAGATTTCTTCCTCTCTTGATCAAGGTCGGTACTTCTTACTACCCTCCTAGTTATAGCTTCCCTTTTTCCCTTTATTTCTTTTGATTTTCCTTCACTTATATATGTGTTATGAGATTGGTGGTATGAATGGTGAATGGAGATGGATGTTGGCGAATGGATGTCGTGTGGATGATGTGATGAACGAATGGGAAATGACATTGTACTAATAATGAACATACAAGTGTGATGTGAGCATAACCCACCTAGAAAAGCATGATCTAGGTTTAAGTGAATAATGAACACACCCCATGTTTGATGAAATGCCAAGGTGAACAAAATAAGTGATAAATTAAGGGAACCCATGCTTAATTGCTCTTGAAATTTGTTAGGGTTCATGATAGTGTGTTTCTTACATTTCTTAAAATGTGTAGATTATTACTCACTTAAATTGTTATATGCTATGCTTTGTGAATTACCCCAAATTACCATATTTAATTCAAAATGTAAGTATGCACACGATCTCACGAGCACGCATGAAATGACGTGATTTACCGATGTTTTAAGTATGGGACGTAGAGGTGGGGCATATCCTAAGATATGTTTCACTTCGCTTTTGACAAGGACAAGACAATCATGCATTGCATAGGGAAAGGTCTCCCATCCCCTCGCATGACATGCATAGCATCGCATGACACACATAGCATAGCATGGCATGACACGCATAGCATAGCATGGCATGACACGCATAGCATAACATGGCATGACACGCATGGATGCTAGTTACGACGGGCTATGAACGACAACTAGGCATTCACATTCCGCATAGATGCTAGTTGCGACGGGCTATGAACGGCAACTAGGCATACCCATCTGCATATAGGGTACTAGTTGCGACGGACTATGAACGGCGACTAGGCATATGAACATGTTTAAATTATGAATAAGCAAGCATGATACTCGTATGACACGCATGACATGACATGACACGCATGATGCAAGCATGACACGGTTAACAAGTTCCCAATCACGCAAAGGGTATTTCAAGTCAAGTCAAGTGCACGATATTTTCAAGGGTTTTATCAGTTTTTCTGAATGCAAGCATGAATACAAATTGCTTTACTTCCTTGTATGATATAAATTGTTCATGTTCTATATATGAAATTTGTTTCCTACCTTAAGTATGCTATCTATATACTATGACTGTTGGTTAGTATTTAGTACCCACTGAGTATTCCATGCTCAGCCGTACTTCTTATGTCGGCAGGTTCTGAGGGAGCTGCTGCTCCATTTGATGTTTGTGCTCCTAGTCCATGGGTGGAGGAGGAGTACGTCGAGGAGCCTTTTGAGGAACCTCCCGTAGAGGGTTATCAGTAGGTGGTGTTAGATTCTGAGTGGATTAGCTGTGGGTGAGCATGAGTGATTATATCCATGTATTTTGGTGGGCATGTCCGCACTTTCTTTGTTTTGATTTCTTTGTATTAAACTTGGACCATGTGTATATACTTAGAGGTTGTTAGACTTCCGCTGTGTTTTCTAGTTATGTTTCCGCTGTCATCCTCTATTGTATATGCTCTGTGGGTTTTTGCAGATTGGTTTATCAAGCAAGTCATGTAAGCCATGATTAGTCGTCCAAAGTTCACTCTAACTCCTAGGGTGGGTTTTGGGTCGCGACACCGACAACCCGTGTGAACTTGTCCATCGTTTCATGAATTAAGGTTGAGGTTTGGGAGTCATAGGTCGGGTTCGAGTTTGGTTTTCACAATTCATTTATAATTAGGTTCGGGTTAGCTTTCAAAATGGTTAGTTACTTGATTTAGTAATAAACGTATACACTTATATATTTATTAAATATATTTAATTTAAATATTATTATAATTCATAACTATAATTAATATATAATTATTATTTATTTCATGGGTTAGGTGATGGGTTTAGTTTGAATATTTTCTTCTTGGGTCGAGTCAGGTTTGCCTTTTTCAATCCATTTATACATGGGTTGGCTTTGGATCAATCTAATTTGATCCACCAATCCATCAACGTTTCAAATGTTAGGATTAAACCCTGTGAGTTGGGTGTACATTTTTTTTTTCTCTAAAATGTTTATAATTAGGTCGGGTTGGGATTTGGATCTCGAAACAAAAAAAGTCACAATACCTACGTAATATAATAATAAACGTTTATATTTATTTACATAAGATTCTTAATAACTATTAAATATAAATTTAAAATTATAATTTGAATATAATAATTAATATATACATAATATATTTATTAAATATTATTATTTTATGTATTAAATTATAATCATTTAAATCACAAGTTAGACAACGAGTTTATTTTGAGGGCTCCTATTAAGTCAGATTCGAGTTTGGCTTTTCAATCCATTTACAAATGGGAATTGAGTTCAAGATATATTTACTCAACCTAAAACTAATCTAACCCATTACCATTCTTAGTTGACGTTCAAGTATGCCAATAACGATAAGTTGGAAAAGATAAAGTTGAAGCGTTCAAAGAGATTTTCATAAAGACCTGCAATTCCACAACAGTGAACAATTATTCAATAACACATTTCAGTAGTGATTTGAGTTCTGCTCATTTAGCATGTGGGATCACTACTTTAATTCCACGCAGAATTGATGATTACAATTCCACTCTTTTTATAATATACCTCAAACGACAAAATTAGAATTCAAGAACGGAATTGACAATTTCGTCCACAAATTCCACAAATCCAAATACACAAGAATTTGGTAACCTTCACATCACATTTTGTCTACATGCATTTATGAATTTGGTAACATTCACTATGACATTTTTATCATTATATTAATTAGCAAACTCATTAAAGTTAATAAAATATAGTTTAGTATTTTTACATGAAACCAATCATTAAATGCAAAGAAAAGTAATTTTTTTTTTTTATGTCTCATCGCGTTCATTTAATAAGTTGTTTCATGTAGAAATACAAAAACACCAAAACTAGTGAACATGAAAAATACCAAAGAACCCTATATGTAGGGTGTTGCTAACATTCACTCAGTGGGTTAAGTCGTTAACCTTTGTCAAGACATTTTTACTGGTGTATTAATTATTAGACTCATTATAATTAAGGGTAGTTTAGTTTTTTTATAGGGGACTAATCATTAAATTATGGAGAAAATAAATGCAATTTGACTTTTTTTGTACTGTTTATCTCCTTATTTAATAAATTGTTTCATATGAAAATATCAAAATACCCTTATATTATCTAGAATAATATTCAATAGGTAGAGGTAAAAAGATTACCGAAGGTAAACAATTTCATTAGTCTTAGTGAATGATATCATTCTCTCTCTCTCTCTCTCTCTATATATATATATACACCACAAGAAAAAGGCTCATAATTCACGGTCTTTTCCCATAACCGTAGGTCATTGATCAAGGTGTTTGCGTGTCGAACGAACCGTAACCTTTCAACGCGTGATCGTATGTCGTATCAAATATCATGGTTATATAACCGTGAATGTATATGTAAAATAACTGAGATTATAGATTCAAACTACGTTCATTTCGGGTGTGTCGCACCCTAAAATCACATCCAGACTAGAATAAGACTTTGGCACGTGACTTACTTATCTTGCAACAATCTTAAAAGCATACAAGGCATACTAAAAGATAAACCTGAAAATTTCTTCAATATATATCAATCAAATAAAAATTCATAAGTAAGCTGAATTAGAAATCCGAATTATCCATAATGATTCTCAAATCTCAATTTAACCTAACATCACCCATAATAAAATTTGATTGAAAATCCCTTTAACACAAAAAAAAGTCTAATAACAAAAATCAATAATAGGGATATCGATCCAAATCCCTCTCCTCTTCGGGATAGTCACCTTTTGGTTCATCGATGTATTTTTCCTCGATCCACGATTCAGCTGTGCAAATATCGAATTTTGAACCTGTTAACAATAACAATTCGATTGAGCAACGAAAACTCTCAACGAATATAAACGCCTAACTAACAATATCATAAACATTAATATAAAAAATTCAACATGGTTTAACAAGACATTCTTACATATATAAATTAGAGTGCAGAAACATCTTTTTCTTTATAATTCATACTTGTGCTTACTTTTCTTGTTTTTCTTACTTTTCTTTTTTTTCCTCGTGAGTGAAATTAACATACATGCATTGTGCAATAACTTAAAGTAACTCAATACCATATATGGGTAGAGATTAACATATAGTCTACTTATCGAGGTACCAATCTTAGTACATTTTCAATGCGCACAACTTACTTGTGATTCACTTGCTGGGCATACATGCCTTGAATCTGAGACTGATGGTCCTCAAGCAGTGCAAAACTCGATCATACAATCATACTTATGTAATACTTACTTACTTGTGATCGTACTTGTGCTAGTGAATTTATCATGCTTGTGCATACATCATAATCGTGAGTGAATAAGTGATAAACCTCCGAATAAGTTACACCCAGATTATTAGTCAAGAACTATCTGAAATCCATCATGGTAGCCCACTCTATAAGTTTAAAAATCCTAAGCAACTAAGACCATAATGCAAGGCTTGCTTACTCAAACATATATCACACATCCAAAATCAACATTATATATCATTCATGATCATCATGACATATATTCTAAAGGTTGGTATAATTAAACATACATAATCATAGTTCTTCAAACATCAAGTCATAATATGTCATTCATCATACTTTAATTTTAAGTAGTTCATACATAAAGATAATAACCCTAAAATCCTTATTTGCACAAATCCAAAAATCATCTATTCAAACATACAATCATTCAAACAATCTCCAGCATACATCACTTCTTCTATATTCAATCATGCACACTCCAGAAATCAAAATTTTCTCCCTTGTTGGATCATACATACTTCAATCAAAATTAAAACTCATTAAATCATAGTAACATTTACATAAGAGGAATTTTTACGATGAAAACATACTTTAATCATGTTTTTACTTCAATCTTATCTTATTTTACCTTAATTTACATTATTGATCATAATGAAATCAAATAGTAGAGTATATCTACCTTGTTAATCGCTTCCCTACGATCATAAGCTTGCGAACAGCCTATGATTTCAATCTCCAAGTCTTTTTTCTTCTACGAGTGAAAGCTCTTCCAAAAACCCTAAGTTTTCTCCTCTTGGATTTCTAAAAGCTCTTAGAATAGTTGGAAACTCGAAAACACACAAGTTAATGCCTATTTATAATGTCTTAGAGTCCCTCTTTATTTAGAATTCTTGGAATTATAGTTTTAGAAGGTTTTCTGGGCAACACATAAGACGAGTGGTCGACCGATGATGAGAGACGATCAACCGGTAGGAGGGCGGTCAACCAGTGCATATGGGCGATTGACCGGCCTTGGTAAGCGGTCGACTGGTGACCTGCTGTAGAGACCTAAACTTTCTTTCATGTCATTGATATAATTTGTAAAGGTAGATTAATCTTTTGTTATGTTATTATGCATGTGTTAATTATGGCTAAGCGGTGTGGAGTGTTTAAAACGTTTAAGCGAATAAAAAGTGAAAAAAACAGAGCATGTGATCGATCGCAGGGGACTTATGATCGATCGTACTTAGTCGAGAATCTGGGAAAATTCCTTGTGTGACATGTGATCGATCCTCATATGTGTGATCGGTCGCACTGGAGAGCTATGATCGATCGCAGTCGCACATAGAAATTTTTAAAAAGTTACGAAATTTAGAATTATAAACCCCTAGGCTATAAATAGAGGTTTTATTTCGAGGGTTTTATGATTCTAACTTTTCTAAACCTAATTTGACAAAAAGGGGAAAGAAAATCTAGAACTTTTCAAGGAAAATTGCTTGGGGAGGAAGGAGATTACTTGGAAGAGTGAGATTTGAAGCTTAGAGATCGCCCCCAAAGCCTTGAGGAGCCTTCTCTAGCATGTTGGATCGAAGGGAACAATCTCAAAGGTCGATATGCCTTTTAACTAAACTCCATTATGTAATCTCTATGTTTAAGTATGTTTGATTAAGAGTTTTCTTGCCTGATTTTCATGGAAATTGATATATAATTGTGAATAGGGATTTTGGCATGTGTTTAAGATGTTGGAAAATGGTAGTTTAAGCTTATTGGATTGTTAATTGTTGATTTGTTGGGAATGGTGGATGAGAAATATGATGAATTGAGTTTGAATGAATGGTTATGGAATTTGGATGTAAATCTAGGGTGATATATCTTTTGAATGGAGAATGAGTTATATGAAATAGAGGAAGGGTGTTTTTTTTAATGGATGTATGGAGATGAAATGAGTTTAATGTTTATGGATTGTTAATTGGTGATTTGTTGGAAATGGTGGAAGGGAAATGATGATGGATTGGGTTTGAATGAATGGTTGTGGAATTTGGATATATGTCTAGGGTGATGTATGTTTTAAATGCGGAATGAGTTATATTAAATGGAGGAATGGTGTTTTTTTTTATGGATGTATGGAAATGAAATGAGTTTAATATTTATGAAATGTGTTATGGAAGTGAATAAATTAAAATAAATTTTAATTATGCTTCTTGTGTTAAACTATGCCTTATTTATATTGAATGGTGATCGATATTCGGGTAAGCCAAAACTTAGAGGAAAGTCTTCTAAACCAGGAATTCTCTAACCATATGATATGAGACAGTATGGTGGAGTTTCCATGGTGGGAGATCGGAACCTAAGAGATGACCTACTCGAATGTCAATTACGATACTCAAGCACACGTTCACTTACATGGTAAGTCAATAAGTCTCATAAGTCCACATGTCTCACAAGCATGCATACATTGCATTAGAAAGTATTGGCCTGCGCATGAGTATGGTTATTTTGAAAGTATTGGTCTGCGCATGGACATGGTATCTCACAAGCTCACAAGTATTTGTCCACGCATGGATATGGTATCTCAAAAGAAACATCTCGCAAGCTCACAAATACTTGCCCTCGTGTGGGCATGCATCTCTCAAGAACATGCATCATGTAAGATTAAGTCTAAGAGTCTCTCACACTCACAAGTCTACATGAGTTAAGATGAAAATATGATATGACATGTTTTTATGCACTTTGATTATATATTTATGAAATGATTACAATATTAATTATGTTCAAATGATATCATATTGTTAGTTAGATTGCTTATCCTCTGAGTGTTTTGAATACTCAATCGACCTGTTATTGTCAGCAGGTTCAGAGCAAGAGTCGATTGCAGAGCCTTGGATAGAGGAGACATACGGATAAGAGGAAGAATGTGATCTCTTCACCGAGGAAGTGAGGGACTTCGACCAGTCTCCTTAGTTTTAGGTTTCATATTCACTTTAAGGAAATTGTAATAGACTCATGTTACTCAGGTTGATGTTGTTTATCGTTCTATATCTTGTTGAATTTTAGTCATGGTGGGTTATGTTCATGTTGGTCAGACTCGTACAGGATGGTTTGGTTATATATGAAGAAATTTTGATATTGTCATTTTTGGAGACTTGTGTTTGGTATGCCTTGTACGTCATAGGATTTAAGTAGGTTTAAGAATGTGATGACCCAAGTCCCCGTTATGACCAAGGTGGGGTTTGTGGTCATTATAGAGGTGGTATCAGAGCTTAAAGCATTAGGGTCCTTAAGGCTAGGAAGATGTCGACCTTAGGAAAGTAACATCAAGTCTAGGACTTAAGCTAGTCATAAGGTTAAGTTTGAGAGTTAGTGATATCCTTTGAATTTTTTTATAAAAGATGTATGAATTATGATTAACTTCAGGATTGCGAAGTCATGAGGAGAGGTACGAGGAATAATAGAGATGGAAGAGGCAATGTGACTGATGGGGGTACCCCAGAGGGTACTCACCAGCCCAATGTGAGTTGGGCTATGGAGGCTATTACTGTAACCATGAATCAATAGGCCAAAATTATGGTCCAGTAGACTACCTTACTAACAACCGATCAAGCTAGGTAAGAGAGGCCAGTTGAGGTCCACCCACCTTGACAGCACGAAGTGGAAGCCTTTAGGAGGATGGGTCCTCCAGCTTTCTATGGGAACACTGATCCGACGATGGCAGAGCTATGGATCATGCAGTTGAAGAAGATATTATCTATACTTGAGGCCACTGATGAGCAGAGAGTGAGATGGACCTCATTTGTTATAGAAGGTGAGGCAAAACATTGGTGGAGGGCCGTTGCCAGGATGAGCAATGAGGTACGAGCTGGATAGGCGTGAACATGGGAAGAGTTCCTCGATTTCTTTTATGAGCAGTAGTTTTCATCATCGGTCAGAGAATATAAGGAGATAGAGTTCTCTACTCTCTGACAAGGGAGCATGTTAATGGCCGAGTACGAGACCAAGTTTGTAAAGTTGTCTAGGTTTACGCCTCATCTGATCACTATGGAGAGCATGAAGGCGAGGATATTTGAGGGAGGTTTGAGAGACTACATCCGAGATAAGGTCGAGATCTTACGTCTTACGAGATGTCAGGAGGTAAGTGAGCAAGCTTTGATTACCGAGAGGAAATTGGTTGAGTTTTTGAGGAAGATGGGGATGCAGGAAGGCAAGTATGACTCGCAAGACAAGAGGTCAAGGACGCCAGGCCCGACACCAGTTGCTAGGCCTACCCCTTATCAAAGGCCAGCACCAGTGACTCCACAGGCAACCGAGTTGCCCCAATTGCAGTTTGGGCGCAGAATTTTGAGACTTTCATCCAGTGTGGCAAGAGGCATAAGGCAGGGAATGTCAAGCAATTACGGGAGGGTGCTTCCATTATGGGGACATCACACATCGGATTAAGGAGTGTCCGCTCCGCAATCAGCAGATGCCCCACAGACTCAGCCTCAGGGAGTGAGGCCCCCATTTAGGTAGCCTATACAATAGAGGTCACCTCGGGTTCCAGAACCCAGCAGCCCCGCCAGTCAGCTCAAAGTTGGGTGTTTGCTACCTCGGAGCAGGATGCGTAGGCGTTTGACGATGTGGTGCAAGGTAAGTTTATTTATAAATTCAGTATGATATTATTCTGTTTATGTGACATGATATTTGTCATTGTGTATAAACATGCTAAATATATGATAATTGTTTATTCACATGATTTGACCTACTTAGTTATTTATCCAATTCAAGTACTCTATTGATAAATGACTGTTTAGCTCGTGTGTTGATTGACACCGGATCAACTTATTCTTTCGTAACTCCTAGTTTCGCATAAACTTTCCTGTCAGAACCAAGTCGGTTAGATTGAGAACTAGCTATTGCTTATCCTATTGGCAGTTCAGTCATCACAAATAAGATCTACTGTACCTGTATGATCCAGATTGGGCAACAAGAAATGTCAGCCAATTTAATTATACTTGATTTCCAAGACTTTGATGTTATCTTGGGCATGGATTGACTTTCCACCTACCATGGACATATCGACTGTTTCGGGAAAGTCATCAACTTTAAGCCGATTGGTGAGTCTCATTTCCGTTTCCATTGATTAAGAATAAAGATTTAGCTCGATTCGTGATATTTGTTATATTATTATTCATGTGTTAATTATGGTTAAGTGGTGTGGAGTGTTTAAAACGCTTAAGTTAATAAAAAGTGAAAAGAATAGAGCATGCGATCGATCACAGGGGACTTATGATCGATCGCACTCAGTCGAGAATTTGGAAAAATTCCCTGTGTGGCATGCGACCGATCCTCATATGTTTGATCAATCGCATTGAGGAGCTGCGATCGATCGCAGTCACGCATAGAAATTTTTAAAAGGTTGCGAAATTTGGGATTTTAAACCCATAGACTATAAATAGAGGTTCTATTTCGAGGATTTTAGAGTTCTAAATTTTCTAAACCTAATTTGGCAAAAAGGGAAGAGAAAACCTAGAGTCTTTCAAGGGAGATTGCTTGGAATAGAAGGAGATTACTTGGAGGAGTGAGATTTGAAGCTTGGAGATCGCCGCCAAAGTCTTGAGGAACCTTCTCTAGTGTGTTAGATTGAAGGGAACGATCCCAAAGGTCGATATTCCTTCTAGCTTAACTCTATTATATAATCTCTATGCTTAAGTACATTTGATTAAAAGTTTTCTTGCATGATTTTCATGAAAATTGATATATAATTGTGAATGAGGGTTTTTACTCATTAAATGAGGATTTTGGCATGTGTTTAAGATGTTGAGAAATAGTAGTTTAAGTTTATTGGATTGTTAATTGGTGATTTGTTAGAAATGGTGGAAGAGAAATGATGATAGAATGAGTTTGAATGAATGATTATGGAATTTGGATGTATGTCTTGGGTGATGTATGTTTTGAATGGAGAATGAGTTATATGAAATGGAGGAATTATGTTTTTTTATGAATGTATAGAAATGAAATGGGTTTAATTTTTATGAATTGTTAATTGGTGATTTGTTGGAAATGGTGGAAGAGAAATGATGATGGATTATGTTTGAATGATTGGTTATGGAATTTGGATGTATGTCTTGGGTGATATATGTTTTGAACGGAGAATGGGTTATATGAAATGGAGGAAATGTGTTTTTTTTATGAATATATGGAAATGAAATGAGTTTAATATTTATGAAATATGTTATGGAAATGAATAAATTATGCTAAAATGTTAATTGTGCATCTTGTGTTAAACTATGCCCTATTTATATTGAATGGTGATTCGATATTCGGATAAGCCAAAACTTAGAGGAAAATCTTCCAAATCCAGAATTCTCT
The DNA here is from genome assembly GCA_015143295.1 of Tetracentron sinense. Taxonomy (NCBI): domain Eukaryota; kingdom Viridiplantae; phylum Streptophyta; class Magnoliopsida; order Trochodendrales; family Trochodendraceae; genus Tetracentron; species Tetracentron sinense. The sequence goes on from CM026562.1 coordinate 25,154,562, forward strand.
AATCATATGGTATGAGACAGTATGGTGGAGTTTCTATTGTGGGAGATCCGAACCTAAGGGATGACCTACTCGATGTCAATTACGACACACAAGCACACATTCACTTGCATGATAAGTCCTAAGTCTTATAAGTCCATATTGTTAGCCTTTAGACTTTCAATCTAAGATAACATCATTAATTTTGATGATAACACAATAATGTAGTGAGATTTGTGTTACTAATATCTCCTTTAAGTGTTTATGAAAAACAGTGTTCAAGAGCATTAGCAAAGCAATTCAAGCAAAAAACATGAAAATGACACCATATACAAAGAATGATCATATTTAAGTCAAAGCATGTCAAGTTGGATTATATTGAAGATATTGAAGATCATACTCAAAGTCCAAGTCGGATCATGAAGACAAGTCAAATCCAAGAAGACGATCAAGTTAAAGAATGGACATCGCTTAGAAGGTTCAATTGTTTATATTTTTAGTGAGAGAATTTAGAACTTATGTAAAGTCCTCAAAGTTTTAGTTGTTTGAATTGCTCAAAAAGCCTAGAATGACCATTGGAGCCTAAGGCTAAATTGATTAATATTCTAAGACCTTAGGACATCATTTGAAATGACTAAAAATATGAAAAAGATGAACCAAAAGATCAAGGAATTCATTCCCATCATTAAGGTCTATTTACGATGAGATTTCAGAATAAAATAGGAAATCTTGTCGATGAAATTGAATAGGAACTTCAATCTCATTGACGAAATTAGCCATAGTGCTACTGTTTTTTTAATTCTGTCTCAATTTCATCAACGAATTCAGAATGCTCACCTAATCTTGTTGATGAATTCATGCAGGAACTAGAATACTCTGTAACGGTTAGTTTTCAATGGCTAGTTTCGTTTTGGATGTTCCCTCGACGGTCATAAAATCTCTTGGGCAATTAAATGAGATGATTTAAGAAGATTTAAAGAAGTCCTACTGTATTCAATCATTCACTTCAAAGCTTAGATTTCACAATCAATTGAGTAAACCTTGAATCCCAAAAAGAGTTCGAATTTGAGCTAATCAACTTCATTCTTTGAGAGACTCTTAGAGAGCTTGAAAGTGATCTATCAGCTTGTTTTAAAAAAGAAATCAGATTGTAAGCATCACTCTTTGAAGTATATGTGAAAATCAAGAATTGGTGGATTCTTATCCTTGAAGCGGAGAGCTTTGTAAGGTTAGGTCTTTACTTGTAAGAAGATCAAGGAAGTCAAGAGAGAGAATTCTCTTGCATTGTAATGGTTTGGGCTTCACCCGTAGGAAGTCTGGGGATTGAATAAATCATGGGAAATCCTCTAGCGGGTATAGCTTGAAGTGGGGACATAGGCAGGATTGCCGAACCTCGTGAACAAACTCTTTGTGTTTGCATCTTTGATCTAACTCTACTCTTTATTTATTGTTTTGAATCCTTGTGTGTAATTACTAAACTTTTTTCTCTTTTAATTAGTATAATTGAAATTCCGCTTAAGGGATTAAGAATAATTTTAATTTACTATAGACCCTATTCACCCCTCCTCTAGGGTCCAAACCTTGGGAAACACATGTCTCACAAGCATACATACATGACATGAGAAACAATCTGTGACCTCTTCCGAGCAGCTTTTGATCTCTGGTCAAACAAGCCTGATTTTCCTGGATTTCATCAGATGGGTGGGCGGTCACTTCAGTCTCAGTCTTCAAGATCGATAAGCATTCCTTTCCTTTCCTCTTTCTCTTATTCTCGATTCCATGGGGAATAATAGATCTGATTATTGGCCCGCACATGGGTATGATTATGTTGAAAGTATTGGTTCGTGCATGGACATGATATCTCACAACAAATATCTCACAAGCTCACAAGTATTCATCCGAGCATGGACATGATATCTCAAAAGAAATATCTTGCAAGCTCACAAGTATTCACCCTCGCATGGTCATGCATCTCACAAGAAAATGCATCATGTAAGATCAAGTCTAAGAGTCTCTCACCCTCACAAGTCTACACGAGTTAAGATGAAAATATGATATGTCTCACATGTTTTTACGCAGTCTGATTATATGTTTATGAAATGATTACGATATTAATTATGTTCAAATGATATCATGTTATTAAGTTAGATTACTTATCCACTGAGTGTTTTCAATACTCAATCGACCTGTTATTATCGGCAGGTTTTGAGCCGGAGTCAATTGTAGAGCCTTGGATAGAGGAGGCATACAGAGAAGAGGAAGAAGGTAATCTCTTCATCGAGGAAGTAAGGGACCTTGATTGATCTCCTTATTATTAGGTTTCATATTCAATTTAAGGAAATTGTAATAGACTCATGTTACTCAGGTTGATGTTGCTTAGCGTTTTATATCTTGTTGGATTTTAGTCATGTTGGGTTATGTTTATGTTGTTCAGACTTGTACAAGATGGTTTGGTTATATATAATTTTTTTTAATATTGTCATTTTTGAAGACTTGTCTTTGGTATGCCTTTTACGTCATGAGATTTAAGCAGGTTTAAGAATGTGACGCCGAAGGCCCCATTATGACCAAGGTGGGGTTTGGGGTCATTACACCTGCTCACTCTCTACCCAAAAACCCCATAAATTTTTTAAATTCTTTTTGCACTACTGGTCGATCTATATTGAGAGGGGTTAACCGATGGACCTTCTTTTGGCTTATTGTAGTTGTTTTGTTCATTTTAACACTTAGTCAAATGTCTAACATGTTTATTATCTTAGAGGAATACAATATACAGTAATTTGACACTAAAATCAATGTTATCATTAAATGTACACAAACATCAAGACATGCAAGTTTTGGGTCTCTACATCCTCCCCTCTTTATTTGAATTTCGTCATCGAAATTACAAGATCACTCAAATAGGTGAGGATACTTCTCTCATACTGCATCTTCACGTTCCTGTGAAAATTGACGAAAATTGGAGACCACCGATCCATTGGCCAGGGTAGCACTGATCGATCGGCGACACAACTGGAAAATCAAAAAACAGGTTTATACACCGATTGATCGGCTAGGGTGATGCCGATCGATCGGCGGTGCGATGAGAATTTTTCTTGGAGCGGGTTTAGAAGTCTTGCTGCTTTGGGAAACTCCTATTTCGAGTTAGAGACTTTCTATTAGTCTAGGACTCCGAGTTTAGGCCTATAAATAGGGGATTATGGGTCTAGGGTTTGTATTGAAAGATCATGGTTATGAGAATGTAAAGGTAAAGGGCACCCGGGGAGAGCGAGTTTTGCTCTTAGGGGCGAGAGCCCTAGTAGTTCTCATGGGGAGTGGGAGATAATAGAAATGGTTTAAGCATACTAGGGCTTAGGAAAAGGTTGAAGGAATGATAGATATGGATTGTTCTTGGGGTTCATTAAGAAGGTGACTTGAGTGGGGTGTACAAGGGGTTCTGGGCTTGGGTTGAGATTTAATCTGAGAGGAAAGCAAATATTGTACTGGTTTCTCTGAATAAAAAAGAAGCAATCGGACTTTGACCCGTGGATGTAGGCATGTTATTGCCGAACCACGTATATCTCTTGTGTTTTCTATTTTGGTATGTGCTTGTTGATTCTTTTCCATTGGTAGTTATTCTATTATTTCTTCAACAATTCCCATATGGGTTCCTCTATGGAATGATGTTTCCAATGCAAGAAAATAAGGCGGGTAGTCTTGATGCGCAAGACTTGTACCTTTTGATCCAGAATTTGAGCTGGTTGCTCAACCAAGGTAAAATCTTTTCGAATCTCTAGTGGTTCAAGTCGATGATGTGAGATGGATCTGGAATGTACTTCCTTAACATGGAGACATAGAAGACATTATGGACAACCACCATATGTGGAGGTAAGGTAACCCTGTACACAACTTCCCCTACTTTTGTATGATCTCAAAGGGACCCACATACCTTAGAGTATTCGCATAGCTCTTTTGCCTATTTTGAGCAGTCTTCAATCTTTCCTTAATCACATGAACTCTATTAGCAGTATGCTTAATGAGTTCGGGTCCCAAAAGCTTCCTCTCACCTACTTCATCTCAATATAGAGGAAACCTACAACTTCTACCATACAATGCCTCAAATGGTACCATCTGTATACTAGCTTGATAACTGTTGTTGTAGGTGAACTCGACCAATTACAAATGTACATTACAACTTCCTTGAAAGTCTAGAATACAAGCACGTAACATATCCTCTATAATTTTATTTACTATTTCAGTTTTCCCATCAGTCTAAGAATAAAAGGTTGTACTGAAATCCAAGCAAGAACCCATAGCTTGTTAAAAGCTCTTCAAAATTCTCGAGGTGAATCTTGGGTCTCGGTCAGACACAATACTAACTGGTACCACATGCAAACGGACTACTTTCTTGATAAACAGGTTTGCAAGCTAATTTGAGTTGAAAGTAGTATGATACAAAAGCAAATGAGCTGATTTGGTCAATCTTTCAACCACAACCCAAATAGCATGAAAATTCTTCCTTATCTTTGGCAAACCCATAATAAAATCCATAGAAATGTTTTCCTACTTCCAATCTGAAATAGGGGTGGCTAAAGAAGCACTATTGGTGTTTAGTGTTCAGCTTTTACTTGTTGGAAAACCAAATACTTAGACACATAAGTAGCCACATCTCTCTTCATATTTATCCACCAGAAGTGATTCTTAAGATTCTGGTGCATTTGGTACCTCCAGGATGACCAGTATACTTAGACTTGTGTGCCCATCCAGAAATTCCCTTCTTAATTCTTCATTGGCTGGAACACACAATCTTCCATTGGAAGTAATAATACCTTTTCCATTCATCAAAAATTCTTCATTGCCATTTCTGAGTGAACTTTCTCGATAGGCTTACAGTTCTTCATCTGACCACTGCAACTCCTTGATCCTACTCAAGATGGCCGGCCTAACTGCAATGTTAGCTAACAAAGCTCCAGATGAGCTAACACTAAAACTTGCCTTATTGTTAGACATGTCCTCTAACAATTTCCATTCCTAAACCATCATGTGAACTAATAATCTAGAAGGCTTCCTGTTCAGTGCATCAAGTACCACATTGGTTTTCCTTGGATGGTAAATGATTGAGCAATCATAATCTTTGAGGAATTCCATCCATCTGTTAGACTAAAGGTTACAGCTTTAGGTACCCATATTAATTTTGATGATTACTCAAATAATGAAATGACTTTTGTATTACTAATATCCCATTTAAGTATTTATGAAAAAAAGTGTACAAGAGCATTAGCTAACAATTCAAATCATAAGACATGAAATTGCCATCCAAATTGGAAAAAGAAGCATTCGAGTCAAATTGAAGAAGCACAAAGCAATCAAAAGTCAGAAGAAGATTCAATCATTCTTGAAGATCATATTGAAGTTCATGCCAAATGAAGAAGAAGTCTTGGAAGTTCTCAAAGTTGGAACCATCATTGAAGATCCAAGATCAAGTTTGAAGACTCTCAAGAAGATATAGAGTTTATTTTTTATTATTTGAGAGTGCTTAGGACTTATGTAAAAAGTCCTCAAAAGTTGGTTGTTGGAAAAGCTCACAAACCTAGATTGACCATAGGTACCTTAAGACCAAATTAAATATCACTCTAAAGACCTAAAAAGATGGTAATTGTCTTGATAAAGATAAGGTAGATGACCTTTGAATTTAATCCCATCATTAAGGTCAAGAAAAATGGGTTTTAGGCTGAAAATCAGCCATCTAGTTGACTAGATGAAGCCATCCAGTCGACTAGATGAAGGCCAGAATCTTAATCTGGCCACTGGGTTCATCCAGTCGAGTAGATTATCCATCCAGTTGACTAGATGACTCGGGATGAGTAATAAATGCACTGTAACGGCTATATTTAAAATGGCTATTTCGCATTTATTACTACCCCAACGACCATAAATCCTTATAGGCTATAAAATGAGATCATTTATGAATGAAAAACTACTATTGATCAATCCATTAACTCTTATCATTCACTAGAAGCTAAAATTCTTACATCCTTAGTGAAAATCCAAAAATCCCCAATTCTTTGTTCTTGAGCTATTCAACTCCAACTTTTTAGAGATTTTATTAGAACTTCAAGGAGATTTTATTCAGCTCATCTAAGGAGCAAATCTCGAGATTGTAATCTCTTCATACTTGTTGTATTGAGAAAATCAAGACTTGGTGGATTCTTGTATTGAAGCGAGAAGCTTCGGGAAAAGTCAAGAGGGGGTGTTCACTTACAAGTAGGTTGATCTTCGCTCGGAAGAAGATTGTAAAAGGTTTGGTTTTCACCCGTAAGAAGGTTGTGCGATTGAGTAAATCGTGGTGAATCCTCTAGCAGGATGCTTGAGTCGGGATTGCCGAATATCGTGAATAACATTGTTGTGTTTGTTTTCTCTTACTTTTCTATTTACTTTTTTAATTTACATTATTTAGAATTGTTAGTGGCTATTTCTTTGATAATTTAAATTACGCAAAAAGGGACTAAGTAGAACTTTAAGTTTTCCAAGACCCTATTCACCCCCTCTAGGGTTGAATACTAGGGCAACATCATCGGCGCTGCATCAAGTTCTATGAGATCAAATACTTTAAGCTCTTATGGTCGGTGAATATCTCGAACTGTTCACCATACAAGTAATGTCTCCAGATCTTAAGAGCAAATACCACTACAGCCAACTCTAGATCATGAGTAGGATAGTTCTTTTTGTGGTCTTTTAACTGCCAAGAAGTATAGGCAATGACTTTTCCGTTCTGCATGAGAACATATTCTAACCCGACAAGTGAAGCATCACTGTATACCACAACCTTGACTACCAGATGGAACTGTTAAGATCGGTGCTGTAGTGGCCGAGGAAACTGTGATTTTTGTAACACTCTTATGCCTATTCTAATCTTCCACAACTTCAATCTTTGTAGAATCCACTGAAATTGTATCACTAGAAACTATATAGCCGGCCTATAAATACTACATTTTCTAGTCAAAACTCATACTTACTTAGTTTAACATACAACTTATGCTTTCTTAGTGTCTCCAGTATGATCCAGAGGTATGTTTCATGATCCTTCAGTGTCTTGGAGTATATCAAAATGTCATCCACGAAGACCACCACATACATATTAAAGGCTGGCTTGAATATTCTATTCATCAAATCTATAAACGTTATAGGTGAATTAGTCAGACCGAAAGACATGACTAAGAACTCGTAATACCCATACCAAATCTTGAAAGTAGTCTTCGAAACATCTTCCATCCTTATCTTCAACAGATGGTAGCTTGATCTAAGATCAATCTTAGAAAAATATTTTGCTTCTTGCAACTGATCAAATAAATCATCTATCATTGGCAATGGATAACGTGTCACGAGGAGTCTCGAGCCTCTGGGTTCGAGAGACTAAGAGCTGCAAAGCAAGCAATGTCTCTCTTTCGTAGTCCTCAGAAGTGAAATGATTTTGCCCCAATATGATGGAAGTTCACTATCTTCTCGAAACAAGCCACATGCCCGTGGTGAGTCAAGAGCCAATCCATCCCGAGTATGACATCGAAGTCGTGGAAATCCAGGATGATCAGATCAGTTTGCAACTCATGCTGCCCAACTTGTACCACATAGGCTCGGTATATCCACTCTACGTCCATTATCTTACTGAACTGGGAAATGGATAACTCCTGAGCTAGTTTGCTTGGTTCCAAAGTGAAGCCCTTAGCAAAGCTAGGCGAGACAAAGGAATGTGTTGATCCAGTGTCGATCAACACATGAGCTAAGCATTCGCCCACTAGCAAGGCTTTTGTGTCATTATAATGCCTAAGTGTCAATTTAGTGCAATCAATATCAATAATTATAGATAACATGTTCGTACACACATTGAAATACATATCAAATGCCTATGTAGGCCTGGAGGTCGGATACGGAGCAGTCCTGACCCTCTTCTTTGGAGGTGTAGAGCCATTGGACTGGCCTTTGAGTGTGCCTATCCCTAGGCCACCATCTCTCCTCATGAAGAACTTCTTAGAATTCTTCTCTGCGAGCTTGGCCTTTCTTACAACCTCTCCCCAGGTGCCCACTTGGAACATCGAGACTCAATTTCGGATGAAGGCCTTGATTCCTCTCTCAAACTTCCTGACCCGCATGTGCTCAGATGCGATTAGGTGAGGTGTGAAGCTCAATAAATCTACAAAGGTGGCCTCGTAGTCTGCCACACTCTCCTCTCCCTGCTCAAGAGACATGAACTCCATCTCTTTCTGATCTCTAATAGCCATTGGGAAATACTGATGATAGAAGCCGTCAAGGAACTTTGGCCATATCCACGGCTCCCCAGCCTTGGCTACATCTCTCTGCCTCAGTGCAGATCTCCACCAGTGCTCGGCCACTCCTTCCATCACAAAGGAGGCCTAGTCAACCCTCTGCTCATCTGTGCAGCAAAGGACCTTGAAGGTATTCTCCAACTACATGATCCAAGCCTCTGCGACCATGGGGTTAGTCATCCCATAAAAAGTAGGAGGTCACAGTCTCCTGAATGCCTCGAGTCCCGCAGTGTGGTGTATAGGAGGTACAAGTGCAGTAGCAGCAGTAGGTCTGGCTACAAGCATAGTCAAGGTCTCTGCTATGGATACAAAAGCCTGAGCAAAGTCGAGTTGTTCATCACCCAATGGAGCTTTTCCTACATTCCCTCGTGTCTAGTAACCGCAACCCTGATTACTGCGTCTCATGATCGAAATCCTGAGAACAACAATAAAACTTGAGTCTCACTTGAAAACCAGTTTATCAACATAGCATATATTACAATTGATAGCATATAGGGTATAATACAAATCAATTTATACACATAATAAGATAATCATAAAAGTTCAATTTCATAGCGTAAGACACTAAGTGTGGTTGAGACCTCAACCTATTTGAGACTAAGACTAATTTCTTAGTTTATATTTGGAATATGACATACCGCCCTAATGCCTTGGTTTAATCATGGTAATTGGAACTGAAGAAAAAACCCTAGAGAACCTAATACTTATGCTCTGATACCTACTCTATCGCGACCCAAAATCCCCCTTAGAAATTTAGGAGACTTTAGCTCGTGACCTAAATCATATCAAACCAACCTGTGAAATACACAAGGCATACAAATAGCTGAAATAGAAAATTGCTAATAACTTGAACCTGTAAATATATTTCAAGTCTGAACCAACTAATTTAAACAACAAGTGTAAAGTGGACATCCCCCACTTTCAAAATACATAGATCACTCCCTCACTACACTCAACAGTAATTTAGATAGGGCCACCTATCTAAAGCTCTATCCTCATGTGGGTGATCTATAGTAGGCTCCAGCTCTTAGTACTCCTCGACCCAAGGCCCAGGAGCATACGTGTCAACCGGACCTACCGATGATAACAAATCGGCAGAGCATGAAATACTCAGTTTATACAAGCCACTATACAATAATGTTATATCATTACATGCTTTCACATTGGTAGTTCATAGGATACACATGCACTAAATCAATACAAAAATCTCTTTTCAAATACACATGTGCAATACAATATAAACACATGTAGTTATCTTTCAATACCATATTCTTCTTTTTTCTTTTCATCTCTTTTACTGTAGCACTTATTCAATTTGACTTGCTTTACACATGAATTTTATGGTAGAGTACACATGACTTTACCTAATGCCTTACCTAGATTGGTAAGAGTCCATTAGCATTTCACATACACCTGGAGCATGCTTAAGACTCTACCTAGGTTGGTAGAAGTCCATTAGAATACTTGACCTACCTACCCATTGGTATCTTTGCACATCTCATTACTTGGAATCAAATGCGCAATGCTCTACCTAGGTTGGTTGAAGTCCATTTGCATTCTTCCAATACACATGGTTTTACTTGAGATCAGATGCTCAATGCTCTACCTAGATTGGTAAAAGTCCATTTGCATCCTCTCAATAATCACATACTTTGTTCATCTTCTTTTTACTTTGTTTATTTGATACACATACACATATGAAAGCTCGATCATGCGATACACATGCATATATACAATGGTGAGTGAATATGATAAACACATAACACCTAGCACATGCTCTTTGATTTCCATTCAAAACAATAACATGACATACACATAGTTTAATACACATGGTTTAATCAAAACATTTCTTTTCATTTTAGTTTTCAAGTTTAGGATCAATATAAGGAAACTAGTAGGATTTTCCTACTATTTTCACACATCAAAGAACATGATTCATATTGGTTTCCAATAGAAAGTACAACAAGATTACATAGCAGAGTGTATCTACCTTTCAAAGACCAAATCCCTTTGGTCTAGATCTTTGGGAAGCTTAAGGAAGCTAGATCCAAGCTTTAGAAACAAGAGCTAAGCTTGATTTTGTTTTTATCAAAACACCAACCTAAGAACAAACCCAAAGAACCTTAGCTTTCTCACTCTCTGTCTCTCTCTCAAAACCTCTCTTGAAAAATCTCTTAGGGTTTGGTAAAACCTTACTCACGAAATCCCCTTCTATTTATAAGCAAAGGATTACCAAAACCCTAAAATACCCTTTAAAAATATCGTAAAAGGTCGGTTTGACCTTTCTAGGCAAAATCAGTGAACTAATTTTGTGTTGTCCAAAGAATCAGTCAACTGGTTTTGTCGGGAGGCTACTGCCAGAAACACTAGTCAAAATTAGTTGATTTGTTTTTGGGTTGTCCAGAAATCAGTCGACTGATTTTCTGTTTTTAGCCTTTTTGCTTGTTCCTTTACCCCTTTGACACTTAGAACACTCACGGTATTTTCACCCTTGTTTCTAACACCCCACACACACATATATACACACTTTAACTCATACAAAACCTCATTTTCATTTCTCATACATGCATAACTATTACATGGGGCTTTCGGCCTTTAAAAGCACTATTCACAACCTATGAACCTGAGTTCTGTGGTTCTACATAACGATTCTTAATTGTGACCTTGTTCAGTTGCCTATAATCGATGCACATCTTCATCGATGTATCCTTCTTCACAAAGAGAATCACAGCTCTCCTTAGTGATACACTAGGCCGGATGAAACCATTATCAAGCAACTCTTGAATCTGGTCCTTCAATTCTTTTAACTCTACCAGAGTCATTCTATAAGGTGTAGTACCCAAAGCTAAGTCTATGATAAACTCAATCTCCTTATCTGGTGGTAACCCTAGTAAATCATCGGAAAATACATCCATGAATTCATTCACCATATGAATAGTAGAAGAGTCTGGTACCTCTAGATTTGAGATACTCAAGGCTGCGAACCGTGCAATATCTTTCTTTTTCAGTCCTCTAAAGTGGACAGGAGTTCCATCAATTCACTTGAAATTCACCATCTTCTCAAAACAATCGATAGGCCCATGGTAAGCTAAAAGCCAATCCATTTCAAGAATAACATCGGAGTCTTGGAAATTGAGGATGATTTGCTGGTAACTCATGTTGTCCAATGCAAATAACACAAGAACAATGTACTTTGGTTATGAAAATTGAACTACTAATTGGAGTGGCAAATAGGTAGCTCACAATATAGTTAACTTGGTTATGAAGGAAAACACTTAGCAAAACTAGGTGTGATGAAAGAATGAGTTGATCCAGTGTCGATCAACACATGAGTTAGATAATCATTAATCAGCTAAGTGCCTAAGTTTTATACATAACTAAGTGTCAATCAAGTGCACAATCAAACTATCATATAGGTAGCATATAACAAGCATAGACATTTATGTAAACAAATTTCTATTAATGAATGAAAATATAGTTTGTGTTGTTATATTATTTTCATGGTGGATGTTAATTTACTCTATTATTTACAAGTTGTTGTGTGAATGAATGCTTTATTTTAATCATGTATAAATTTAAAAGTAGTTGTGAGGAGTTACAAGTGGTAGGGGTTGCATGAAGGAGAATAGTTCTTGGGAAAAAAAAAATGGAGAAATATATATCACGGGAAAAAATGGAACAATAATCACAATTTAATATTACACAACCGTGAGCTTCTAATTTTAAACAATCACAGTTAGTAATAAAACATATAACAAGAACGAAATTTATTAATTTTAAGGTTCGTTCGACATTAATTAGTTATTTTAATTGTTGTTTCAGAAATTTTATTTGTGTGTGAAAATTTTGCAACAATGATATTTATGACTCAGGCTACAAAGAACTGATGGAATGCTAGACATAAAAAAAATACCAAATATGCACACTTTTCAAAAGTTCATTTACTATTAATTATATAGAACACTTCGAATCGTCTCAAGTTATGATCAATTAGAACCGGTTATGTTGGATAGGGCACTAGTCCTCAAAGCTGTAAAACGTGAAAGTTATTTCTAAAAGAAAAATAGGTAGAATTAGCATTACTGCATGCTAAAAAAATAAAGTTAATACAACAGGTGTTGCTTATCTATTACATGTTCTACTAGTTATAACATTTGTCTCACACTTTTCTTGATTTGGAAACATCCCATTAGTCTTTTGTAGCCTTATGTTATTTAAGTATATAAATATGTTACTACTAAATTCAATCTATTACGACTGTCAAGCTTGGTAAACCAAAATTTTACTGACCTAACTATAAACAACTTTGAAGAACCCAACCCAAACTTGAAATGGTCCACAATAGCAACCTGATTACTTAAAAAGTTGGTGTGTTCCAAAAGATCACGCCTTATGAAGCAGAGGTTTGAGTTCGATTCTCTTCCCCCTATTGGCCACCCTTAAGAATTTATCCCTACTTACTTGATGCGTGTGGTTGGAGGTCTGCACATATCCAGGAGATTAGTTGTATGCTCTAAGAGGCCCAAAGACTCACATCACCAAAATAAAAAAATAAATAAAGAGGCGTGCTTTCCCTACTCTCGGTCAAACTCTACTCTCAGCCTCCACCAACCACCTATCCATTTTTAAATCAGTTATGATTGTTAAAGCACTCTCTCTCATCAAGAATGGACAAATGGCTGGTGGAGACTGAGAGTAGAGTTTGACTGAGATTAGGGCTAGCATTTCTCATAAATAAATATTTGGCGCGCTCAGTTGTGTTGACAAGTCGGGTTTGAAATTGTCCGTAACATGTGAATGTGACTTTATTTTTATGGAATTATCGTCAATGTTAGAAATCTTAATATCATTATTGAGTTTGTTGTGTATAAAGTAAGTTAAATTAGAGCTTAAATCTGCAACAGAGTGATAAAAGCATTGTGGCCCACTTAACACTACGAGTGTCTGATTGCAAGCACGTTTGATGCATTGTGATGAATTTCGATGACAATCGAACGGTTAGAATTGCACGATCAAAGCGACTCCACGCCGATGTCGGTGGGTACAATAGCTCAAGGACAAAGGTGAAGGTGGTGGGATAGGGGGGCGGGGGCAATTTTCTAGTATAGCGTGGTACTTAGGGTTTGATTTGTGGTTATGAAGAGTCTTGCCCTTGACAAAAATGAAACATGGGTTACGTCTTTGGAGGGGTTTCTAGACAAGAAAATGAGCCACACATAAAAGCATAGATACCCCCACATTTGGTAGCTAATGAAGACATGGGTCCCCTTGAGAAAGCACCTCCTTTTTCGTTCTAACCTCTTCGTGCAACACCACCATGGTTGTTCAGTGATAGAAAGTGTGTTTCCCACGTGAATGGACTTGGTTCGAGTTTCTGAATGTGGTAGTTCATATGTCTACTTAATGTAATAATTAATATACCCACTTGCAAATCAGAATAGGATTCTAGTCCCTTGAAATGAGTACGACAATTGATATCATTTCCACTCACTGATCAGAACAAATATTAACTGAACAAATATTAACCAAACTAACCGGATTGCGGCCTAACCGCCTAACATGTTTAAAAAAAAAAACTCGTCTTGCTAAGATTTCATATGCCTTTCATATTTAATCAAGTTCTTATAATGAGTGTGAAAATTAATATGTCCACCCTCCAAAGCACGAGATTTGATTACAATCAACTGTGATTAAATTCTCCGTGTTCAATCACACCCATAGGTCAACTCGTGTCCATTTAAATTCCTATTAACTGTGGTAAAGAGGGGTCAGTAATCTAACTTTCGATTTAATCTATATATATATATATATAGACTAAAATATATTAGCCTAAGGGTCAAAAATTCTCAATCAAAAGTTAAAAAGAAGTCTCTGTGAGTGAGATTGAACTGTCCAAGTTTAATAGCAATTGAATAGGATCCGGTCTCCATAAGCAAGTGACATGTTGAAGAGATCGAAAAAAAAAAGGCCTCTTTTATATATATATATTTCATTAGCCTTTTCTTTCTCTATTGTACTATAAACTTGTGTAGGGTATTATGCAAGTTTACAGAGGTTTATGTAAATGTCTCTAACAAACGGCTCCACTTTCCTTTAGATGGGTCACCTCTTGGATGATGGACGTATAAAAAGGGAGCGATGAGATTGATAGGGGAAGTGTTTTGGGTTCAAGGGCCCACCAGATGATAGTGAGTTTTTCCCCTTTTAGACACTTGTGGACCATTTACCCAATTATTATTTTGACCATCTTGGTAAAGCAAAGCGATTGATCATACGGCTATGACCATATGGTCGGTGTGACTTTATCTAGTGTGGCCCGTTGATTGGACAACACAGAGTGAGAGTACATGATTAATGTATGATTTTATTATATGTTAAGAGTTATTCTTTAACTATTATGCTTTTAGGAGAGTTCAATGGCATATGTCATATTTGGTGCTTGCCTATTGAAAGAGAAAAATTTTGAAATTTTAAATTTCCTCCATTTTTTTTTCCTCCAATAGGCAAAGCGCCATGCAATTGAACTCAGGAGAGTTTAATCACAGTTGGCTATGATCTGATCTCTAAATAATGCTAGCAACCCTCCCTTTTAAGTTTTAAGACTCACTCACTTTTTTCGTTGACAGAGGGTTTGTTCAAAGCACATGTCAGTGTTTGTTCAAAGCAAATGTCTTTCCCATGATCACGAAGAAAGTGCACCTAGCTTTACCCGATTTTGATTTAGCGTGTATTACCCTGTGTGTTTGGTTCCTAAAAATTTGGGTTGGGAAAAAAAAATAAGTGAAAGAAACTTAGCATCTGGTTGGTTGCACTTCTGTCTTCTGTTCTTTTTTATTTTTGAAAACAAAATTTTGAAAAAAACATGTTTCTGTTTTTAAAAATTAGTAACAAAATTTTTCCATTACCTCTATTTTTGTAAACAAAAAACAAAAATAGAAAACATGGATCCACCATCATCACCACCACCACCACCCACACAACAACCACCGCACCACCACAATACTACTACCACTACTACCACTACTCACCAACCACCACCCACCACCACAATACTACCACCACCATCATAAATACTACCACCATCCACCACCACCACCACCATCATGAATTGAAATTACTTAATCATATTTACTAAACATTTTTTTTTTGTTTTTCTTTTTAAAATATAAGTAACAATCAAACGTGTTTCCTACTTTAAAAAAATTGAAAACAAAAAATCGTTTTCAAATTTTAAAAACATAACAGAAAATGGAAGTGTATCCAAACGGCCCCTTAGTAACCCAAACCTTTTAACCTACTATTCGCTCTCGCTTTTAAAACTTGCTCTTTCTCTCTCACCTCGTTCTCACATCAGGAGCTTGGTTTTAATTTTTGTAGGGCACGATTTATGATTTACAAATAGCACAATTTATTAAACTTTCATTTTTATCCTCATTTTTCATGTTAAGTATGTCATTTTACTTTGTATAGTACAAAATTCTTGTAAGTTTTATTAATTATTAGCGATCATGTGATTGAATTTAGAATGATATATTTAATATATTATAATCCTGTTTATTGTGACTACAAATTTAAATGATGAACGGTTTTATCAATTCTTTCTTATACTTTAAAGAAAGTGAAAATGTTATATTTGTATTTACAAGTGATTTTCAACAATCATCAAGTATAGAAACATATACACACAAACATACACTTGCGTGCATGTGCACGCGTGCGCGTGCACACACATTTATATGTACCGACGATTCGGAGGTGCTCTCAACCCTATCCTAAATTGAAATTTGACGCTATTGTGCTATCACTCCGTGCTCGGGTTACTAAGGGAAGAAATTTATTATTTAAAGTGTTTTGTTGCAAAGAAGATTTTTGTAGAAAAAGATAGGATAAAATCTAGAGATGACACATTTAAAAAAAAAAAAAAACCAATCTAAGCTGAGCCATGTCACACATTTTATTCTAATCATGACCCTTAATTATTTGAATTAAAAGATTAGAATTCGAGAGTATAATTGAGAGTACCAATAGAATGACTCTAAAATATATTCCTATATCTTCTAAAGTGTGAAACATTTCTTATTAAAAAGCTTGGATTTGAAGACGAAATAAAGAAAAAAAATCTCTAATTTCGTAACTTGTCTAACCTAGACAAAATCTCCAATTTAATATCTTGTCTAGCCAGAGTTAAATGTTTTTTTTTATATATATATATAAATTAAGGTTATATTATTGAACTCTGATTTAAAAGGGACATGTGTTGACTTATGGGTATGATTGAACTCAAAGAGGGCTCAATCACAATTGATTATGATCTCATATCCTTGAACTTATAAAAAAATATCTTTATACTATGTTGTTTAATTATTTAATAAGGTATATTCATGGGATAAGAGGACACTTGTTCATCTAAATATTTTATATTATTTAATAGAGCATGACCTTTTGGCCAGGGTCCTAAACTTTAAAAAACAATTTTTTTAGAGATTAATTTTCATGGGAGCTCTACATCACACATATTCCACCCGGTAGTGTAAAACGGGAGCTCCGCATGATATTTAAACTGTTTTTTTTATACTATATTGTTTAATTATCTTATAGGGGATAGTCGTAGGGTACGAGGACAGCTCCCTCGTAAACAATGCGAAACAATTACTGTAAGATACGTAGGATATGTCCGTGGACGAAATGACTTATAAATTTAATTGTCAAAAATAATTTTCGGGGACTATGCCCCTGAATCCACAACCCATAGGCTTAAAATATTTTGTACCAACGTAATCATTCTCCACAAATTCACCAACTTGACACACGATTCAATCCACAATTATGTGCCCTGTACAATAAAATCTTGGCTCCGCCCTTGACCATTTCCACCCGCTACCACTACCACCCACTACGACCATTGCCATGGTTGCTGTTGCCACCACCGCATCCACCTGTCACCATTGCCACCACCATTGCCGCCGCTGCCACCACCACCTCCAACACTTCCTGCCACCGCCACTGTCACCATTGCCGTCGCCTACACCACCACCTTCACCTCCAAACTCTCTTTACGGTGCCGAAATTACTTTTCTTTTGTTTTCCTTTTTTATTTTTTTGTCAATTCATTTCGCAGGGAGTGAAGGACCCATTGAAAAAGAAGAGAAGTTTTATTGAGCAACGTCGATCACATCTTGATTTTATGGCACTATCGATCATAGATGGCCCCGCAAGCCCTTAATCTCTTGCCATCAGATCCGTATTGATCACCAATCTGCGGCTGAGATCGATAAGTGGGGTAGTAGGCCATATAGGTAAATGGCAAAAGATCCTAATTGTATCCTTCATGAACATCCAAAACAGAAAGCTTTTTAATGAGGAAAATAATCACCTCCTCGGTCGGTGACACGATGAGATGAGTCTCCGCACCCACTTTCTTGCCATGTGTTCTTTTCTAACCCCATTTAACTATGGTTAAAATTCATCCACCCTTACGGTTCACCCATCTACCATTGGTTTTTAGAAAAAAGTTTAACTAAAGGATTAAAAAAATAACCCGACTTAAGGGGAGTTGAAGGGTCGGCTATGTGAGAGCGAGGAGGAATAGTCCCCTCCTCGGCCGACTAGGAGATAATTGCTCTTTTAATTAATCACTTCAGATACTCATGTCCCTCTTTTAAACAGCTACCTTATTCTTCCCCCGCAATAGACATTTTTCCTGCATCAAATACCCATCTAATAAATAATATATTCTTTTGAAATACATTAATTAATAATTTGGTTA
Source organism: Tetracentron sinense (assembly GCA_015143295.1). NCBI lineage: Eukaryota > Viridiplantae > Streptophyta > Magnoliopsida > Trochodendrales > Trochodendraceae > Tetracentron > Tetracentron sinense. Next base: position 25,172,604 of record CM026562.1, read on the forward strand.
TACATACACGACGGCGATGATGATGTGCTGATGATATTATGCTTGATAGTTGGAGTGACCGATTAATTTATACTGTACGTTGCTAATGTAACTCTTCCCCCTCTTAGAAGAAACTGAGTTCGGATCATAGTCAAATCAATCTATTGAGTTTGAGGAGGATTCAATTGTACCCACAAGTCAACACATGTCTCTATTAATCTTATTAACTGTGGTTAAGATTCATGAATCTTTGAAATTGAAGAATTTAACTTTTGTTTTAATTAAAAAAAATATTATCCTTAAGGATTAAAAGTAGTTTTTATAATATACTTTTTTATTATAAAGCAAGGTTCCATTATTGAACATTATTGAAGGGTTAAGTGAATCTTATTCATAGTCGATAAGAGTTAACAAGGACACGTGTTGACGTATGGGTTTGATTAAACTGTCCACCAATTCAATCCCGACCGGTTGTGATCCAATCCTGTTGGGGCGCAGGATTCTCTCAAGTTTAACTTGGGAGAATCTCTCAAGTTGGAACTCCTAGAGGTCGCCACGTGTCTCCTTTTACACCCCTTAACCATGGGTAAGGCTCACCCACCCTTAGGGTTCACTCACCCATCCTTGGTTTTTTTTTTTATATTAATTATTATTTTTTAAATTAAAAAACTGTTTTTAATATTAAAAAATTCTAAAAACAGTTTTTTTAATTTAAAAAATAATAATTAATATATAAAAAAAAACCAAGGATTGGTGAGTGAACCCTAGGGGTGGGTGAACCTTACCCATGGTTAAGGAGTGTCAAAAGAGACACGTGGCACCCTCTAGGGGTTCAAACTTGAGAGATTCTCTCAAGTTGAACTTGAGGGAATCCTGACCCATCTCGTTGAAACTTCGTCACCATGATGATCTTGAACACCAGACGAACGAACGGTCATCGTCCAAACCGGTTGAAAAGAAAATGAAATGATTTCCCAATAATCTTGATCATCTGATTAAGACCGGGCCCAGGAATTGTGCTGTCCGGACTCCACTAAATATCAGGTAGTAAATCCAAGAGTATTTTTATCATTAAAATGGAGGAAATTAATACAAAATACTATATATGTATACGTTTTAAACACAATTACTTTGGTTTAATCTCTCATTTTCATCTATGAAGTTGGTGTGTTTTGGTGGTGGTTGATTCTGTTCCTTAGCATTTCAGTTGCTTTATCTTTAAAGTGTGGCATCCAACCACATAAAATAAAATACCCAAAAAAGAAAAGAAAAAAAGAGAAACAAATAGGTATATTTAGTTTTTAAAGATCAAACCTTCCACTTTCTCTCTTTATTTTTTTTTATATTAAGCTTGGGTGGAAGTAGACGTTTCCTCGTTTTTCAGCTGTTTGTATCTTCTTCTGACACACTTTGAAAGAGTTCCTTTTTTAATAACTCTCTCTATCTGTGAGTGAGTGAAAGGTAGTTCTTTGTTCCTCATCAAACGTGCCTGCATCTAATGATTTGGAAAGGAGGGTCAAATCACTGAAGTTCCACTGCTTTGATCTATTAGATCCCAGGTACTTCATACGAACCCCATATGAGAGAGAGAGAGAGAGAGAGAGAAGGAGGGATGTGAAGGATAACATTAATCCTACACCCCCACCAATCAAGAAATCAAGAACATATATAAATTAATCTCATTCTATTTTTTTTTTTTAAAATTTTGGTCATAGGTGTATGGATAATGGGAAAAAAAAAGATGGGTATCTTTATCTCAGGCTTTTAAACATCATCTCTCTCTTTATTTATTTTCCTTTTCAGTTGGAGAGTTGCAGAAATTGAGTCTGACAAGGGCTTTACCTTAAGTGAAGAGATTCATACATAGATAGATAGGTAGGTGTGGTTTTGTGTTTTGATATGTACCATTTTCTCCTGTATTTTAGCCATAATTGTAAGGTCTTAAGCTTTGTCTCTGCAATATCTTTCATGGATTTTTGGTCACTGTAAGTGAAAATTCCCCTCCTTTTGCAGATTATCATCAACCACGTGCACTCAGATTTTCATCACAGCAGGTACTATTACTCCTGCTATATATATATAATCCAATATTATAATCAAATCTTTCTTTCTGTCCCTCTCTCTCTCTCTATCTCAATATAACCAATATGTCTACATATTCTACACTCATTTCATATTCTTCTTCTTGCATCTATCTATATGTTCTTAAAGAAGAACAAAAGAATAAAATGGGTTCTTCTCAATCTTCCATTCATGAGAATTACAAGTTCTGATCTGAATTTCGAGTTTTGGGCTTATGGGTTTGTCTCCGAATTACAGTTTCTTCTCTCTTGCTTTCTTCCAGGATTTGCAGATCAGAATTTCTGCTGTTGATTGAACAAGAAATGGGCTGAAGAGAGAGAGAAAAAAAAAACTAGAGAGAGAGAGAGAGAGAGTCTATTTCCAGTGATTTTACTTTGAAATCGATGGCGACGTACTTTCATGGAAGTTCGGAAATCCAGGCTGACGGATTACAGACGCTTTATCTGATGAACCCAGGCTACGTCGGATACCCTGACACACAGCCGCCGGCGAACATGGTCTTCCTCAATTCCCCCGGAAACTCGCTCAATCCGGCGAACATATCACACGCGCCGCAGCAGAATCAGCACTTCGTCGGAATCCCACTTCAGGCAACGCCAACAGCAGCCGATTCCGCCGCTTCACAAGATCATCACCGTCCATCTATGCATGCCCAGCACGAAATCTCAGCCCTTCATGGCTTCGTCCCTCGTGTCCACTACGACCTATGGAGTTCAATCGACCCGACAAAAACAGCCGGAAACCACCAAATTCATCACCAGCATCAGATTCCGGCGACGACAGCAGCGGCGAGCGATTCCGCCGGCGTTCCGGACGTGAATTCGCAGATGGGTCTTCGCCGGCAAGTCGTGTCGCCGTCTCAGCAAGGTCTATCTCTGAGCCTTTCGCAGCAGCAGCCAGTTTATGGGTCGTACCGGCAGGAATATAACATTCCGGCGCCGGAGATATCGCCTGTGAGTGCAGAAGAGATGAGGATTTCAGGTGGCTCTCCGTCTTCAGCTTCTGCTGTTTCCAATGGAATCTCTGGTATGCAGAGTGTTCTTTTGGGTTCTAAGTACTTGAAAGCTGCTCAACAGCTTCTCGACGAGGTCGTTAATGTCGGAAAAGGAATCAAAACTGAATCGCCAAAAGGGGTTAAAGGGCAGACGAAGATGAGCAGAGAATCAACAGCTGCAACTGGAGAAGCTTCTAATGGAGGAGATTCGAACAGCAAACGTGGAGCTGAGCTTACCACGACTGAAAGACAGGAGCTTCAGATGAAGAAAGCAAAGCTTATTAACATGCTTGATGAGGTATGAATATATATTTGGATTTTGGTTAGGTTTTTGATCATTTTTTTTTTGAGAATTCGACTTGGGTTTGATCGTGAAAGCGAAACCCATGAGAAAATTGGGTTGAATTTCAGGAAAGACGAGTGTTTTTGAGCTAATTTTAGGCAAACGTATGGGAAATTGAGTTGTCTCTATCAATTGAGTTGGGTCAGATCTTCAGTTGAAATTCATTATTTAAAGAAAATTGGGTTAGAATTTTGGTGAGGTGTTTCTTTCAAACAGAGTTTTAGAAATTAAGGTTTGATCTTTGAACAGATACACTTCATGAAAAATGCTTTCGAATTTTTAGAGAAATAATAAATGTTCTGTCAGCAGATTTTAAGCCGAGGATTGTCTGCTTCTCATGTTCTTCTTTCTGCAGAAACCATTAAGGACTTCAGTCATTTTCCTTCATGTTTCTAATATAAACAGAGGAGAGAAAAATATATATACATATATATATATTTTTTTTGGGTGAGCTTAATAGATATATATAATTTTCTTTGATACTTACAAAAAAATCTATGTTTCTCATTAACCATGAATCTTGACAATCAACAAGCCAAGCTTTCAAATAAATAGGAAATTTCAGCATTTTTCTCTATAGATTTGCTTTGGATACTGATAGTTTTATCAAAATAATAAAATTGTAATTTTACTGCTGGCTGATTAATTTTACCTGGAAGAATATGTAGAGAGCTTCAATTTTTTTTTTCAAAAATTGGTACTACTGTCTTGTAATTGCAGTACTTATTCTGATTCTATATTGGGAGTTTTGAAGGTTGAGCGAAGATACATACAATACCACCACCAGATGCAGATTGTAGTTTCTTCATTCGAACAAGCAGCAGGATTTGGGTCGGCGAAAACATACACAGCCCTTGCACTACAGACAATTTCAAAGCAATTCCGGTGTCTGAAGGACGCAATATCGGGACAAATTCGAGCAACAAGCAAGAGCTTAGGTGAAGAAGATTGTGTGGGAGGGAAGGTTGAGGGTTCGCGACTCAGGTTTGTAGATAATCAGCTTAGACAGCAACGAGCGCTTCAACAATTGGGAATGCTCCAACACAATGCTTGGAGACCCCAGAGAGGATTGCCCGAGAGATCTGTCTCCGTTCTTCGAGCTTGGCTCTTCGAACATTTTCTGCACCCGTAAGTACTCTTAAATTTTCACTACCCATCACCTGTTTTTCCTCAATTTTTTGAAAAATTTGCTGGTAGTGTTTTAACTTCAATTAATAGTATTGCCTACAAAATTCTTTGAATTGGGGTTACAGGTATCCTAAGGATTCAGATAAACACATGCTCGCGAAACAAACAGGGCTTACTAGGAGTCAGGTGCTAATTAGATTCTTCTTCAATTTTTTTCAGTTTCTCAATCTCTTCTTTCTTCAATTATTCTAAAATTAAAGTTATAATATTTGAAATGCAGGTCTCTAACTGGTTTATAAATGCTCGAGTTCGGCTTTGGAAGCCAATGGTTGAAGAAATGTACATGGAGGAAATCAAAGATCAAGAACAGAATGGATCAGACGAGAAAACAAGCAAGAGTGAACTCAATATTGAGTCAGGATCCAAGTCCACTGCTCAACAAGAGAACAGCCCCAATAGAGCAGACCAAATTAAAAGTCTCAAATCAAAACAAGAAAATCCCACCAACCAGAATTCTCCCACTACAATCTCAAATTCCCCAGTTTCAACAGCTCCCATTGGTGGAAACTTTCGAGGCCAATCAGGCTTCAACCTTATTGGGTCATCAGAGATGGAAGCCATCATACAAGGAAGTCCCAAAAAACCCCGAAGCTCTGATTTACAGAATTCCCTCTGTAGTATCCCATCAATGGACATGGACATGAAGAACGGCGGGACAAACCGAGAGGCTTATGCAAAATTTGGGAATGAGAGGCAGACTAGAGATGGTTACTCATTAATAACAGGCACCGCGAACCACGGTGGAGCCTTTGGCGCATACTCACTTGGAGATATCGGGAGGTTTGACCCTGATCAGTTTGCATCGAGTTTCTCCGGCAATGGTGTGTCCCTCACTCTCGGCCTCAACCACTGCGAAAACCTCTCACTCTCCGGAACGCAACAGACATACCTCTCCAACCAGAACATGCAAATGGGAAGGAGACTTGAAATGAACGGCAGTGAACCGAACGACTTCTGTGGGATGAACACTCAACCACCTTCCCACTCCACCACTGCTTATGAAAACCTCAACATTCAGAACAGAAAGAGGTTTGCTGCTCAGTTGTTACCTGACTGTGGCTTGATGAGTTGATCTGTCACAGTGTCTCAAACACATCTACAGCCTCTCCTTTTGCTATCACTATAGCTCAACTTGATGAGTTCTTCAAAGATTGCAGGTAAGTATATAGGGTGTATGATTCAAATTTCAAGCCATTGGACAAGAGAAAGAATTGGGGAATATGGTAATCTCTCAGGTTCAATTTCTCTAGCTCCTGTTCCCTCCTTTAGTGGGGAAGAGAGGAGAAGCATGCTTAGTGTAAAGAAAGAGAAAAGTTTAGTACAGTTTTATACTTGCAGAGAACCATTTGAGTTCTTACATAGCTTAGGAGTTGAGGATTTGTATATTATTTTGATACATTTGAAGATAGACTGATAGATTTCATGATAATGCAAATCAGTTATTTGGGTATACAAATATATTTCTGTATATGTGTATGTGGGTGTGCATTTGTGTATTTACATCAGCTGCAGAGAAGGAAAAAGGAACCAAAGAGGTGAAGCCTCTTTCTTTGAGAAAGATGCACAAATTATTCTAAGTAGTCTGTTTACCAAAATGTATCTACACATACAGGTGTATGTATTAGCATCTATACATAGCGATACATGTGTTTATACTTTATATATACGCATGATCTAATCCGTATCCTTCGGAGGATCACCCCCCAAAGACCTAGATCTTTATCCTAATCATAGACTAGAATTGTATTTTGGTGTTTTTCACAGGTATAACTCTATACTTGGAAATATTTGTGACATATAGGTCTTTATAGAACTTTGTCGAGGTACGTTCATGAACTTTCCTATGTTATATTATCATATCTATATACTCAAAAATGCATCTACATCATCATCATCAATGCCCTATCCCAAATATTTAGGTCAGCAATAGGAATCCTATTCCGATATTCCATTTAATTGAAAGTCATAACTTCAGTTAAGTCATGTGTTATCAAGTATGTAATGTATATGCATTTATTTATGCAATCAAATACTTATAATCGAAACTATTGACGCCATCTAGTTGTGTTGTCATGGTGATAGGTTGCATCTCACATGTATTAATGCCTGCATGTATGTATTTGAATAAGTATGTGTACATGTGTATTGGAATGAGAGGGATGATTTTCTAGTGCATATCCAATGAAACAAAGACCAGTTAATGCAAGTCTTTCTTATTATTATTTTTTGGTAACGGAGGGTGTCCCAAAGCCTTTGAGCCAAGTCTATTCAGGTGTCCGCACCGACTCACTCGGAATTTAATGCAAGTCTTTAAGCATAAGACAAAATATGAGGAGGATAAAACCTCTTCTTCTTTGCATGGTTGCTGATTCTAATCCAAAAATAAAGTATTAGTTTTACTACATCTATATATATTAGCTTGCTTGTCTTGCAAGGATACCCATATCTTTAAATACTATATACTATATAGAATGTGAAGGTAATTATCCATTTCAACCACCTTTCATATTCCATTCATGGACAGGTAGGTACTCAGTGCCTAGCACTGTTTAGGGGAAGACCTTAACCGATTAAACTAGGTCATTTTCAGGGCTAGGTCAGGTGGGTCCAAACCTTTCACTTGAAGAAATTCCACAAAGAAGGGCCCTCCCATCTTGCTAGGTATGATTGGGTTAAAATTTGGATATTTGGGTGGTAGATCACAACCCTCTCTCAAGGAGGGATCGTAAGGGTTTGCCCATCACAATGACAATGTCCTCGAATATTTAAGGGGGAGAATCTCAAATGGATATAGAGGTTGATCGCAAGATATTGTGAATGTAGTCATTAAATTTTGTTTTTAAATCTCTGAGAGGCGATGGGGGTTAGGCGGACTCCTACCAGTTCATTAAATGAAGTAGGTATAATACAAAAATCAGGGGGACATATAGTCTCAAACTAACTATTACCCATTAAAAAATGATTCTTTTTATTAAGGTGTGATAGTTTACGCATGCGCGTTCTACATGCCCCTCCAGGCCGCCATGTGTCCCATTTAACCCCCATCCCTTGTGGTTAAGCTTCATTAATCTAGGGTTAATATTTGGTTTTAATATGTTTTTCTCTAAAAAATCAAGGTTAGATTTAACCCTAGGGGTGAATGAATCTTAATAATAGAGATGGGGTTAAATGGGACACATGGTGGCCTAGAGGGATGGGGGTAAATGGGGCTTAGAGGGATGTGCACGTTGCATGCCTAAACTGTCAATCTCCTTTTTATTTATTTATTTTGAGTCAGTTCTTTTGCTAAGACTTACAAAGCCTAACACTTTGAAGGTCTCATTAAGTGTTGGGTTTCGAAAGTCCATTAATATTTGGCAATTTTTAAAAATAAAATTGCGAAGTGCTGAGCATTTGGCAAATATATATATATTTTTTTTTGACTTGAATGCATGGCGAGAATTAAACAACATTTCTACAATCACAAGACTTTTAAGTCCCTTATTTTTGTGATTGAAATTTCTCATCTTGCAGGAATTGCAATATGAGAAGCAAAAAATAATGGAGAAAATAATAATTTTCTTAAATTATGAATTTTGACCTCCATTTCCCTCTTAAAAAAAACAAGGCCTAATAAGATGAAAATGATTCCTACATGGTGGAGGTGTGAGATTCCGGAATCAAAAGCCTAGAGATGGGAACTCTAAAATTCCAGGGGGAGGTCCACTCACACCCACTAACGAACATGATTAGGACACTGATGTTCTCTTATTGGTGTCCATTTTGTGGACCCCTTCTTGAAAGAGTGTAACCATCGGATCAGGGAAGGTATCCTGCCCTGCATTGGGCCCACCAATTAGATGGTGATGGTGAGGACTAGTCACAATAACATTTTTCATTTGTGCGATGGAGATATGTACTATTCTTCATCACCAAAAAAGATATGTACTATTCTTATGGTACATGTTTCTCCCATGGAAAATGGAAAGTGAATTACGTGCACCTTTGAAAGGGAAGTTCTTTTTTTTGGTAATTACTTTGAAAGTGTATTTTTTTCTTTTTGGGGGTAATTGCTTTGAAAGGAAATTTCGAAGGAGTAGCAATAAAAGATTTTTATTGATCGGGTTAGTTAGATGGATATTGCTAGGCCCGCTCTTATCTTATTGTACTCTCTTTTCCATGCAAATAGGCAAAGGTTTAGTCATTCATTTGTCCTCTTTGAGTAGAAAAGAGAAGACTGCAATGAAGAGAGTGAGACTACCAAAATCTTGGTTTTAAAATGTATAGTTTAGTTACTCACTGTTTGGAACTTTGGATTTCTTGTTGGAAGTCGAGGGGCGGAGTCAGGATTGTCTTGCAGGGGCTTAACAATGGGGGGTTTGGGGGCATAGCTCATCGGAAAAAAAAATTTGAGGGCCAAGTTCATAGCCATCGTGTATGTTTGTATCCCTTTGTAAAGAATATTTGTTATTCTTTTATGATTAGGAGGGTTAGAGCCCCCATCCTCCTCTACTTCCCCGCTCTCCCAAGCTACAGCCCTCTCCCAAGCTATGCCACGATTAATAGGTTAACCATGTTTACCTCATTTCTTAGTCAGGGCCCTTGCCTGGCTAATCCACAAATTATTGTTAACCAATGCTAGCTTACTAGGGTTGCGGCCTAACCTTATTTTGACCTCTCTAGTTGGTGCTGGAGAAGAGACCGTCAGTACTCACTCTGAATGCGTGCCACATAACTCCTTGCACACTAATTGAGGCCTAAATATGCTTGCACAAACTATACAGAAAGTAGGTGGCGCCTTTAGAGTGGTGCTGGCGGTCTCTTGCCAGTAGCACCAACTGGAGAGATTCCAAGTCAAAAAAGACATCACTCTCATGTTTCTATGCACATGTAGGGGTGGTAATCAGGCCGGGTTGGGGTTAGCCCAAGCTTAGCCCAAAGTTCAAAACTTTAGCCCAAGTACCACAGTCCAAGCTCGCTCACAAATATTATCGAGTTGGGGTTAGCCCAAGCTCAGCCCAAAGTTCAAAACTTTAGCCCAAACACCGTAGTCCAAGCTCGGCTCACAAATAATATCGGGCTTTGGGCGGAGTTCGGGTTGACCCAAAGTAGACTGAATTCGGGCCAAAGTCAGGGGAGCTAGGAATTAATTTTTCATTGGGGGGCCAAAATACATGTATAAAAAAACTAATGGAAGAAATTTTTTTAGGTAATTTTTTTATTTTGAGATTTTTTTTTCCCTGTAATGTCATTGAGGTCGCCACGTGTCCCTATGGATACCCCTTAACCGTGGTTAAGATTAACCCAACCTATCCTCGAATTTTTTTTAAAATATCAAAAAAATTTTCAAACCCTAGTTAAAATTCACTAACTCCTAAGGTTAAAAAAATTTAATATTTTTTTTTCTAAAACCAAGGATAAGTAGGTGAACCTTAAGAGTGGGTGAATTTTAACCATAGTTAAATTAAGATGACTTGTTTTAAGGTGTGCACTCATTACTCAAATCTAGGATTCCAAGTGCACTCTTATAAACTTTATTTTTCTCAAAAGGGAAGACATTTCAAATAGATTAGGAGATGTCGAATATAACGTGGTGAATCACTAAATGATTCAACCAAAAAAAAAAAAAAATCACTAAATGACTAATTAATTAACCAAAGAATATGTATGTTACCATTTAAAGAAAAGAAAAAAAAAAAACACTCGTCGCTCTCTTCCCTCAACTTCTGCAGCTCCGTCATCTATGTTTTGTTTACTAATTAATAATAATAATAAATCAGTAAATTTTGTAATTGTAATTCTTATAAATCCAGCCCCTTAAAGGACTAGGGCAGGGTTAGGGTCTTACCCTTAACCCTTAGTAAGTAAGGGCAGGGCTAGGGTTAATCCTTCCTGCCCTGCCCTTTGACAACCCTAACTGCTTGTCCATGGATGTTGTGGGTCCATGAAATTGCTAGAAAGTGGACACCATATGACATGGTAATGTTGGAGGTACGGATACAAGCCCTCAATTGAATGGCTTAGAGAGGATTGATGGATATATATATAGACACAAACACTAAGTAACTGTTCACTTGCGTTACATGTGATGTCTTTCATTAGTCAGATTGGTATGTAATTTGCTTTAGATTTCATTCAAATATATAGTTCAACTTCAAGAAATTTAGGAATGAGTATTCAATAAATAAAAAAAAGGAACCACTAACAAGAGTTAGTGAGAGAAAAAATTAAACTTACTTTTAAATACTTGAATTATAAAATCTTATGTGAAATTTATTTTCTCCTCCACCAATTGCCATTTTTTTCCACAAAACTATATAATTACTTACAGTTCTTGAGGCACGTCATATATGATCAATTCCATGATGGAATTCTTATCTTAAAACAAGTACATCAAGCATCATATGAAAACTTAAACTAATTTCTAAATTAGCTTCTTACTAATATTTAAGCAAGATTCCTGTTCTTTGACTATTACATCACTATATGATCTCTATCATATAGAAATAAAGTAAACCTCCTTTTACCTATCTTGCATATTACATCACTATATGATCTCTATTATATAGAAATAAAGTAACCCTCCTTTCACCTATCTTGCATGATTAATCAATATGATTTTTTTAGTTATGGACAACCCAAAACTCTAAAAATTGAATGATTGCAATAAATGTATTAATGGCCAATTGCATAGTCTAGGTTATATAGTAGCTGTCTCCATTTTTATATTAAGCAATTCTATATCATTTTAATTAGTATATATCTTTACTAATACATAGAGGATTCCTTATCATAATCATGTATATTACTCTATTAATGAGAATACTCCTTTAATTTTTTTTTTTAAATTTCCAAATTACCCTTATCATAATCATGTATATAAGACAAAAGTTTTAAAGAATGTTTCCTTAATTCTCATACTACCCCTTATTCATTCGTAGACTTGAAATTCTCTACGGTTATACTCCTTAACTGTGGTTAAGATTCACCCACTTATCCTTAATTTTTAGGAAAAAAAATTAACCTTAAGAGATAGTGAATTTTAACTAGAATCTTTAAAAAATTAATATTTTTTTCTAAAAACCAAGGATAAGTGGGTGAACCTTAGCGGTGGGTGAACTCTAGGGGTAGGTGAATCTTAACCACAGTTAAGAGGTGTCAAACGAGACACATGGAACCCCTAGGGTTCACCCACTTATTCTTTGTTTTTATAAAAATATTAATTTTTTTAAAACTCTGGTTAAAATTCACTAATTCTGCAAGTTATTTTTTTTTCATATTAAAAAAAAAAAAAACAAGGATAGGGGAGTGAACCCTAGGGGTGGATGAATCTTAACCATAGTTAAGGGGTGTCAAATGAGATACATTGCTACCTCAAGAGCGCAATCAGACTCCAATTGTGGTTAATATACACCCATTATCCTTGAAAAATTCAATAACTCTTATGATTAATATTTTTTCTTATTTATTTTTTCTAAAAACCAAAGATAAGTGGGTGAACTTTAGAGGTGGGTGAATCTTAACTACAATTACAGAGTGTTAAAAGGGACACATGGTGACCTTAATGGCCTAACCGGACACTCACTCTCTTGGCAATATGCTCTGAAAGAAGAATGTCTCACTAAGGTCCTACCCACCCCCTTTCTTTGCTATACCCAAAATGTCCCTAAAGCTTTTTGACTCTCAAAATGTCCCTACGACAAATTTGTATAACCGACATGTCCTTCACAATTTTTTTCATTAGGGATGGATGCCCTGTTCAAAACGTGGATTGAATCTTGTTGTAATGCCAAAACTACCCTTTGCTCTTATCATATGTATATATATTGATTGAATGATTTGCTTAGTTCCCATACTACTCCTTACTCATCTATCTATATTCTTAAAATTATCTACAGTTACACCACTGAGGTCGCCATGTGTTCCTTTTAACACTCTTTAATTGTGGTAAAGAATCACCCAACCTTGGGGTCACCCGCTTATCCTTAGTTTTTAGAAAAAAAATTAACCTTATAAATTATTGAATTTTAACTACGATTTTAAAAATTAATGGTTTTTTTCTAAAACCAAAGACTGGTGGGTGAACTCTAGGGGTGGGTGAATCTCGAGACACATGGGAACCTCAAGGGTGTAACTAGACTCCAACTGTGGTTAAGATTCACCCACCCCCTAGGGTTCACCCATTTATCCTTGGTTTTTAGAAAAAGATATTATTTTTTTAAACCCTAGTTAATATTCAATAACTCGTAGGGTTAAATTTTTTTCATATGGTTTTTTCTAAAAACTAAGGATAAGTGGGAGAACCTTAGGGGTGAGTGAATCTTAACCACGGTTAAAGAGTGTTAAAAGAGTCACATGACAACCTCAGTGGCGTAACCGGACTCCTCGCTCTCTTGGCAACGCATGTGCCGTCCCCTAGTGTATATATATAAAGAGAATTGATACATTCAATATCTTGACAAGTTCATAATTTCCTTGCTAGGCATTGCTTAAGCGACATATTGACAACACTACACTGCATCTGGTGCGAAGAGTTGTTAGCATATTTCGTACGAAGTGAAGGCAACATGCATCTTATGATTTCAAACACCATCATAATATTGGTTTGACTGAAGCTTTGCATGGACCAAATACAATGTTGTCCATCCATATTGCAAAAATTCATAAAATTTACTGTGTTAAGAGTTTGTTTTGTGTGTGCAACGTCCCCAACTACTAACATGACATGTCTAGTGTTGGGGCACAAGAAATCTGTGTGCTAACTTGCAGACACAAAATGGACTCAATTAACGGACTTAATTTGTTAAGATGCTCTTCCTAATCACCAATTCCTCGGATTTAGCAAGTCTATGAGTTGCGGGATCAGAAGAAGATCCTTAATACGATGAAACTCCTATTTAGATGTGTCATAGATTTGTTGATCCTGTTCAATCAACAATCCACCTCTTGAAAAGGGCATTAGCCCAAGAGTTATATTGATTTTCCATAGGTAAGCATATATCAAGGATATTCATATCCTTCAAGATGAATATATAAATGTTTCCAGACTTCAACATTAATATGTTTCGAAGTCTATATTTAATCCTGATTGTTTGGTGAGAGACGTGATAACTCATTAGGATAAGTACATAAAAACAAAAACTGAGTTACTCCACCAAAATTTACCAGGCTCTGTTCTTTTGGTTAAATTTTAGGGTGAAACTTTTAAAGTTTCAAAACTTTCATTGGTCCACGCCTGTTCTTTTGATTACTGGCTAGAACTTCCTATTTCATAGGGTGTAAAAGTTTCGCAAATATGGAACTTCCATGTTTAACAAAACAATCTTGACCTTTTTAAGTTGCACACTTGTAGTACTTCTAACTAAATTGAAGCCAATAAAAACCCAAACCCAGCATGACTTCTTCAGTCCTTCGGCACGTCTAGACATTCATGGTTATAGAGGACTCGAACATCCTGTTGCATCATTTCAATTGGCAAACATTGTTAATCCCAAGTGGAGTGATTTTTGTTTTTGTTTAATGTAATTCAGGGTGTGGTTAATGCCAAGAAATCATAATAATAGAGAGCTGATAGGTTTCTTATGTTTGATAAAACTCTTGGTTGTTGTTTTTGTGTGTTCGTGGTGTGTCTGTTGTATTGTACCTTGATCAAACACACCAGATAGTCTCACATTGGTTGGGAGTGCGTGTGTGCATGAGTACTTAAGGTTCCATAGATCCTCAAACGGTTGATACCCGTTTTGAGGTGGCTCATGGGTTGACCCTTTCGTGCTATGCGTGTGTGTGCGTGGTATGTGTTGTACAGTACCTTTTATGTAAAAAGACAGTCCATGTGTTTGTAGTAATTGCAAAGAGAGCAATTGTACCACTTGTGTATAATTATTTTTTGTTTTTCTAGGGAGCTGGAGTATTTGTTGTTCATCAATGTGTATGTGAGGTACAATTAAAAAAAGGTACAATTGGACATCAACTCGCATAATTTACAAGCGAGCTTATGCCTATTACATAACGGGGGCCTCCATAAATCACCATATTTAACCTCATTTAAGCTTGGTTTTCCCTTAGACTTTGACTAGTGTTAAACTTAATTCTGGTTAACTTACTCTTGCCTTAAACACTTAATCAATATTTGGAAAATCACAAAAATAATACAAGATCAAAAGACCACATTTTAGCCACTCTGGTGCATGCTCCTAACCATGGTTAATACGCTTTTAACGCTAGTTAACTCTCCCTTTGCCATTCCGGTGCAACCCTTAGCCTCCCTGGATAATCACCCTTAGCCCCTTCTGGCTAATCCCCCGTGCCACTTCGGTGTACACACAACACCCCTAACTCCGGTAAGGGTATAAAAGGCCGCCCAAACTACACCTGGTCTGATCCTGCCTCGACGGGTATGTAGGCAACCAAACCTTGGGTTCAACCCTATAGTAGAATTTTTTCCTATCTTGAGATAGCATACCCTAAATGACTTCAGCACTTTTCTCGAAATTTACATTGTCTGGCTCACACCTAGAGAGTAGGTAACCGTTGTAAACCGGGGTGCCTAACACCTTCCCCTTGGCTTAAATGAATTGCTTACCAAGACTCTGACTAAGACCGCAGGTCCTTATCCACATCCACCCGAGTCTTACTTCCCCCATAATAAAGTAAGTGTCGACTCTTAATCATTCATGAATAGAAAAGGACGTTTGGCGTCGTTCCTCCGCAGGGCCAGACCCGACTTGGAAGGAAAGATGGTAAAATCTTGCATTCACAACTCTGGCGACTCCGCTGGGGACATACCAGATTCAACCCAAAACCTGGGTTTAAGCCAAACAAATCTTAAAATTGTGAAAAATACTTAAGACATTTATCATATGCTAAGTCTTTTCCTTTTTGAGTATTTTTGTACTATTGCATTTCCTCCCATCGCATAGTAGTGTAACAACCCAATCTAAAATCCAATAGTTTGGCCCATTATACTTACGGCTGTGGGAAAACCCATGTCATGAACAAATAAATCTAGATACACAGTAATGTGGGATTAAATTGCTAGCTGTCTCGCCATCCTTCAAGTAGAGAACACAAACATGAGGGGTCAAACACCATTTTATCCTCCTCCTTTGGACCATGCTACATAAGAAGATTTCTAAAGGCCTAACCCTAAAACTCTAATTCTCAAAATTTTTCATTGAGTGTATTAGGCCTTGTGATATAGCGACCTTTTTCGAAAATATTTTTAAAAAAGAAAACTGAATCGCCACCAATCATCGAGTTATGGTGTGATTGATCACCGAAATTCATTTAAAGTAAAATCAATGCGAAACCATGGTGAGATTATGGAAATAGAGGTTCTATTGTGATTTGAGGAAGGTGTTAAGTACCCCAAATCACCCGTCCAAAAACTACCTATGCTTTCAAAATTCCCTAAGAATTAAATTTAAAAGACCGGCTTAAAAAAACTGAAAACATGAGACTCAAACTTGAATAATACAACAAAATGATTTAGATTTTCTAAAAAAACGAGCATCATAACGACTCAAATCTAGGAAGATTAGACATCATTATAAATGCATGAAATAAAACAAAAACATGATTAAAATTCTCTAAAAATTGGCATTATAATGACTAATTTAGAAAGATTAGACATCATTATAAATGCATGAAATGATACAAAAACATGATTAAAAATCTCTAAAAATTGGCATTATAACGATTTTAATCTAAGAAGATTAGACATCATTATAAATACATAAAATGACACAAAAACATGATTAAAATTCTCTAAAAATAGGTATTATAATGACTCTAATCTAGGAAGATTAAACATCATTAAAAATGTATGAAATGACACAAAAACATGATTAAAATTATCTAAAAATGGGCATTATAACGACTCTAATCTAGGAAGATTAGACATCATTATAAATGCATGAAATGACACAAAAATATGATTAAAATTCTCTTAAAATGAACGTTATAACGATTCAAATTTAGGAAGATTAGACATCATTAAAAATGCATGAAATGACACAAAAATATGATTAAAATTCTTTTAAAAAATGGCATTATAACGACTCTAATCTAGGAAGATAAGACATCATTATAAATGCATGACATGACACAAAAACATGATTAAAATTCTCAAAAAATGGGCATTATAACGACTCTAATCTAGGAAGATCAGACATCATTAAAAATGCATAAAATGATGATAAAAGCTATCTAAAATTGAGCATTGTAACGACTCTTATCTAGAAAGATTAGACATCGTTATGTATGCATAAAATGACACAAAGAGTCATCTAAAAATCGAGCATTATAACGACTCTAATCTAGAAAGATTAGGCATCGTTATGAATACATAAAATAATGATAGAAATTTATCTAAAAACAGGTATTATAACGACTCTAATTAATCTAGAAATATTAGACATCATTATAAATGCATAAAATGTTGATAAAAATCTATCTAAAAACGAGCATTATAACTACTCTAATCTAGAAAGATTAGACATCGTTATAATGCATAAAATGATGATGAAAGCTATCTAAAAATGAGCATTATAATGACTCTAATCTAGGAAGATTAGACATCGTTATAATCCATAAAATGATGATAAAAAGAAAATAAAATGATTTTTCAAAAGCAACCATGTGTCTAACAATGAATGGAATACCCCTCTTTTCCCTATTATTCACAAAGAGTCACAATTCGACGAAACGCGTCATAGGGGGTCCTTAATGAACGTTTTTAAAGAAGAGAGGAACATACCACTACAATGTTTGAGCAAAACAAGATTGAAAACGAGGGTTCTAAAACTAAAGGATATCTCAAAATCTCACAAGGAGCCCAAATTCTGCGAAACGCGACATAGGGGATCCTTAGTGAGCTTTAGAGCAAAGAAGAGAATTTCATCAACTTGGCCCATACATTTTTTAAAGAAAATAACAAAAGAAAAGGGGTTCTAAAAAAAACCTATAGGTTCCTAACTCTCTTCCTTCCATTTGAAGTCCCCTAATCGGCAAAGCACGTTATAGGAGAGTCCAAACTACCTGAAGAAAGGGGGGGTAGGTCTCAAAATTTATCTAAGGCTCACATCATTACAAAAAAAATGAAAAATAGAGGGTGAAGAAGAGAATTAGCACCAATGAAAATGGATGAGATAGAATGTTGGCCTACCTATATGGGTTGGAGACCCGCTTGAAATAAATTCTTTAAGCTTTTCCAAGACCTCCAAGCTCTCCTTCTTCTCCAACTTTCTCCTCTCCAAGGCCTTCTCCTTCTAATGCTCTAGGGACTAAGAGAATTCTTGGGTTTTTGGGCAAAAGGGGAGGGAGGAAAATTTTTTAAGACTTAGAATGTCTTGTAAAGTGCATGACTTTCTTTAGTCTCTTTTTGAGCAGAATTTTGGCTAGCAAGAGTTGTGTGTCAATGGGGTAAAGGGCTATGGTATTTATAGGGGAGAGGTTGAGGAGAAAAACTCATCCAATTCCAATATGGGACTAAACACTCTTAGGGGTATTTTAGTCATTTAAAGGCAATTTGGTAATTAAAGGGAGATCATTTTTCGGGAAATTTTCAGGTTGTCAAGGGTATAGGTCATCCAAAGCACAAGAATTCTCTAGAAGAAACTGTGCTGGAAGAGAGAAATACCAAAATGGAGGTAATAACTTTACCTCCATTTCAAAACTAGGCTAAAATTTAATGTCCACAATATGATTACCGACATTTTAGACTTGATTCTTAAATTTGGTGCTCAGGCACTCTAGGGAGTCTTGCACATGGTGCTGTAACTGATTTATGAAAATATCCTCTTAAATGTCGGTAATGTAAATGGGGACATTAAAAATAAGCCTAATATTGAAATGGCTGTAAACTTATTGGGGAGAATAAAGGCTACTGGGGTAATTTCCAAAATCTGACGTGTAAAGGTGTAACCGTCTTGCCCAAAATATCTTTTGTCCAAATATGTCGCTAAATACTTTACTGCCAATAGCAAATTAGGCACATTTATAATTGGCGGTAAATACTTTACTGCCAATTGAGAATCAGACATTTTTGGAATGACTGTAATTATATTGCATCCATTAAAATTTTAGTTACAAATGGAATGGCTGTAATATAATTACAGCCATTTTAGGATAAGTGCAACACTACCACTGTATTAGGAGGTTGGTCTCTTGGCCCTTTGAAATTAATATTAAGGTCTAAAACTGGTGCCATATGGGTTATGAAAACCCTGGATTATTAACTTGGGTCCGGTCTTGCTTTTGAGTGTTAAAATGACTAAAATACCCCTATATTGGAATTAAGGCCTGGGTGATATTAAGATGCTTGTAAAAGGGGTGTAAATGGGTGACGGAGTCCGACATTGCCTTGGAGAAGGAGAAATAGAAGTAAGAAGCATAAGCACAGAATAACTCGAGCAAACACAGGGTGTCTACAAGCCTCCAGAAAATTTATACTATGTAATATAATGACATATCCTCTATTAAGTAGACCTCTTATATTATTTATGAGGTACAGTTTTTGAAACACTCTGGGTCTTATACAGTTATGTATTGTTTGTCAGCTGACTCGTGTTCCATTGACTATATTATCAAGTACCCTCTTTGTTTTTTTATAAGAAAAATAGAAAGTAAAGAATTATTCAGTTTGTATGGATTATAAGAGTTTATAATATCGAGTACCCTCTTTTAAAAATAATAATAATAAAAAGTAAATAATTACTCAATTTGTATGGATTATAAGAGTTTGTAATAGTAACCTAGATGGATGATTATCCAGATTATTAGCGAAATAACTACCATACCCCTACTATTACAATTATATGTGAGGGGCATGTGTAGAGACCTGAATCTTTTTCATGCCTTTAATGCAAGTATTAGGGGTATATTAGTCTTTGTGATGTTTTAATGCGTTTGTATAATATCTAATTGGTGTGGTGTGAATGTGATCAAGGCTTAATTAAAGTTGTAAAGAGAGGGATGCCTTAACATACCCTCAACTTTATGAAGCTCTAGTTTTGTCACCGCTTATCGGAATCGAGTGATTCTTGAACCATTAGAAAGGTATTGAAACCTTCTTTGAGGTTCATGTTTAATTCTTTTTCAAGTTTTGAGTCTAAGCTAAGTCAAAAGTAAGTTTTCCGATGTTTTGTCTACTGAAATTTCAGACTAGTCAGCTTTAGAGCCCATTTAAGTAATTAAAAACTCAAAATTACATTTTTTCTATTAGAGACAAAATCGTTTCTCTTTGAATGATGAGTCTAACGGAAGTTGAATCGTCAAAATCTAATGAACGAGTCAAAAGTTATGGTCGAAATACCAAAATGAAAAATTCAGGACAGCTCACTGGATTTTTGACTATCGATCGTCCCAAGCCGAAGATCAATCGTCTGGAACATAGAATCCTGGTTTAGACACTGGAATTTGGATGATCGATCATCCATACTGACTATCGATCGTCAGGACGCGACCTTGTTTCATTAAAAGACGTGTAAATTGGGATTTTTAACCCTTGGGGACTTTAAATAGGAGTCCTATTTCGAAGTTTTATACTATCCTACCTATTTCTAACCTAATTTAGCAAAGGAGGAGAGAAAACCTAGGGTTTCTAAGGAGTTTGTGCTTGGTGAAGGTGGAGATTGCTATTAGAAGGCGGAAAAAGCTTGGAGATCTTCCTCAAACCTTCTTAGGAGCGATTTGGATCCAAGGAAAGGATCCCTAAAGTCAATAAACTCTCTAACCCAACCCTATTAATGATGTTTGTGAATATTAGTATGAGATAAATGATAGAAATGAAGATTTTATATATTTTCCTTAGTTATGTATGGATTAAGCTTATTAGAGATGAGAATGAGTTTTATACTATGGATAAAATGTATGAATGATGTGAAATACTATAGAGGATGGGATAAATGTATGGATGAGGATTATGTTTGGTTTGTATGGATGAATTATGGTGTGGTGGAATGTTAAAAATGTGAAAGGGCAAGGTATTCATAATCAAGGCACTCAAGGTGTTTGTGGAAATGCTTATGAATGATGTATGCTAGTATAATGCTATTGATTATTAAGAAATTAAGTTAAATGGATATTGTTGCTTATCATGATAAAATTATACCCTATTTACTTGTATGATGATCGGTATTCGGGTAGGCTAAATCTTAGAGAAAAATCTTCCACGTTGGGAATTCTCTAATTAGGAAGATGTAACCTAGCAGAGTTTCTTAACGGAAGATTAGAATCTAAGAGATGACTCGTTTAAATTCCAATCATAACACTCAAATACATGTTCACTTGCATGATAAGTAGTTGTGTCTCATGAGTTCACTTGTCTCACAAGCATTCATACATTGGACACGAACATGTTATGAATTATGCAATGAAAGAATGATCTCTCACTACGAACATCCACTTTACGCATTACCGCACTCATGTTATGTTATGAAAGAATGATCCCCAGTTACGAACATACCACTCTATGCATTGCCGCGACTATTTTACAAAACACAATGAATTATGCGTTGCCGGGACAAAACACTATGATTATGCGTTGACGAGAAAAACATACCATGAATCATGCATGTATGAGTCTATACATATGTTAAGTTCAAGTTTATGAATAAGGGTTACACAAGTACACGAGTCAAGATGATGTTACGACATGTTATATGTTTTGCACTCTGATTATGCCTATGTTACGTGAATCTATTATGATTAAACATAAATAAACGAAGTTATAATATTGTTATTGCTCATACTATCTTATGCTGTTGTTAGTTTGTTTATCCACTGAGTATTCCATACTCAGTCGACTTGTCATTATCTTCAGATCTAGGAGAGGAGCCTTGAACTGAGAAAATTTACGCGGAAGAAGGGGAAGAAGGTGAGCTTCCTGAGGAAGGAGCTAAGGAGTTAGATGGTTATCCTCATTACTAGCTAGTTGTTTCAGTTGTAGAGGAATTGTAATAGACCTTTAGATAATGTTGCTTATTAGACTATTTTGCACTTGATATCAAACAATTTTGTTTATATTGGATTTTGTTGTGTTGGGTAGAGACTGTTGTACATGATGGTTTAATTTTATATAATCGGAATTTTTTTATCCTCATTTTTGGAGACTCGTGTTAGTATGCCTTTTATGTCATGGATTTAAGCAGGTTAAGGAAGTGTGACGACCCCAAAATCCTACCATAAATATTAATTTGTAAACCCTAATCCCCTAATCCCCAAATACCTTTATTCTCTCTACTGCCTTGTGCTCTCTTCTCTCACTCAATCTCTAAAATCTCAATCATTCTCTGCACATTGAGAGGTCTATGTTTATGTATGTATAACGTCTCAATCAGTCCTTGCCTCTCTGCTCATGCACTTGAGAACTTTACGCTTGCTTGACTGTTGCAATCACTCTTGATCTCGCCTTATTTAGTGAAAGCATAGACCCGTGTCGATTTGTTACTTGAAATGATTCTCATCTTGATATCCTCAATGTACGCACCTCATTTTTGCACCCCCTAGGGCAGGACCTCTTGTAACCTACTAGAGGGCCCCTAAATCCTTACATAACTTTATCAAATGACCAAAATACCCTTTAAAAAGTAATTAAAATACCCCCTTTGAAGGGTAAAAATAGCATTTAACATTTTTAGGGGGATTTTGTAAATTTTATGTAAACAATACTTATCTGTAAATATTTTTCAAAAGGATACTTTGTTGTAGTTTTGAAAAGGTATTAATTTGTAAACAAAATTTGCTGAGATGTAATTAAAGAATTTATGAAGAAACAGGGTCCTTTATTGTAAAATTCATCTTCTATTCCTTAACGGCAAGCAAAGAGTCCCTTTTTTTGCCTTTCTCTCTTATTAACTACTCTCTAAAAAGGAGAAGGCCTCCTCTTGATCAATAAATAAGATTAAAAGGAAAGAGAAAGGAGATTGGATTTTGGGGGTTTTTTCTTTGGCAGAAACGTGATCTTTCT
The DNA here is from genome assembly GCA_015143295.1 of Tetracentron sinense. NCBI lineage: Eukaryota > Viridiplantae > Streptophyta > Magnoliopsida > Trochodendrales > Trochodendraceae > Tetracentron > Tetracentron sinense. Next base: position 25,195,137 of record CM026562.1, read on the forward strand.
TGCCTGGTGTAATAGATTTTGCAAATCTTAAAATCCTCAATTCACGGCATTGACGCAGTGGAGCTTCTCACCACGTACGATACCTACCTGCTATTGTTTGTGCAACCTCCTCCACGCACGGCACATCAACACTCACCATCTTCTCCCTTTTTTTTTTTTTGGCTAACTCAACTACACCACGCGATAGCTGAATGCAAGACAAAGTAAACACACACATTCAGTCTCGGGTCTGCGTTCTGCAACAGGTAAGCCTTTTTCTTATTATTATTTTTTTGGTAAATTACACAAACCTTCCCTGAGATTTGGTGAAATTTCAGAAACCTCCTCTCTTGTTCCTGAAATTACACTGCCCTCCCCTCAACTTCCATTGTAAGTAACAGATACTTTTCCGTTAGTTTGTTGTTATTTACATGGATGAACTTTGATGATATCATCATAAATATTTTAAAATGTCTAAATTACCCTTCTAAAGTCAAAGTTAACTAATAAATTGGTTTGGTAAACTTGAAACCTCTTATGAGTCTCATAACCCATTTTTGTTGGTGCTCGAGAATGGGCATGACCGATAGAGTACTATCCCTGCATTCCATCCTGAAGGTCTTTGATATGAATTCTTGAGATTGAATCACAGCCGATCGCGATTGAACTCTCCCCGAATTCAATCGCACCCACAAGTCAACATGTGTCCCCTTTCAATTTCTATTAATTGTGAGTAAACACTACAAAAATAATGGCCTACTGCGGCGGATTTTTTAACACGGCGGTATTATAATACCGCCGTCTTTGACTGTTTTCGGGATGAAACTCATGGCGGGTAATTAATACCCGCCGTAGTATGTGATATATTGGGGCGGGTTTACTCATAACCGTCGTGGAATGATTTCCCTCCAACCTTTTGGATTCCCGCTTTTTCAACATGGCACGACGGTTTTAAAAATAATCGTAGTTATATGTATATATATTACGGCGGTACTTTGAAACCGCCGTGATATTAATTAATATTAACCCCGATAATTTTTTCTTTCTTCCTCCCCTTCTCTCATGCTCTCTCCTGCTCTCTCCGCTCTCTCCAGCCACTCCACGACCATTGAACACCTGAAATCTAGCGAGTCCATGATCTCCGACGACCACCTCCGGCGACTCCACGATCTCCCACATCTGCGACCTCCGGCAACTCTACGACCGCCGACCACCTGAGCACGTTCTGTCACCTGCTCCACCTCCGGCAGCTCCACGATCTCCCTCTCCACGCTCAGGTAATCACTCTCTCTATGCATGCAACCGATTTTTTTTAGTGTTTAGCTTTCTCTCTCTCTCTCTTAACTTTCTCTCTCTTAACTCCAGCCACCTTCGACCACCTCTGGCAGCTCCACGGCAAGTCCACCTCTGACAGCTCTGGAAGCCACAGCAAGCTTGTAGACCCCCTTCTCCTCTCCGACAACAGTAGGTAAGTCCGTGAATGTTCATTCTCTTGCTTTTCATTTGTTTAATTTCGTTTTTTTTTTTGGTTTGTACTTATTTTGTTCCATTATATTTTTTAGAATATATGTTTTGTGATTAGATGATTATGGTTTCTTTTGCTAACTGGGGGTTGTATGAACTCTGTACTGGGAGGTGATGTAATTTCTTAGGAGATTTTTCTTGTTGTTTTATTTTTCTTTGTACTCGTAGTTGTTAAATTGAAGTTGAATTTGCTTAATTTTACTAGTAATGGTGAATTTTGTAACTGGGTCTATATTTATTTCGGGAATCTTAGGATAAAATAGATGATTTTTAATTTATATTTTTAGATTAATTCCTCTTGTTCAATTATGTTATAGGTAATTTTTTTAAGACCAAATAATTTATGAGAAATCATATAACTCATTTATGGATTGTTAAAGAGGTCCTATCTGACATTAGATTTTTATTATTATTGAAGTTGTGAATTAGTGTAGGGTAATTAATTTTAGGTTAATATTGCTTAATTTTAGTTCTAGGGAAAAAATAACCTTTGGTTATGTTTAACCGCAATTAAAGAGGGCTCTACAAGCCACCATGTATCACTTTTAAGACCCACTAACTATGGTTAAAACTCACTCAGCCCTAGGATTCATCCATCAAACCTTGGTGTTTAGAAAAAAAAATCTTAAGTTGTTTATGCTTAACCACAATTAAAGGGAGCTCTACAAGCCGTCACGTGTCCCCTTTAACGCACACTAACTGTAGTTAAAATTCACTCACCCCTAGGATTTATCCATTTAATCTTCATTTTTAGAAAAAAAAACCCTTAGGTTGATAATGCTTAACCACAATTAAAGGGGGATCTACGAGCCGCCACGTGTCCCCTTTAAGACCTACTTAATTGTGCTTCAGATTCACTCATCCCTAAGATTAATCCATCTACACTAACTGTTAAGAAAATAATAAAAATATTAACCTTAGATTCATTATGTTTAACCATAGTTAAAGGATCTCTAAAAATCGCCATGTGTCTTTTGTAAGACCCACTAACTATGGTTAAGATTCACTTACCCCTAGAGTTCATCTAATCTAACATTGGTTTTTATAAATAAATATATATATATATATATATATATATATATATATGTATACTTGATTTTGGAAATATATATTAACCTTAAGTTGATATTATTAACCTTGGTTAGAAACCAATAATCATTTATTTCATTGAATTAACTAATCTTGTGTTGAAAAATGGTAATTTAGATATTTTAATATGTTTAAATGATGATACCATCAAAATTATTATTTACAAAATATACTTATTAGCTTATTTAAGATGTGGCAAACGCTACATCTAGACTCACCCCATATGCCAAATGTTTTTTTATGCAAAATAATCACATCTTCACCTGTGGAGCGAAGGAATGTGCCTTCTCCCAATTTTATCACCATGTGACCCCTTTTTAACTCTCTTTAATTGTGACTAAGATTCTCTAATCCTTTTGGGATATGCCACAAAAATTATGTTGTCTTTCCTAGAACATATACTAACCCCTAACCCTAGACTGTGAAAAAAAAATACTTAAAAATTTAGTATAAAAAATTATGAGTCCCGATCCTATCCAATTGTGATTGAATTCGGACAGTAACACTCACATAACCTCTTTAATTGTAGTTAAGAACTTTAAACCATCAGAGTTAATATTTTTTTTCTAAATTGTTTAAGGTTAGATTGTTGAACCTGTGGGTGTGATTGAACTCGGGGAAAGTTCAATCGTGATTGAATATGATCTCAACTCAAAAAAAAAAATTCAACAATCAGGGTCACCTACCCCCATTCCTAATCATAGAGATCGAATCATAGCCAATTGTGATTGGATTTGGGGAGAGTTCAAAAACACTCATTGGCCAACACATGTCCCTTTTAACCCAAATCAATCATGATTTTGATTAACTAACCATTAGGGTTCAATAATATCAACTTAAAGTTAATACATATTTCTAAAATCAAGAATATATTTTTTTTTTCTAAAAACCAATGTTAGATAGATGAACTCTAGGGGTGAGTGAGTCTTAACCATAGTTAGTGGGTATTAAAAGGGACACATGCCAATTTATAGAGATCCTTTAACTGTGGTTAAGCATAATTAACCAAAGGTTAATATGTTTAATTTTTCCTTAAAAGCAAGGTTAGATGGATTAAACCTAGGGGTGAGTGAATCTTAAGCACAATTAAGTAGGTGTTAAAGGGGACACGTGGCGGCTTGTAGAGCCCCCTTTAATTGTGGTTAAGCATAAACAACCTAAGGTTTTGTTTTTCTTCTAAAAATCAAGGATAAATGGATGAATCCTAAGGGTGAGTGAATTTTAACCACAATTAGTGGGCGTTAAAGGGAACACGTGGCGGCTTATAGAGCTCCCTTTAATTGTGATTAAGCATAAGCAACAGAAGGTTTTTTTTCTAAAAGCCATGGTTTCATGGATGAACTCTATGGGTGAGTGAGTTTTAACCATAGTTAGTGGGTGTTAAAAGGGACACATGGTTGCTTATAGAGATCCTTTAACTGGTGTTAAACATAATTAACCTAAAATTAATATTTTTCATTATATTTTCTTATAACCAAGGTTAGATTGTTGAATCCTAGGGATAAGTGAATCTTAACCGCAATTAGTGGGTGTTAAAAGGGACACATGACAGCTTGTAGAGCCCTCTTTAATTGCGGTTTAACATAACTAACCTAAGGTTATTTTTCATTATGTGCTAAGGTTAGAAGGATAAACCCTAGGGGTGAGTAAATCTTAATCATAGTTAATGTGTATTCAAGTAATAGGAGCAAAATGGGAAAATGATAACTTTAGTTAACAGTGTTAATATTAAGACTCTGACAGGGGAGGGTAGTGTAATTTCATAAACTAGAAGGGAGGTTTCTGAAATTTCATCAAACCTCAAGGGAGGTGAATGTAATTTACCCTATATGATATTTCCTTCTGAACTCTATGTTATATGTCAATTTTAGGAGCAGATAATGTACATATTACCTATGAAGGACATTATCAGTGACTAAATGGAAATTTAAGTTCATAGGTTCATACTCATCCATGCATTGAAGCTTAGATTTCTCGTTCAACAATTATTGCGTGACAAGTGCATTTCTTGTATCACCTATTTGGACGGATTAGTTGTAAACTATGTCATTTAGTTCTCTTGTGAGGCTAAATGGAGGTTAACAACATTTCAGTTTTGTTTGTGATACAGTGTATTTGTCTGTATATGATTCTTGAATTGTCCGGTTGGACAGTTTAGGAATGCATAATCTCTAGTATATTCAGTTGCTCATTGTTTGTTCAGATTGAGAAAAATTTTGGCAGTTGTTTCTCTTGTTCTCTGGATACATATTTAGATTAAGTGGCATGCTTGCCCTAGTTTAAGTCGTGTGCTTGGAGAACCATAGGGAAATGTTGCCGAAATTTCCTTGAAATGGAACAAATCACTTGAGCAAGTGAATATTGGAGATTATGCATTCCTAAATGGGATAGGAATACCCCACCCGTTAGAAGAGAAGTTGAAAACGATTAGAAGCATGCATGCATGCATATTGTGTATATGGGGAAGTCATTTGATAGTTATTTTATTGCAATTAACTGATGTGATCAACGTTTCCTATTTCTCAGAATAGCTAACGAAGCAAGACTTAGAAATCTCATCTCATCCCTTATGGATAGGAGTTGGATTGGAAAGTCAAGGTACTATTTGTTATAAGTTTTGACAAAACCCGAAATGATAAAATATGAGCATCTAAGCATATGATATTTTTTTGGTTACATAGGATCAAAGGAATACATAGAAGGGGTGATGAAGTTTATAGAGTTTGCATTAGCTCGTGGAGTGACTGATAACAATGGCGGTATAAAGTGTCCATGTCCCAAATGCAACAATGTCCTTTATCAAGAGAGAGGTACAGCGTACGACCATATGATCTGTTATGGATTCGACCTTAACTATAAAATTTGGTTTTATCATGGGGAAGACATATTACAACATACATCGGTTGGCGGAAGAATGTCTCAGAATCCTAACATGCACGATAGACATAATGAGATGGAAGACCTGGTGCATGATTTGTTTGGGTACCAAATTGAGATGAAACCGGTGCCAGTAGTCAGGATCCCACTCCTGAGGCGGATAAATTTTTCCAATTGGTAAGGGATGCGGGACAAGCTTTGTATCCAGGATGCCTGGAATCACACGAAGTTGTCTGTCATCGTAAGATTATATCACATTAAGTGTCTTAGTGGATGGAGCAACAAATCATTCATCTTGTTGCTTGAGTTGTTGAGGGAGATACTCCCCGAGGGATCAACACTACCGGATACGTACTTTCAGACAAAAAAAGTGATGTCTGACTTGGGGCTTAACTATGAAAAAATTGATGCTTGCCCCAATGATTGCATGCTTTACTTGAAAGACACTGTGAACAAGCAAACATGTGACATTTGTGGTGAATCAAGATGGAAGACAGGGGATGATCAGTCGGGACGCGAGAAAAAGAAGACTCCTGCAAAGATTTTGCGTCACTTTCCGTTGAAACCCAGGTTACAAAGATTGTTTATGTCGTCCAAGACTGCTTCTGAAATGAGATGGCATGATGAGGGTCGAACTAAGAATGAGAAGTTAAGGCATCCTGCAGACTCATCGGCCTGGGAAAATTTGGACAACAACTACCTTTTTTTCGCTTTGGATGCTCGAAATGTCAGACTTGGGTTAGTGACTGATGGCTTCAATCCATTTGGGACGATGAGTATTGCTCACAGCACATGGCATGTGGTTCTTATCCCATACAACTTACCACCGTGGATGTGCATGAAGCAGCCGAACTTCATTATGTCTTTACTTATTCCTGGTCCCTCTGGGCCTAGAAATGCCATTGATGTCTACATGATGTCTCTAGTCGAAGAGTTGAAGGACTTGTGGGAGAATGGTTTGCCAACTTATGATGCGTCAAAAAAGGAGACATTTGTAATACGTGTGGCATTGCTTTGAACTATTAGGGACTTCCCAAGGTATGCTATGCTGTCTGGTTGGAGTACGAAAGGAAAGTTTGCATGCCCGTCATGCCACAAGGACACTTGCAGTCGGCACTTGTCTAATAGCAGGAAACAATGTTACATGGGGCACCGTCATTTCCTAAAGACGGATCACAGGTTTCGGAGGGACAAACACTCTTTTGATGACATTGTAGAGTTAAGCACTGCTCCAACTACAATGTCTGGGTCTGATGTGTACCGTCAATTGGAGGGGATTACTTTATACCTTGGGAAGCAGACAGGGCAAAAACGACGAAGGCAGGCTATCCAGGATATCATGTCGTATAACTGGAAGAAGCTGAGTATATTCTTTGAGTTGCCATATTAGGAGCACAATTTGTTGAGGCACAACCTTGATGTAATGCATATTGAGAAAAATGTATGCAACAATGTGCTTGAAACTTTGTTGGGTTTGGACGGAAAAACGAAAGATAGCTTAAAAGCTCGACTCAACTTGGTTGATATGCGTATAAGACCAGCACTTCACCCTCAGTTGCAGCCTGACACAAACAAAGTGTATTTGCCCCCGGGTTGTTTTTCGATGGACAAGAATGAGAAGGAGTTGTTTTGCAAAGTTCTGAAGAGTATGAAGGTGCCAGATGGTTACTCGTCTAATATTGCAAGACATGTCAATATCGGGTAGCGTAAAATTTATGGACTAAAGAGCCACGATTCTCATGTCATAATGCAACAATTTCTACCATTGGCTGTGAGGAAGACATTGCTGAAGAATGTCACTTCCGTGCTAATTGAATTGAGTAACTTCTTTCTGGTTTTATGTTCCAAAGTCTGTGATGTCGAGGAATTAAGACAGTTAGATGAGAAAATTACGCTTACGCTATATCATTTAGAGAGAATTTTTTCACCGGCATTATTTGATGTTATGGTGTACTTGCGTATACATCTGGCAACAGAGGCAAGGCTAGGTGGACCTGTACAATACCGGTGGATGTATCTCATCAAAAGGTATGACTTCAATTATAATGTATCAATTGCTCAAACTTCTTGTCGTTATATGATTGTCTCATTGTTTTACCTAAATGTAATTCCTATAGGTACTTGTCGACGATGAAATTGTATGTCCGCAACCGAGCTCGACCAGAGGGTTGCATAGCAGAAGGGTACTTGGCCGAAAAATGCTTGACATTTTGCTCATGGTACCTAAATAATGTTTAATCGAGATTCAATCGACCGGTAAGGAATGACAATGAAAGTGTGATCGAGGGTGTGCAACCATTTGCCCTAAGTGAATTAGAATTGTAGTAGGCACATCGTTATGTGTTGTTCAACAATGAGCAACTCACAACATATTGAGAGTAAGACGAATACTATCATGAATTTTTTGTTAATTGTCTTTAATTTAATTTTTATTTTTGATCGATTTGACTTTGAAAAACATGGATCGATTCGTTATCTGCAGTCAACACATGAATATATTGAAGATGACCAATCCCAAACTAAGATTGTCTCCGCACGAACTCCAACGAAAGCACAACGATCAGTTTGTTGAATGGTTTAGGGGTTATGTAAGTCATATGCTCTTAACTTTTATATTTGTACAACACCTATACGAAGTTTTGCATATTGAACCAATCTTATTATGTAAGTCATATGCCTTTGGCCTTCAATTAGGTTGAAAGGCTGCGAGCATCATGAAGTTCGGTGTCTGACGAGATTAAATGCCTCGCATATGATCCACAGTCAGTCGCACAAAGTTTGAAGGGTTACGTCATCAATGGATAAGTTTTGTACTACAGATAGAGAGCACGGACGTAGAAGTCAAAATAGTGGTGTTACGGTCACTGCAACGGCTCCTTGTTATGCATCTTCTAGGGACAGGATTCCCATTGCAGGAGATATACCTACTATGGCCGCTTAACCGACGTTGTGCAATTGACGTATTCAGAAAACTTAAAATTTGTATTGTTTAAGTGCGACTGGGTTGATGTGACGTCACAGAGTAGAAGAATAAAGACTGATGAGTATGAGTTTACGCTTGTAAACTTTACACGCCTACTCCCGACACACGCTGTGTCTCATGAACCATATGTAATGGCATCTCAGGCAGAGCAGGTATTTTACGTAGAAGATCCTTCTGACCCAGATTGGTATGTTGTCATCAAAACAAAACCAATAGACTTTTTTGACATGAATGAAGAATCTACTGTGGACGATAGCGCATTCAAAGAAAACGAGCCATTCAACGACCAACATTTAAATGTCACTGAACATGACGATGAAAGTGATGTCAGTTGGGTGAGATAAGAGATTACCGGAACAACTGTTGATACGCCCCTTCAAGTGCAACTCCACCAAACTCCTTCAACCGAATCTAGTGAGGATGAAGTTGAATCGAACTATAACGATGAAACAAATTGCAATGAATAATATGCACCTAAATATACAAACATAAACAATGTAAGTTTAATCCAATCGCGGAGGTAAACGAGGTTATTTTTTTAAAGAACGTTGTTATCGGTTGTTTCTTTGCTTCTTAATAGAGAAATCCAGATACTTTTATGTGTTTAAACCCTCTAAGTATGAAATTTTCTTTACTTGGTTAAGTGTTTATTTGCATATGAATGACAAAATCCAGATACTTGCTCTATATGTTTAAACTTTCTAAGTATAAAATTTCCTTTTACTTGGTTAAGTATTTATTTGCATTTTAATGACGAAATCCATATACTTTCATAATTGAGAAAATTCTCTAGTATTAAATTTCCTTTACTTGGTTAAGTATTTATTTGGATGTTAATGGCGAAATCCAGATGCTTGCTCTATATGTTTAAACTTTCTAAGTATGAAATTTTCTTTCACTTGGTTAATTGTTTATGTGCATATTAATGAAGAAATTCATATACTTCTTAATTGAGAAAACTCTTTAAGTATGAAATTTCCTGTACTTGGTTAAGTGTTCATTTGTATGTTAATGACGAAATCCAGATATTTTTATGTGTTTAAATTCTTTAAATATGAAATTTTCATTAATAGCTTGTTTATTTGCATATTCTTTTTCAGATGGATCCTGCAGGACCTAGTGGTTCGCCACCACATACTGAGTCCTCTGCACCTGCGCCCGGGCCAACGAGGAAGACCCGAGGCCGTACCAGGATGCTAGGTATGCACACTGCCCAGCCGGGGGAGTTGACAGAGGTTGAGATCGACGATCTTGTCCAGCCCGTAGGGCCGGGTGGCAAGACGTTAGGCCAGTTTTTGGGTACCATAGTTCGTGACCCACACCTTTTGCGCTTCGATGTCGGTTGGAGGGACATCGGCACCGAGGCTAGGGCACGTGTCTGGCATCTAGTCTAGGTAAGATGCAAAAAATATGCATGTCTTATAGTTTTCATTTTTGAATAGAACGACATTTGTTTTATTAATAGTTGAAAAAGTAAACAATTGACAATGTGATCCAGGAACATTTCCGGGTCCTGCCTAGCCTCGAGAAAAATGTCTTCTGTTGTTTTTATTAACAGTATTTGAATTAAAATAATTCTGTATTCAATCTTTATTAAGTTAAATAGAACAATACTATTTAGTGTACAGAATATGAATTTTATATTAGTTCAATATATATTCTGTTCATGTAACAATAAATAAAAACTACAGAATAAAATGAACTCACTGGTTTAGGAATTGAAAAGCAACAGATCAAGTCGAGTAGTAACTCTCTCCTTAAGACAGATTTCGTCCCTCACACTGGTGCTTTTGATATACGGACGTCTGCCTCCCAGGATAAAGTGATCTTTACACAAACAGAAGAAGCACAGCAATCTGCTTGTCCAACGAACCAAAAAAGCTATGCTATATCTCTCTCTTGGGTTAACACAGACTTATGAATATGCAGAAGGAATCAGAGGGTAGGGAGTAGAAGAAGGAAATTTTTCGTTCTTAAGAATATGCAACAGAAAAGCCTTAAATAGTAGGCAAAGGAGACTGTCCAGAATGGTCATGTCTCTTGGGTTTCAAATTTAAATCCAATAGACATGACTGTTGGATTAAAAGAGTTGTTGGAATAACTATATAAGTTGAAACGGGCTCTGGCCCAGCAAAACAAAAAATAAATATAGGGGCCAGGCTTAAGGCCCACTAGAACCAAAGCAAGCCAGGCCAGCCAGCCAGCCGGCAGGACCGGACTCGACTCGGGCACGGGCGGGGCGGCGGCGCGCGCGTGTGTGTTGGTTCCACCTTGGAGCAAGTGCTCACTCCTTCGCAAAATTTGGGTGCCCCAAGGGCCCACCCTTTACTCCAAGGTAATGGTATTTAAACTACACTATAGTTTCAATAGTTTTCCAATGTGGGACTATTAAACTACACCATTCTTCAACTTATAATTTATGTTCAAGTGGCCCACTTTGAGATGAATTTCTCATTCACCACTTCACTGTTTTGGACAAGTGAATACACTACGTTGATCTCCTCATGGAGGAGAACATGAATCCACTTGGACCCGCCTCATAACCTTTGTGGGTCCCACTATTATTTTGGGTCAAAGTTTGTAAAAAACTGTTTTCCCAGATTTTCCAAAACAGAATTTTTCCAACATCTTCCACTCACTCGAGCATAAGTGGAGGGATTGGAGGTCGAGGTTGAAGACGAAATACATGATCGCGGAGCTTGGACCGGCGGGTGTCTATGCCAAATGCCCCTCAGATATTCCAGAGAGCCAGTGGCATAGCCTCGTGGATTATTGATTCTCCGATACGGGGATGGTATATCTTCATTAACTTCTTTATTCTAATATGTAATAGACTTCAATAATGTCACTTATTCATTCTAAATGGGAATAAATTTCAATTTTGCAGAAAAGAAGTGCTCAAAATAAATAAAATCAGAAAAAGCAGAAGGTGATGCACACTTCTGGGTCGAAGAGCTTTGCTAGCTTCAAAAACATGATGGTATGTTCAAAGAAACGTTTCCTAAATTTGAAATTTATCATTCATCTTTATGTTATGTTGGCTGGTTAATGTTGTCATTATTGGGAGCACAGAAGAAGGCAAGCCCGACCCAGACAGCCCCGGAGCATGCAAAGGTGTGGATCATCATGCACTAAGACAAGAGTGGTACACCGGTGAACGAGGATGCTGGAGAGTTGATGGTCGGTAATCTTTAGAAGTTCGAATATTCCATTATATAAAATACTTAATTTTTTAACATATGCGACATCCAACAACTGTTTCCAATTGTTTGTAGGGACGCATAAGGGAGCTCCTGGCATAGCTACCGGATGGGTCGCAGAACAGCACAGCGCGAGATGATGTATTCTCCCAGGTCATGCCGCTTGAGCATCCTAGGAGAATACATGGTCTCAAATTAGGCCCGACCGCCACTCAGTTAGGCTGGTCACGATCGTCAAGCCATGCCGGTTCGGCATCAGGAGCTGCTGAGACCTAGATGCTGAGGGATTAGCTCGCGTCTACTCAAGTGCTTGTGGCGACCCAGCAGATTCAGATTGCTTAGATCCAGGCGACCCTCGACCGGGTACTACAGGGGATAGGGCTGGGGCAGGGGCAGGTATATAATCTAATCGACATTAATTAAACATGTTTAATAACATGATCTTGAATCATTTATTGACTCAAATACATCATAAACAGCATGCAGGTGAGCCTTCGACAACACCACATACGTCGGAGCAGTTAAATGTTAATTTTAAATGTTTTATTTTCTATTTTTAACTTCATTAAAGCATTCCTAGCAGCCTCACCAACTTTTACTCACCAAAATAGCCAAAACTCACAAAAAGTTAATGGTGGTGCTACTGGTGGTGGTGGTAGTGGGTGGTGGTAGTGGTTGTGGGTAGTGGTTGTGTAATTATTGTGTAATATGTCAAATGTAACCTTGAATGTAATTGGCCAAAAAAAATCTGCTATTCCTTAGTACTAAGAGCATTCCTAGCCTATAGCCTCACCAAAATTTAGACCTATTTAGTTAAGTATGTTAGTAATTGACATACTTCATTTTCATAAGTTCGAACACTTTACTCTGCAAATCTGAATCTTAGACCTATTTAGTTAGTATGTTAGTAATGGAAATACCTCATTTTCATAAGTTGGAACACTTTACCTTGCAAAATCTGAATCTTAAACCTATTTAGTTAGTATGTTAGTGAAGGATGAACCTTACTTTTGTGAGTTGGACTCTATACCTTGCAAAATCTGACTCTTAGACCTATTTTAGAACATCTTCCTTGACCAGATATTCATGTGTGCATGCACACGGAATGGATGATGATGACATACAATGACCAAAACAACGTGGACAACAATATTCACCTTTGGTTATGTCGTTAATATCGTGGAGGGTTCCATGTTACTGAACAACCACCAAACTACATGAATTTGAATATCCTGAACTTTTTCATTTCGTTCTCTTCTTATCCCTATCTTCATTACTGTTCCCGACAACTTCCTTTTTGGGATGAAGGTCATCTAAACCATTCAAAGATAGAAGAAATGACATCTCGGTGCCCAAATCGGGCTGACTTCCAAGAACCTAGTCTAAGTCTAGGTATAAAATTAGTGGAAGACATAGTCGCTCAAATCGGCAATTTTTGAATTCCAGATAGTTCTTCGAATGGATATCCAAATGAAGTAGTCGCAAACGGTACTTGTGAAAGGGATAAGTCGATAAATGAATCCAAATTTTCAGCCTATTCAAATTCGGGTATTTTGGTAGTCCTTTCAATACGTAGCACGGATTCCTCCACGATGTTAATGACATAATTCAAAGATGAATAATATTGTATAAGTATTGTTCTGTTCACCGTATTTTATCATCATCGATTACGTGTACATACTGATGTAAAGGCCTGGTCCAGGAAAATGTTATGAAAGAATGTATATGTAGGAATCACGAGCCTCAACATCATCGGACCTTTTATTGTAAAGAGTGCCCGTATGAGCGGCCCAAGAATGAGGACATTCCTGACCCTTGCAAGGGTCATTTAGTAAGAAAATTTATGAAGTATATTCTTTCATAAATGCGTTTGTAATAAGCAGTGCAGGATTTGCTGGGTAGTGCTGCGTTAGTGGTGGTTGGGTGGTGCTAGTGGTGGTGGATGAGTGGTGGTAGTGGTGGTGGATGGGTGGAAGTGTGTTAGTGGTGGTTTGATGGTGCTACTGGTGGTGGATGAGTTGTGGTAGTGGTAGTGGATGGGTGGAAGTGTGTTAGTGGTGGTTGGGTGGTGCTAGTGGTGGTGCATGAGTGGTGATAGTGGTAGTCCTAGTGGTGGTGGATGGGTGGTGGTGTGTTAGTGGTGGTTGGGTGGTGCTAGTAGTGGTCGATGGGTGGTGGTATGTTAGTGGTGGTTGGGTGGTGATAGTGGTGGTGGAAGGATGGTTTGTATTAGTGGTGGATGGGTGGTGGTAGTGATGGTTCTAGTAGTGGTGGATGGGTGGTGGTGTGTAGTATCCAAGTATGGATTAGGCCGAAGTATAGTATCGAATTATGGATTTCGACCGTCTCGGCATTCATATCGGGCATACGGCCTCGGATTCGCTTGAAACCAACTCCAACACTTAGGATGTATTGAAATACACGCGTTAGAAGAAACGGGATCGAAATCCGACCCCTGGTTTGGAATTGGTGGGACGATGTAGGTTTAGGCCAAAGTTTAGTATCCAAGTATGGATTTCGGCCGTCTTGGCGCCCATATCGGGCATACAGCCTCGGATTCACTCGAAACCAACTTCAACACTTAGGATTTATTGGAATACACGCGTTAGAAGAAACGAGATCGAAATCCGATCCCCGGTTTGGAATTGGTGGGACGATGTAGGTTTAGGCCGAAGTATAGTATCCAAGTATGGATTTCGGCCGTCTCGGCGCCCATATCGGGCATACGGCCTCGGATTCGTTCGAAACCAACTCTAACACTTAAGATGTATTGAAATACACGCGTTAGAAGAAACGAGATCGCAATCCAACCCCCGGTTTGGAATTGGTGGGACGATGTAAGTTAAGTATAGTATCCAAGTATGAATTTCGGCCGTCTCGGCACCCATATCGGGCATACAGCCTCGGATTCGCTTGAAACCAACAGTAACACTTAGGATGTATTGAAATACACGCGTTAGAAGAAACGAGGTCGAAATCCGATCCCCGGTTTGGAAATGGGGGGATGATGTAGGTTTAGGCAGATGTAATACTGCAAACTATTAATATTTTGAGATGAGTTTGGATCTTTGCATATTTATTAATTATTACATTCTCAAATTTTCTTATTTAGAAAAAAGATTAATAAATTGTATATATTTCTTTTTTGTAGGAGGGAGCCTGTAGCACGCATATATCGGGTTTTCGACCATCGCCAGGCGGGAGTTAAACGGCTACTTTTTGTTTCTTTTTTTTCCTTTTTCATTATGTATACTTTTTATGACAATACTTTTATGAGCATGTATATATAATTTTGATATTGCTTGTTTGGGACAATTTTTTAATTACATGAATTTTTTATTTTTAGTTAGAATTAGATATTGTTACAGGTACAATACATGTTTATTTAGATTTATATTGCTCATAGGTACAGATAATATAGGGGAAAAAAAACAAAATTTTTGCAAAAATAAATTCGATTTTTAAAAATATTTTTAATATGGCGGCGGTTTTGAATCACCGTGATATTAATAATAATTTAATTTATTAAAATAATATTACGACGGTTTTGACCCTCCTTAAGGTCTTACGGCGGTTGCAACCGCCGTAGATTTTTGATATATAACGGCGAGAACTGACGCCGTGATAGAATCAATAAAGGACAGCGGGATAAAATGTCGTAAAATGAAATCTAAAGAACGGCGGTTTGAACCACGGTGATATGGATTATATACTACGGCGGTTACCAACCGCAGTAATTTATTCATATAAGACGGCGGTTGTTATTAACCACCGTTCATATCCGAAGCGATAGGAATCCCCGACAACATATTCTTCGATGGGCCAACTTACCGCCGTGATACATTATGACAACAGTAATTTTAGATAGTACGGCGGTTTAGAACCACCGTAAAAAAGCTCAAATTTTGTAGTGAAAGTTTACTAACCCTTAGGGTTTAACAATATAACCTTAGTTTTTGGAAAAAAATATATTAAAAAATGTTAATTCTAAGGGTTAAAAGTTCTTAACTAGAGTTAAATATTTTTTCTAAACCCAAAGATATTGTTGAATCCCAAGAGTTAGGTGAATCTTAACAGCAGTTAGTAAGGTTATAAGGGGAAATGTGTTGATCAGTGGGTGCTCGCAATTAGCTGTGATTCGATCTCTGGATACTTCAGATCCCTAGCAAAGTACTGCTTTTGAGTTTTAATGGGTTTCGGTTTGATTGTCTTGTCTCTGTATACAATGTCTTGGCGTGTGCTGTATGTAGGTGCATGAGCTTTTGATACCTGTGTGAGTTGGGATCATAGACAATAGTGAGAGCTAAATTGCACCCACAAGTCAACAGGTGTCCCTTGTGGCCTGGGTGTGTGGGTGTGTAGACTATAGTGTGTGTTATTGTGTTTGTGTCAAACCAAAAGGGTTTCTTGCAAAAACCCCACTATCTTTTCAGCTATTTGTAAATACATCATTCCCTTTTGTAATTTTGTATTTTACCCCCAATAACTTTCAAATCCTTTGCAAATCCACCCTTTCATCCATATCTTAGTTAACCGATGTTAAATTTGTTATAAAATGACATTTAAACCATTTTTAAATTGAATTCAGTGGAACGCTCCTACACATACTATCTCGTGTCCCACTCATTCCCTTTAATTGTAGTTAAGCCTAATCAACCTAAGGTTAATATTTATTTTAATTTGTTTTCTAAATATGAAGGTTAGATAGATGAACTTTCATGGGTGAGTGAATCTTAATCATAATTAGTAGGTGTTAAAAGGGACACATGGTGGCTTAGTTTGTAGAGCCTCATTTAATTGTGGTTAAGAATAATCAACCTAAGGTTAATATATATATATATATATATATATATATAAAATCCAAGGTTAAATGGCTGAACCCTAGAGTGAGTGAATCTTAACCATAGTTAGCAGGTATTAATAGGGGCACATGGTGGCTTGTAGAGCCCTCTTTAATTATGGTTAAGCAAAATTAACGTAAGGTTAATATTTTTTTCTCTAAAAACTAAGGTTAGATGGATGAATCCTAGGGGTGAGTGAATCTTAACCACAGTTAGTAGGCTCCAAGCCCTTGTGGAAAGTTTTTATAAATCTCATTGAAAAAAGGTTAAAACCGTCATTTTATAACAAGTTTAGCATCCATTAATTAAGGTAACGATGGAAGGGTAGATTTGCAAAGAATTTAATAGTTAGTGGGGGTAAAATACAAAATCATAAAAGGGAAGGGTGTATTTATAAATTGCTGAAAATATAGGTTTTTTTTTTTAAAAAAAAAACCCAAACCAAAACAATTGGGAAAATGTAGACTTTTCTTATACTGGGACACTCTCGAGCAAAGAGAATGAAGTAAAATAGAAAGAAATAGAATGGAATCAACAACCCCATTATAGAGCCCTAGTTCTGCTTCGTCATTTTGAGTTCAAGTCATTTGATTGATCAACAACAGAAGACTTGGATTGGAATAATCTGGACTATGGAGCCCTAGCCTATGGACCTGCAAAGTACTCATACCATACCGATCAACGGCTGTTGGTAGGGGTTGCCTCTGCCGGCTCCGTTCTCTGCTAACTCAAAGTCGTGTTTCCCTCTTCTTGATGGAATGCTATATCATCCTAATATATTGTATGCTTTTATCAAAACCTCAAAAGTTGCAAAAGTTTGCTACTCATGTAAAGTAGAAACTTCTTCGTCTTTGCTTGAAAGCCTCTAGGTTCTCATCTTCGTGCCCTCCATTTCATCCCTTTCTCTTGTTCCTAAATTTTTGCATTGGTAGATAGATTCTCATACTTCTAAATTAGTAGGGTTAGGAAAAACAATTAGGGCTGAAGTAGGATACTTCATGAATAATCAATGGGTTCAGCGTTTGTTGTGCAAGTTGGGAAAAATCCATGTCTACAAATAAATGAAAAAAAAATTAGGGTTAGAATTTGGTGAACTAACCTTCTAAGGATCATAACAGCCTCGAGGAAGCTCTTGACGACGATCGATCAACCACGCTGAATCTCCCTTCTGTTACACGAATGTTTGGGACGTTTAGGTTTTATTTGTTTGCGTTTTCAAACAAAGAGTAAAACAGGGGTAAATTTGTAAAAGAATAACCTCCGTTAACGATGTTGATGTTAATCTAACAGGTCTGATAGGGCAGTGTAATTTCAGAAACAACAGGGAGGTTTCTGAAATTTCACCGAACCTCAAGCGAGGTCACTGTAATTTACCCTATTTTTTATTTCTTTATTTTCTTGTATCCATTTGTTTTTTTAATACATAAGAGATACAAACAAATCAAAATATTAAAAATACAAAAAATATAAAATTACAAAAAGTGATGCATAATACTCACTTGGTACATGTTTCCTCTCTTAATGCTCTACCAGATAGAGTTGGTTCGGTTCTAAACCGAATGAATTGGAAGCGGATAGAGCAAAGGCTGCAAGATCAAAAATTTTAAGGTACAAACACTCAAATGGGGCCACCATTAGAAGAATATGCAGCTTATGGCCGTTTTATTGTCAAACGTGCGGCCTTGCTCTACCCACTATATGAGAGTTTTCAACCACTTTTCTATTTGTTGCATATTCGAGTCCAGCTAAATATCCTATAGACAGTAAAATAACTAATGATTTTTTTATTTTTTTATTTGGGTAAATTACACTCACTTCCCTTGATGAGGTTTAGTGAAATTTCATAAACCTCCCTCTAGTCTTAAAAATTACATTGTCCTCCCCTCAACTTTGATTGTCTATAACATAACCCCTTCCCTTAATTTCTTTGATAGTGTCATCATTTAAACATTTTAAATTATCTAAATTAACCTTTTTCAACGCTAGATTAGTTAGTTCAATAAAATAAGTAATAATTGGTTTATAACCAAGGTTAATAATATCAACTTAAGGTTAATATATATTTCCAAAATCAAGTATATATATTTTTTTTCTAAAAACCAATGTTAGATAGATGAAACTCTAGGGGAGAGTGAATCTTAACCATAGTTAATGTGTATTAAAAGGGACCCATGATGACTTATAGAGATCTTTTAATGTGGTTAAACATAATTATCCTAAGGTTAATATTTTTATTTATCTTTCTTAAAAGCAAGGTTAAATGGATTGATCCTAGGGGTGAGTGAATCCTAAGCACAATCAGTGGGTGTTAAAGGGGACACGTGACGGCTTGCAGAGTCCCCTTTAATTGTGGTTAAGCATAATCAACGTAAGGCTTTTTTTCTAAAAATCAAGGTTAAATGGATGATTCCTAGGGGTGAGTCAATTTTTACCATAGTTAGTGGGCTTTAAAGGGGACACATGGCAGCTTGTAGAGTACCCTTTAATTGTGGTTACACATAAGCAACCTAAGGTTTTATTTCCTAAAAACCAAGGTTTGATGGATGAACCCTAGGGGTAAGTGAGTTTTAACCATAGTTAGTGGTGTTAAAAGGGACACGTGGCGGCTTATAGAGATCCTTTAACTGTGGTTAAACATATTTAACCAAAGATTAATATTTTTTTTTTTTTATAACCAAAGTTAGATTAATGAATCCTAGGGATGAGTGAATCTTAACCACAGTTAGTGGGTGTTAAAAGGGACACATGGTGGCATGTAGAGCCCTCTTTAATTGCGGTTAAGCATAACCAACCTAAGGTTATTTTTTCCCTAAAACTAAGGTTAGATGGATAAACCCTAAGGGTGAGTAAATCTTAATCATAGTTAGTGGGTATTAAAAGGGACACGTGGTGGCTTGGGAGTCTATTTTTCTTTGGTTGAGCTTTCAAACCATAAAGACATGTTTCCTCAATCAAAAGTAATAAGGGTAAAATAAGAAAATTGTAACTTTAGTTAACATTGTTAATATCAAGAGTCTGACATGGAGGGCAGTGTAATTTCAAAAATTAGAGGGGTTTCTGAAATTTCACCAAACCACAGGAGAGGTGAGTGTAATTTATTCCTTTTTTTTTTTGCTTGGTCCTAATAATTTATCTACCTAGATTAGGGGTAAGGGGGGTTAGCACTCATGATGGGCGCAACAGCCACACCAAGACTCGAACACGAGTCACATCTCCCCAAAGGGAGATACACAACCACTGGGACAAGCCCATGGTATGTCTACTGAGCTGTTCATTAGGGGAACTTGCATAATTTGACGACTCATCTTACCTTAGCTATATCCCACACCTCAATCTGATGACTCATAACTACCGTTCTATTCGTCGCAACTCTCTCTCTCTCTCATATAAGCTAGTATTTTTAACCTTCTTTGAAACTTCTTTGTTTCTTTCTTCATGTGATGGTCCCACATCTTCCCGAAGAGATCATTTTCATGATCTTGGCCAGGCTTCCTGCGGACTCAGTTCATAATTTTAAGCCTGTATGCAGAATTTGGTACAAGGTAATCAGTGACCCTCTCTTCATTGAGGCACACCTCCTTCAGTCTGAATGGAGTTTAATCATCAGACATCCTAGGTTTTCGAGGTTACAAAACATCGATACCTTTTCCATAGAGATGAAAGATGCCAGTATTGGGAGAAAATATTCAGAGCTTTGCTCTATGGGATGGATAATTGCTAGTTGTAACGGCTTGCTATTGCTACAAAACAAGCTGAATCATCTAGACCCTGTCACTAAAGAATTTGTGACACTGCCTTCTATGAAATCGGATAGATTTCCTGAACCAATTGGGTTAACATTCGTGCCTTCTACCGGGAAGTATTCGTGACTATCAGTTGCCAGGTTTCTAGAAAGAGTTTTTATGAATTTGGATCAGAAACTTGGACAGGCAAGATCTAGAGATAGGGGTGCTGTGATGATCTTCTAGTAAGCTAGAAGTAATATATCTTACTTGTAACTCCCTTATGACTAGACCAATACGGATGCGTGAGATCATTATCTCCCTTGTGATTTGACCAAGAGAAATGCGTGAGATCGTAAGTGAAACTAGAATCAGTGCGTGATATTCCAAGTTTCCAACCATCACACACCACAAGGGATGGAGCGTCTAACAATGGGGTTCAAGGGCGCACCCCCGATTTTTTTTTTTTGGCAGTCAAGTTCATGGGCTAGGCTATCGTGTCTGTTTGTGTCCATTTGTAAAGAATATATACTTTTCTCAAAAGCCCTGTCCCCCCGCCCCGGCAACGCCCCTCTCAAAAATATTACAATAGTATTAAATATTAATAGCCTGGGAGAGGGGCGTTGCCGGGGGCAGGGCTCTAGTCCCCCCAAACTTTTGAGAAAGTATATATTTTATAGAAATGGACACAAAAAGACATAATAGCCCATCAACTTGGCTTTCAAAAAAAAAATTCAGGGGTACGTGTGAGGTCCCGTCCCTTTTATTAGAGTTAATTACTTGTTATTATGTGTTTTAATGATTGTTTAAACGTATGGTAGTGATGATAGATATGTATCATATGGTTAGATACGGTTTCAGATTGGTTTAGTATGCTTATATGCATATTACTTTGGAAATTGTGAATGATCTTCACTCTTAGAGTTTGACACTTGTGTTACCTCAAAAATATATTTTAGAGTTGCGTACAATGTTTGAAGAAAAATAATTAAATTGGATTAGACTAGTGACATTAGGAGAATTTTGGAAGTGTTGGTGGTCCACATAGTTGTCGATGTGCACCAAGCACCTGTTTAATTGTGATCCCATATTTTATGTATATATTTTCTGGTGGTTTATGACCTATTGATTAAAAGCTTGTCAAGTCTAGTTTCCAACCCTTCAAACGGGGTGTGAAAATGAGTTTTCTTGAGTAAGTTATATCCATTTTAGTGAGCGGTGTTTGAGCTGCGAGACCAACCCGCGAATTCTAACATTCTAACTCATTTTTGACCTATTAAACAATCTGTTTTTTAATATTCTATCTGCGAAGAGTTGTAGCTCTGGAAGAGATCTTCAATTTGGCGCATATTTCACATAATTTTGAGTTGTGTGCGCAAAGTTATGGCCAATTTGGTGGACTGACTAGAACTGACCCGAAATTTTGGTTTTAACCCGATTTTATGACCCGAATTTGGTTGGTTTATTTTAAAATAGAATCTTATGCTCGAAAATTCAGAAAGGGAAGACATTTCTTAGCACTAAAAGAGAGAGAAAAGGGGAAAGAGAGATTTTGGGTGATCTTAGAGCAAGGGTTTCTCTTAGATCCATGAACTTGCTTGGATCTTGCCACAAAACATGAGGATCACACCTAGGGCTTGAAGATCAACGTTCACCTTGCGATTTCGGGGAATTCCTCCTTCTTGAGGTAGGGTTTCTCTTCTCTTTTGTATAAATGATGTATTCGTTCTATATTTAGTGTGTGGAATGAAATTTACTACTTGTAATGGGTTAAATATAGTGATGGATTGGCGTGGATGAAGGGACTTTGCACTATATTGAATCTTAGGTTAAAAAGTGTTGTGTTTGTGTTGATTTGGGAATGAAATAATGCACTAGGCTATGATTTCTGAAATATGTTAATGATCTACATGGAGTAGGTTAAATATTGCTATCGGAAGTAGAAAACTTGTATTATGTTGATAAGTTGTGTTATGTTAATGTTGTGTTATGGGATGTTGTGCTTCACGAGAGTATTGGAAAGTGGAGGTTGTGTATTATTTAGATGGAAATTGATAATAAGGGTTGTGAATGATAAGAACAAAGGTTGGCTGATTTAATTACTCTTTTCGTGAAATGTTCAGTATGTTAGGTAAAAGAGGGTTTATGTTTATTTTCATTGTACTTTTATTTACTTTATGTATAGATGCAATCCCGTTTATGATTTATGATGAGCTACTCTATTGAGCTTGTGAAAGCTCACTCCCTAATATTTTGCAAATAATTCTAAAGAGTCAAGGGACGGTGGAACCAGGAGAAGAATCTATATGCCAACATGCTACATTTCTTTGGGGCTTGTATTTGAAAAATAAGTATATATAAATGATATGTTTTGTGACTTTGGATACTAGAGATACAATTGGTTATGTGTTTTATTTATTACACTCATTTTCTTGGTTATGTATTTTAATAATGAGAAAATACATTTACACCCCCTGAGGTTTGACGAAAATACACATAGACCCCTGCAGTTTTCAAAAAATACATTAGGTACCCCTACTTTTCAAAATAATAGCACTTACACCCCCTTCCATCAGTTGACCCTTAGTCAACTGACACAACAAATAAAAAAAAATTAAATAAAACACAACAAATAAAAAAAATGACAAAAAGCCCCTTCATCCTCTTCGTGTTCTATGGATTGAGCCTGCATCTAGACTCAAAAGCAGTATAGAAGTATCAATAAGGGAAACATGGTGAGCATATATACGTTACCCACCCCCATAAGGACTCAAAGTTGTAGTATTAGAGAGTATCGAGAAGGGAAATTGTTGTTTCTCAAGACCACATCCATAAATTAATAGTATTATTTGATTAAGAGAGCAAAGAAATTTTGGTTTCTAGAGCAAAGTGAGCTTCTCTAGCAGTATAACATAACCTTCTTCATATTATCCTTGAGGGCAGGAAGGGGTCTCACTGGGACAGCCGCAGTTGCAACCTACATGCTCTGGGTACCTCCACTTCCAGTGGCCATGCCAGGACCTGCTGCACCACTTGTCACTGACCCACTATCCGATATCTCTGACTCCATGTAAAAACGTGCTGAGTTCAGGTACTTTCCGTCATCTTAATTTTCATTTCTTCATCCCTCTGTTAGAAATTACCAAACCCCCCAGAAAGCTTGGACATATCATTAGCATAAAATATCAATATTTGATGAATTAAAAAAAATTATTAGTGAAAATAAGCCCGCAATGATAGAGCCGAAAACTGCCCTTTAATTTTCCTTCCTTGACAACCATTTCTGAAAGAACTCCAATTCAGTTTGTTTTCTGATTCTTACTTCATCTTGATTTAGGGATTTTCCCTAATTTTCGGTGCACAAGTTGGAGAGACAAGTGGTGCCGCATTTTTTCTCTGGGAAATCTGGAGAGCATACGCCAAAGAGGTACATGGACTGCCGGAATTGTATTGTTGCTAAATACATGGAGAATTCGGAGACGAGGCTTTCAATTACTGATTGCCATGACTTTGGGTGTTGATCTTCATGACTTAAATCGAATTGTTTGCTTTCGGCACAACTAGGGGATAATTAATTATAGTGTACACCGGAATGGCAAGATTCATTTTCCATTGGTTTTTTTGAGGTCCATTGATAGTTTGATCCTGTCGCGCCCCAAAATCACCCCTAGGAGAATTGAAAACTTTGGCACGTGACTTACTTGACTTAATCCAATTAATGAGCTTTAAAGGCATACAAAAATCTGAACTAAAAAATTTCTTCAATGGAATAACATTTAATACCTCAACTGAATATCAATTAAAATCTGTAATTAAACTGAACCTACATAATCTGAATCATCCTCATGATTCTCAATTCTTAAATTAAACCTATCAAATCTACGTATCCCAATTTAAAAACTAAAACATAATAAACTAATTACAATCTCTCTGAAATTTAAAAAATTTCTAATAAACTAAAATAATAATAAAACCATCCATCGAAATCCCGTTCCTCTTCGGGATGATCACCTGCAAGATCTTCCTTATATACTCTTCTTCAAATCATAGCTCCTGGACACAATTATCAAATCTCGAACCTGCCGACAACAAAAGTCATCGGCTGAGTAACAAGTTATTCTACGTATATAGCAATCCATAGTAAACAATATCATAACTATAGCATGCATACAAGTAACAGTTCAATTACAATTCACATACATAAATCAGAGTACAGAAGATATTTTCTTTTAAATTCTTTCATTTGTTCACTTGTGCCTATCTTACTTATCTTGTTTGTCTTATTACTTGACTTTTTTTCTCGTCTTACTTTTCTTGACTTGTCTTTCTTTTCTTACTTTTCTGACTTGTCTTTAATTTTCATGAATAAATCAAACAATATGCACTATGCAATAACTTAAAATAACTTTACCCCATATATTGGGTAGAGATTAACATATACCCTACTTTTCGAGGTACCTCACAGTTTACACATTATTCGATGCATACGACTTGTCTACTCATTATCCGGTGTATACGGCTTGTCTACACATTATCCGGTGTATACGGCTTGTCTTGCCTTGATCTGAGGCTTATGGGTATTCGGTCAGTGCAAAACTCAATCATGCATTCATCGCTTTCGTGTGTATTTGTATACTTGTATGATACTTGTAATCTTGTTTTTTATCATGCTTTTATATATTCATTATCTTGAGTGAGTGCACGGTAATATACTCTTGGTTAAATTATACCTAAAACTATCAGTTAAGGGCCATAAGACATCTCAACATAGCGTCACATTCCACTATGTTAACCAGGCCTAGGTAAGCTTGACTCTCATCAAAGGTTCCTTTACCCAACAATATATCACATATAAAAACATAAAATAAACACACAACAACATTCATGTTCCCAATAATTTAACAGGTTTTAACCACAATTTATTTTCAACATGCATAATTCATAATTTAATTTAAATATCAACTCCTTTTTAATCGAGATCATTATCATAATTACACTACATAATTTATCAATCATAATTCTCATATATTATATCCACAAAACACACTAACATGTAACCTTAATCTCACAAATAATCTATATCAATCATTCAATTATTTCATACATTACATTCAACTCCATAATTTCATCACTTCCTCCATTCTCAATCCATACATACACCACAATTTTCATTCTCTTTCCCTTTGTTGATATACATTATAAAAATCATAAATAAAACATTTCTAAAAATCATGAACATATTTAATAAGGGATTTACATAATATAACATGCTTTGATCTTATTTTTTTACTTTAAATCCAAACTATTATTCTTATTTATATTAATAATCATCATATTATTATAAAGAAATTCATATTTACGTTATTCATAAAAACATTGCATAAGAGATAATCAAATCCATTTATCTTACTATTAATCGCGTTCTTTACATAGATATTATCATTAGATTCGTACTTTAGATTAATAGTTATAAAATTGAGAACTATGGAAAGTTATTTACATCACTTAATCGCTTCCCTACGATCTATTGCTTGCGAATGGGCTCGATCTAGATCCTCAAGTCTCTTTCCTTCTTCTTTTATTGAATCCTTGCAATCTCTAGGCTTTTCCCTCTTTGGATCTCTCAAAATACTATCTTCTCTCTCTCTTTTATGATTATGAGGCTCTAGTAAAACCTAATTCACGAGTTAAAGATGTATTTATAGAGTTGGGAACCCTAGGGATGATAGAAATGGTCAAATATCACATTTCTTGGCAAAATTTCCCGTGCTGGGCGATCGATCGCCGGTAGTAGGTGATCGATCGCCGGTGGTAGGCGATCAGTCGCCCTCCCCCTTTTTTTGCTTTTTTTTTTTTGACTCGGAACTGTTTTCGATATTTTGGTCGTAACTTTTGACTCAGTTATCAGAATTGGACGATTCAACTTACGTTGAACTTGTCATTCAAAGGTCAAAGGAAAACATTTTCTTGTCTAATAGACAAGTCCCAATTTTATTTTTTTAATTACCTAAATGAGCTTTAAAGCTAACTGGTTTGAAATGGATTTCAGCAGCCCAGAATTTCAGCAGACCCGATTTTGAAAATCTAACATTTAACTTATCTTTGACTAATAATCTGAAAAAATGATAAACATGAACCTCGAAGATGATTTCCATACCTTCCTAATGGTTCAAGAATCATTTGATTCCGATCAACGGTGACAAAACTAGCGCTTCTTGAAGTTGAGGGTATGTTTAGGCATCCCTATAATTCATCTTTTAGGAACGCATGCATTTAAAATCGGGCACATATTTCAAGAAATTCATATAAATGACATGAATGTCAAGAAACTAAATTTTGGGACTCTACATCCTCCCCCCTTAAAATAATTTCTTCCTCGAAATTATGTTCCTTAAACGAACAATTGAGATACTTATTATTATTATTTGAAATAGTGTAACTAGGTGTGTCAATCAAGTGAACAAGCCACGTAATCATATAGTACACACATCTATCGCATAGAATCATATTAAACGTAATATAATAACACTAAAATAGAAGAAAATTTACTCATTCTACTACGACATCTCATTTAAGGTTATCTTAGGGTAGGAAGTGCCTTGCATTGCATCATTAGATGTTTGGACATTTTATTTTGAGATGACAAAGACTTTGCCTTGTGTAGTCGGACGAGATGATTGAAATGAGCTCCTTGAAAGAGCTCATGGTCACTGTCGCACCCCAAAATACCCCCTAGGAGTTAAGGGATACTATAGTCGTAACTATACTTAAGCTGTCAGATCATCCTGTGATGAACAAGGTAAAACATATAATAATAGTACATGCATCAGAGTGCGAAAGCTCATAATAGTGCGGAAACGTAAACCAACTTTTTCTTTTCTATACGTACTCTGTATTCCAAGTTAAATATACAAAACATGATGAAAGTAAAGGTGGATATGCCCACCTATCAAAATACAAAAAGAACTCTCACAATCACTCAGCTCAACAGTAATCTAGATACGGCAACACATCTAGATCCTTATCCGCCTGCGTCTACATCGGGATAAGCGGCTCTCTCTTCCACATATTCCTCTTCAATCCAAGGCTCAGGGTCGAAGGCACCCTCCAGACCTGCCGACATGAAAGTACGGCTAAGTATGGAATACTCAACAAGTACAAGCTACTAGCTAACAATAGTAATAACAAAACACAATAGAAACAATGAGATATAATTCATCACATCAATCAAAACAATTATAACAACATATGACATTCATAACATCGAGGTTAAAGCAATATAATAATCATGACATGCATGAGTGAATGTGAAAACTCCGATAAAACTCATACTTTTAAAAGTCATGTCTTGTTCTTGAAAATTGTCTTTCGTATTTTTCAAACATGTTTGTCGTGTTAAAACTTGTTCTTGTCTCGTGGGAATCACATGTATCTTGTCTTGCTTGGAATCAATTTTCTTGCTTGTTATGATTTGACTTGTTTTTTTGTGAGCCAGATATTAGTGCCCTTGTAGCGACTTGTGAGCCGGGATTATAAATTCCCTTTAGCGAATATATATATATAGAAAATGGTACACCAACATCCTTGATCGGCTCTTTGTTCGGCTTGATCAACTTGTTTTCTTGTGAGCCAAGTATGGCATATCTTGCGATATGCCCTACCCTTGACCGGCCCGATGTTCGGCTTTATCAATTTGTTTTCTTGTGAGCTAGGTATGACATATCCTGTGATATGCTTTACCCTTGATCGGCCCAATGTCCGGCTTTATCATTTGTAGCGTAATTCACATGTCTTGCTTTCATTTTTTTTTTTTATATATACTTATACTTTAGAAAACTCGATTCGTGAGTGCATGCGTGTGTGTGTGTAACACTTATGGTGATCATGATGACATGTACAACTAAAGGAATGACATATGACATTTCAATTCTTAATAAAACATGAGGAATTTAAACTAGCATAATAAGCATTGGATCAAGGGTAACACCTTTGGAAAGATTACTCAATTTTCACTTACATTATTATTCTTTAAATTGGTTAATTTCTCATTTGTGCATTTCATCAAACACTTGGTGTGCAACTTATTCATAATCATTTATTTGAGTTCTTAGTTCATGCATTTCATCAAACACATGAGGTGTATCCATTGTGAGTATAATCCCCTCCACCATTTTCAATCACACACATACATACATCCATACAGCATCCAATCGTCTCAACCCATTCACATCCCACACCATTTATTATCTTGTTCATTTTGGAGAAGTTAAGGCATTACAACAAGAAAATGGAAAATGTGGGAGATCAATACACTACATTCATAAGGAAATCTAGGTTATTACCAAGAGAGTTAGTAAGGTGTACTAACCTTTGAAATCAAAGCTTGATCTTGAAGAAACCCCTTTGATTTGGAACCTTCAAGCTTGATGGAGGAGGATCCTAGCTTGGAAATCTTCAAGCTTGAGCTCCTTGATCTCCAATCCAAACCTTCTTTGGAGGTTTTCCCCAAATCTCCTCTTCTCCTCTTTCTCCTCTTTCTCTCCCTTAGGTTTAGAAAATCTCCAAAATGAGATCCCCTAATGAGCTAAGGGTTTAAAACCCTTAATTTCGGCATCAGCACACGCGTCCAATCGATCGCTCACTAACTATGATCGATCACACCTGAGGGCGATTTGTCACACATGAACCAGCAAGTTTTGGTCTGATTTTTCCCTATATGCGATCGATTGCACACCCTTGCGATCGATCGCAAGTCCCTGCGATCTATCGCACCTGGAGACCCATCTATTGCACTTGGTCCAGAATGTTTGGGACCCATTTCACTTCTATGCGATCAATTGCACCTAACCTGCGATCAATCGCACTCTCCAGATTTTGGTTTCTTCCCCCTGCAGACCCATAGGGGTGTTTCCAACCTCATTTTCATCATCCTTAGGGCTCTAAACTCCCTTCTTCATGTTGCACATGAGTCATTATCACCCAATTTATCATAAACACTAATTTCAAACATGGGGAATGTCATTTGACTTTGAATACACTATTTATTAGCCATAAAAAGTTTCGGGGTGCTACAGTCACTTAGTTATAAATGGGGAGTTCTTACCAATTATACTTAAAAGAATTTCATGTAATTATTATTATTTTCATCTATGACTATAGTAAAATTTGTAATCATAACTTTTTCTTTCTTTTAATCTTTAAATCTAATCAAACTTATTATATTAAAAAAAAATCATGTAATTATGCAAGCTATTTTATTTATTTATTTATTTTCACTCATATAATAACATTTATTTATATTTATGTACAAGAAACCTATGTAATCATTAAATTCATTCTTTATCTTGCCAAATAAATGTAAATCTTATATTGCATGTGTGAAACTCATGGTCAAGAGAATTTTCTCCATTATCATCTCACGGTCACCATGTTTGCAATGGAGATCGAATTTTTTTAAGAGAGGAGAATAATAACTTACCTATAAAAGACTTTTTTTTTAGGTTTATTTCCTAAACATATTAGGATTCTTTTTCATCTTCTAATTCCTAATTAATGATAGAATGAGAGGGTGGAACGCCCTACTCTTAATTTTTTTTTATAGTTCTAATCTAATTAAAGATTATCAAATAAAAAGTCCATGGTAGGCTCTAATTATTATACACCTTACTCTTGATTTATTATTTCCTATATGAGAGCTTGATATATAAGTAGTCATAATTTATTATGAAGAATATTAATTAACTAAATTCATAATTAAATTAGATATATTAAGAAGATTCTAGTATATGAGATCTAAGGGGATCTCGTTAATTTTGAATCTCAGTGTATTTAGGAGACATTTTCCTATAATTTCATTATGATTATTGAATTCTATCAATATCTTTAGAGTTTTATAAATCGTAAATTAGTGGTCGTTTAAACGAATTATATTCAGGAATCTTTATTTTAGAAGGTTTCTTGGCAATGGGTCTCCCGTCTTGATGCTTTTAAGATCTGCATGATGCTTATGCTATGTATGATGTTTATAAGATGTGTATGATGCTTATGATATGTGCATGATGCTTATGTATGCATGAACTGTATGCTATGTATGATACTTATGCTATGTATGATGCTTATGACATATATGATGCTTATGTTATGCATGATGCTTATGAGATGTATATAATGTTTTTGTACTTTGAGACCTAAACTATTCTTAGAGTTTATAATATATTTATCACTTTGGACTGAGCATTAGGTCTAGAACGTGCTGCAGAATTAACGCGCATCTGTATCTAGAGACATGCATCAAACATTCATGAGCTTGTCCAAAATTATAAATATATATAGATTTAAATTTATACCTTCACGTTTTTCTGCAAGGAATCACTTGTCTGCCCTTGTTGCATAAAAGTTGATCAAATTCTCTTGTTTTTCTGTATTCCACCTTTTATTTTATTTTATTATTCTTATCTTTTGCATACTAGTAACATATTACTTAACCTAGATGTTTTTTTTTTTTGTAACAAATGGATGTGTCACAAACCGTGTCGGTTAGAACATGATTTAGGTAACTCATTGATCAGTAAAGTGCATAAAATATATACATAACTACGTGTGGCAATCAGGTGCACGATCATATATTATAAAACATATCATATTTCCTATATAATAATATAATAACATATTTACAATCATCATAGAGATTTTATAGTCAAAATAATAAAATTTGAATAATAGCGATCTTGGATATTGCGCTTCATGACGTAAGTCTTGAGAGCAATCAATAAAACATAAGTCTAACTTGAAATCATTTTAACCTATACTTATAATGAGTCTAAAACCTAAGTCTTAAAGAATTTAATTCTTATTCGCTCAAAGTTTTCTTCTAATATACTTAACCTTAAGGAACCCAATGTATTAGTTTTATCGTCATCCAACCCCGATTTAAGAATAACTATGTCTCACTTGGACACCAGTCATCTTAACATATAATTATCAATGTATCATACAAAACTCATAATAACATATAATAACACATAATAACATACAATCATTTTTATTAACATACAATTTCATAACAGGCCTACGTCCTAGCGAAACTAATGACACCACATCCATCATGGTATCAATCCGGATTTAAGACTAATTCATTTGTTTATCTTGGTAAATCTCCTTAATCCTCATAATCCTAAAACTATCCTATACAGGCCTAAAGCCTATGCTCTGATACCACCTCTGGTATCAAACCCGGAGTAAAATAACCTTATTTTCAACTTAGAAGACACTTAGTCCTAGGTGACCTAATGCCTTTGCTCTGATACCACATCTGTTGGGCCCCAAAATCCCCCTTAGGCACGTGACTTACTTGACTTAATCCAATTAATGAGTTTTAAAGACATACAAAAATCTGAACTTAAAAAATATCTTCAATGAAATAACATTTAATACCTCAACTGAATATCAATTAAAATCTGTAAGTAAACTGAACCTACATAGTCTGAATCATCCTTGTGATTCTCAATTCTTAAATTCAACCTATCAAATCTATGTATCCTAATTTAAAAACTAAAACATAATAAACTAATTACAATCTCTCTGAAATTTAAACAATTTCTAATAAACTAAAATAATAGTAAAACCATTCATCAAAATCCCGTTCCTCTTCGGGATGATCACCTGCAAGATCTTCCTTATGAACTCCACTTCAACTCATGGCTCCAGGGCACAATTATCAAGTCTCGAACCTCCCGATAACAAAAATCATCGGTTGAGTAACAAGTTACTCCGCGTATATAACAATCCATAGTAAACAATATCATAACTATAACATGCATATAAGTAACAGTTCAATTACAATTCACATACATAAATCAGAGTGCGGAACATATTTTCTTTTCATTCTTTTATGTGTTCACTTGTGCTTATCTTACTTATCTTGCTTGTCTTATTACTTGACTTTTTTTTCTTGTCTTACTTTTCTGATATGTCTTTCTTTTTCATGAATAAATCAAACAACATGCACTATGCAATAACTTTAAAATAAATCTACCTCATATATTGGGTAAAGATTAACATATACTCTACTTTCTGAGGTACCACACAGTTTACACATTATCCGGTGCTTACGGCTTGTCTACACATTATCTGGTATATACGATTTGTCTACACATTATCCGATGTATACAACTTGTCTTGCCTTGATCTTAGGCTTGTGGGTACTCGGTCAGTGCAAAACTCAATCATGCATTCATCGCTTTCGTGTATACTTGTATAATACTTGTAATCTTACTTTTTATCATGCTTTTACATATTCATTATCATTAGTGAGTGCACAGTAACATACTCTTGGTTAAATTATACCTAAGACTATCAGTCAAAGGCCATAAGACATCTCATCATAGCGTCTCATTCCACTATGTTAACCAGGCCTAAGCAAGCTTGACTCTCATCAAAGGTTCCTTTACCCAACAATATATCACGTATAAAAACATAAAATAAACACACAACAACATTCATGTTCCCAATAATTTAACAGGCTTTAACCACAGTTTATTTTTTACATGCATAATTCACAATTTAATTTAAATATCAACAACTCCCTTTTTAATCGAGATCAATATCATAATTACAATACATAATTTATCAATCATAATTCTTATAGATTATATCCACAAAACAAATTAACATGTAACCCTAATCTCACAAATAATCTATATCCATCATTCAATTATTTCATGCATTACATTCAACTCCATAATTTCATTACTTCCTCCATTCTCAATCCATACATACACCACAATTTTCATTCTCTTTTCCCTTATTGATATACATCATAAAAATCATAAATAAAACATCTCTAAAAATCATGAACATATTTAATAAGGGATGTACATAAGATAACATGCTTTGATATTGTTTTCTTATTTTAAATCCAAACTATTTATTCT
The DNA here is from genome assembly GCA_015143295.1 of Tetracentron sinense. Lineage (NCBI taxonomy): Eukaryota > Viridiplantae > Streptophyta > Magnoliopsida > Trochodendrales > Trochodendraceae > Tetracentron > Tetracentron sinense. The sequence continues at coordinate 25,228,284 of CM026562.1, forward strand.
TATTTATATTAATAATCATCATATTGTTAGAAAGATATTCATATTTACGTTATTCATAAAAACATTGCATGAGAGATAATCAAATCCATTTATCTTACTATTAATCACTTGAGAACTATGGAAAGTTATTTACATCACTTGATCACTTCCCTACGATCTATCGCTTGCGAATGAGGCTCGATCTAAATCCTTAAGTGTCTTTCCTTCTTCTTTTATTGAATCCTTGCAATGTCTAGACTTTTCCCTCTTTGGATCTCTCAAAATACTCTCTTCTCTCTCTCTTTTATGTTCATGAGGTTATAGGAAACCTAATTCATGAGTTAAAGAGGTATTTATAGAGTTGGAAAACCTTGGGAAGGTAGAAAGGATCAAAAATCATGTTTCTCGGCAAAATTTCCCATGTTAGGCAATCGATTACCGGTGGTGGGTGATCGATAGCCTGTATGCTAAGTTGAACAAGTGCGAGTTTTGGTTAGAGAATGTAGCATTTCTTAGCCACGTGGTATCTGCCAAGGGTATCTCAGTCGACTTTGCAAAGATAGATGCAGTGATGAACTGGGAGAGGCTGAAGAGTGTTACCGAGATTCGCAATTTTCTCAGCTTGGTAGGGTACTACAGGAGGTTTGTGGAAGGATTCTCCAGCTTAGCGGCTCCGCTTACTTATCTTACGAGGAAGAATGCTAAGTTTACATGGAGTGAGAAGTGTGAGGCAAGCTTCATGGAGTTGAAGAAGAGGCTTACTACAGCCCCTGTTCTCACAGTGTCATCTGGGAGCGGTAGTTTTGTAGTTTACAGTGATGCATCACTTATCGGGCTAGGATGTATTCTGATGCAGCATGGGAAGGTCATTGCCTATGCTTCCCGACAGTTGAAAGACCATGAAAAGAACTATCCTACGTATGATCTAGATCTTGCTGCAGTTGTCTTTGCGCTGAAGATTTGGCGTCACTACCTTTATGGAGAACAGTTTGAGATGTTCACAGATCACAAGAGCTTGAAATATATGTTTTCCCAAAAGGAGCTAAATCTGAGGCAACGTCGAAGGGTGGAATTGATAAAGGATTATGATTATCTATCCAATACCATTTGGGTAAGGCTAATGTGGTAGCAGACGCTCTTAGTAGGAAGTCTTTCGGACACCTAGCTCACATGATGGTTCGTGAGTGGAAGATGTTGGAGGAAATGGCGAACCTTGATACTAGTTTCAACATGCCTGCTTTTGGGCCAGTCATTACTAATCTTACGGTCAAGCCTTATATCTTGGTTCGGATTAAGGAGTTACAGAGTTCAGATGCAGAGTTGCTTGCTTACCGAGACAAGTCGGTTAGCAGTGGTAGTCTGGAGTTTGCTTAAAAATGGTGATGGTGCCATCACATTCAAAGGCAGGTTGTGTGTTCCCACCAACACGGTATTGAGAAATGAGATCTTAGATGAGACTCATCGATCTAAGTACACGGTACATCCTGAGAGTACGAAGATGTATCAGAATCTCAAGAAGCATTATTGGTGGGGAAACATGAAGAGGGAAGTCGCAGAGTATGTTTTTAGATGTTTGGTGTGCCAGCAGGTGAAAGCCAAGCATCAGAGACCAGCAGGTCTTTTACAGTCCCTCCCTATTCCGGAATGGAAATGAGAGAATATCTCAATGGACTTCATAGTTGGCTTGCCAAGGACGGCAAGGGGCTCCGATGCAATATGGGTTGTAGTTGATCGGTTGACAAAGTCTGCGCATTTCCTACCCTATCGGACTATGTATAGTATGAGCCAGCTATTAGCCTTGTACACCAAGGAAATAGTTCAATGGTATGGGGTGCCAGTTTCTATCATATCTGATCGGGACCCGAGATTTACTTCTAGGTTCTGGAAGGGTTTTCAGAGTGCTATGGGTTCTCGGTTAGATTTCAGTACTGCCTTTCATCCTCAGACTGATGGGCAGACCGAGAGAGTGAACTAGGTGATTGAGGATATGCTTAGAGCTTGCATGTTAGACTTTCAGGGCAGTTGGGAGGATCATTTGTCGTTGGTTGAGTTTTCCTACAACAACAGTTACCAGGCAAGCATCCAGATGGCCCCTTTCGAGGCTTTGTATGGGAGAAGATGTCGAGCTCCTCTATATTGGGATGAAGTGGGAGAGCGGAAGATACTTGGTCCTGAGTTGATCGATCAGACCGTGGATAAGGCCAAGATTATTCAGGAGAGGCTGAAGACTGCCCAAGATAGGCAGAAGAGCTATGCGGACACTCGCCGCAGAGACTTGGAATTCCAAGTTAGGGATTTAGTTTTTGTGAAGATTTCTCCAAGCCGGGGAATTATGAGGTTTGAAAAGAGGGGGAAGCTTAGCCTAAGGTATGTAGGACCTTTTGAGGTGATCACATGCATCAAAGAAGTCGCTTATAGAGTGGCTTTACCTCCTCACATGGCTACGGTCCATAACGTCTTTCATATTTCCATGCTTAGGAAATATGTTCTGGACCCCTCACATGTCATTGATCTTGATCCTGTGGAGATTCGAAAGGATCTCACCTTAGTGGAGCAACTGGCTCAGATATTAGATCGTCGAGATCAAGTCTTGCGCAATAAGACTATTCCACTTGTCCTTGTGAAGTGGCAACATCATTCCAAGAAAGAGGTTACATGGGAGTGTGAGGCCGAAGTAAAGGAAAAGTACCCTCACTTGTTTGTATAGTTTCTTTTGTGAGATTCGATGTATTTTGTTCCTTGGTTTGTTTTTATATCGTCCTAATTTCAAGGAAGAAATTTCTGTAAGGGGGGGTGGATGTAGAGCCCCTGAATTTAGGTTCATTGTTTATGTGAATGGTGCTGTGAATAGTGTCTTCAAGGCCTAAAGCCTTAATGAAATTGTGGGTTCATGTTTTATAATGAAATGAGGTTTTGAATGAATCAAAATATGTATGGAAAGTGTTTTTGGGGGTTAGGGACAAATGAAACATGAGAGTATAACATACTCCAAGTGTCAAAGAATGGGATGCCTAAACATACCCTCAACTTTAAAGAGCTCTAGAATTCTCACTTCTGATCAAAATCGAGTAATTCTTGAATTTTTGGAAAGGTATTGAAACCCTCTTCAAGGTTTATGTTTATCACTTTTTCTGATTTTGAGTTGAGCATGGGTCAAATGTCAGATTTCCGGAAGTGAGTCTACTGAAAATCTGGGCTGCTGAAAGCCATTTTCGGATTAGTCAGATTCAAGGGAAATTTGGTCCATGAATATAGAAGAATTAGAAAATTTCTAAAACATAAAATTTGTAGCCCTTTGAAAGAAGAATCCAACATAAGTTGAATCGTGAAAATCGGATAAGCGAGTCAAAAGTTATGGCCAAAATACTAAAGTAGGAAAAACTCTAGCGAGTTGCGGGTTACACTCGGCGACGAGTGCCTTGGACTCGTCGACAAGTCAACCCACCAGAATGCGAAAATAACCCTCTCATCGATGATTTTTAACCCCTCGTCGATGACTACAACCCACTCGTCGACGACTAGAGACCTCTCGTCGACGATTACATGCACAAAACGACCCAGAACTTTTCCAACCGACCTCAGGAGATATTTCAAGGACTTTTAGGAGTTTTGGCAACCCTAGAACTATAAATAAACTCTGAATTCGTGGGATTGATCCACTCAAACCCTAGGCTTGGATTTTTAAGAGATTTAAGAAGAGAAGAAGAAGAACACTTTGATTTCTCAAGTCGTTCATCTCAGACCAAAGTGAAGCTAAATCCTTGCTTCTAAGGTTTGTACCTTATCAATTTTAGTATTTTAAAGCTTGGGTTTTCTACCCAAGGTGATTCTCAAATTCTAAAATCAAAATAGGGGTTTTTGGTTTGTTTTTCCAATTAAGGTTCAGGCTTCTCAAAGCTTCAACCAAGCTTCCTCAAGCTTGATTCTTGTTCCACAGAAGTGTAAAAACTTCCATTTCAGGTAGATACACTCTACTATCTACCCTTGACTATTATTTAAATAAAACCATATTTTAAAGCATGTTTTTGGATGAATTGGATGATGAATTCTAAGTGTTTGTAAGCTATCACTATTATTGCATTTCTATGCTTATGAATCCATGTTTAAGCTTTCTAAGTATAGTATGATGTTCACATGCACTCTATGCACTCTATGGTTTTCCAATTACTCTAAGGCTCATAAGTCTCGCATGTCTCCATGATTTCTCTTAAGTGTGGTTTATCGAAGCATTCATAAGAATCTCTAATAACTCATAAGCTGTAAATCCCTAAGTAGGTGTTGGCAAATTCCGTGATCATTAGATAGGTCATGTGAGTCGAGTCGTGTTCAACTTGTCAGAAGAGAAGAGCTAAAGCATCAAGAAGATTGAAGAAAGTGAAGAAAAAGCTCCTACTCTGGATCTAGAAAGGTAATGGACTTAGAGACCCCTACCTAGGTTGGATTTGACTTAGATAACTCTAAACATACCTAGGAGGATAGTTTTAAACCTAATAAAGTTGTTTGATCTTAGTTGAATCAAATAAACATGAAATGAAGTATGGTTTGAAAAAATTATGTCTCAACCAATCGCTCGGTGTTGAGACCGATCGATCGGTGGCCTACCGAGCGATCGGTGGCTATCGACTGGACAAAAAATTTGTATGGGGTATTTTTCCAGAGAGATGATTTTTAACCGGTCGATCGGTTATGAGCACCGATCGATCCGTTTTGGACCGAGAGATCGGTAATGTGCACCGATCGATCGGTCCCCGTAAAAAGAATTTTTATTTTTCTGGATTCTTGTTTTAAACCCTATATAAACAATTTTTTGGAGACCTAATTCGTATCTTTGTTTATTTTTGAAAGAGTAGAGGTCTGAGAAACTCCTCTAGGATTTTTCCTATTGTTCTTATTAGATCTTTGTTGATCCCTCCTCTTTCTTTGATCCTAGAGAATGCAAGTATAGATCTAAACCTTTGATCTTGCATTGTGTGATCTCAGATCTATATGAGATCCCTCTAGGGTTTGAAACTTCCAAAATTGATTCACAACCCTACATCTTGTGTGTGTGTCCGGTGTTTGATCCGGAGCCTTCGTGGAAGGAGATCGATCGTGTGTGATCGTGGTTTTGAAGTAGCTTGAGAAGATTTGGTCGGTGTGGAACCGAAGCTGCTACGGCGGAGATCGAACCTGCTGGTTCATGGAAATCAAGAGTAAGAGTCTATACCTAGGAACGTCGTTTCTGTTTTGGTAAGGTCTTGTCTTGTACTTAAAATCTTTTCATAGTGAAGTTTATTGCTGGACGAGGTCCCGTGGTTTTTTCCCGTTAGGGTTTTCCACGTAAAAATCTTCTGTGTTTGATTTGTGTGGATTGTTTGAGTGAATTGTTTATTGATTTCTAAACATATTAATTGAAAAATTAAAATTGGTTAGAAATTATTAGATAGACCTATTCACCCCCCCTCTAGGTCTTAGAGATCATTGATCTGGATAAATTTCAATTGGTATCAAAGCTTGTTCACTGATAAGGCTAATCCCTTAAGTGTGATCCAGTATTATCCATGATCATGAGTACTCTAAGAGAAGGTGGATCCGTCTCTCATCCCCCATTTTTTTATGGAAATAATTATGCATACTGGAAAGCTAGAATGAGGGCCTTTCTCAAATCTATTGACGAGAGAATTTGGATGTCTATACAGAATGGGTGGACTATGCCCATAAATACTATAGGTGATTTGACTGTCGTCAAATATTATAATGAATGGACCAGAGAAGAGCTTGAGTCAAGTGGATGGAAAACTAAAGGTCTCAATGCTATCTTTACTGCAGTCACTACTGTGGAATTCAGACGAATTTCTTCATGTGAAACAGCAAAGGAGGCTTGGGACATTCTTGAAATTACCCATGAGGGTACTACCACTGTTAAAATCTCAAAACTCCAAATGTTAACCACCAAATTTGAACATTTAAACATGGATGACAATGACACTTTTGATGAATTCTATGCAAAACTTAGTGACATTGTCAATGCTAGTTTCAATTTAGGTGAGAAAATATCTGAGTCCAAAATAGTTAGAAAAGTCCTTAGATCTCTCCCTGAGAGATTTCAACTCAAAGTCACTGCAATCGAAGAAAGTAAAAATGTTGACTCTCTGAAGATTGAGGAATTGGTTGGTTCACTCCAAACCTATGAACTAAATCTCCGTCCATCCAAGAAGAACAAATCTTTAGCCTTGAAATCCATCAAGGAATCTTTGGATGAGGATGACAGTGATGGAGATATGAATGGGGAAGAAATGGCTCTCTTCGTTAAAAAATTTTGAAAATTTTTTAGAACGAAAAAGATGTTCAATCCCAAACAGGGAGGAAAATCTTTTGAGAAGTCAAAGTCTAAGTCCTGGGAAAACAAGAAAAATTCCAAGAGTGGCGACAAGAAATCCCAAGGTGTTCAATGTTATGAATGCCATGGCTTCGGTCATATTTCACCTAACTGCCCTAACAAGAAGAAGAGTAAGGGCAAGGTGATGAATGCCTGTTGGGATGACAGTGATTCTGAGAATGAAGAATCGGACAGTTCCTCTTCAAGTGAAGATACTGGAAATCATACGGCTTTCACTGTTTCCCTTTCTGAGATTCTTGAGACTACCTCTGCGGTTGATGAAAAGGATAGAAGTGATGAGAGTGTTCATACTGAGTCTAGTGATGACATACAGAAGAGTCAAACTGACTCTGAAAGTGATGAAGATTTGAAAACAACTTATGATAAGTTGTATGCTGAAAGTTTGAAGCTGACTAAAACAAAAATCTCCTTGAGCAAAAAACTCAAAATCATTCAAAATGAAAGAGATACTTGTAAACTAGCAGCAGAAGAGAAGAGTGCTCTAGTTAGTCAGTTGGAAAATGAAAAAGAAGCATTTGTTATGAAAGTTCAATGTCTTTTGGAAGAGCATGTCTCATTGACTAATGTGGTTAGAAAATTAGAAGTTGAAAGAGACACTTTTATGAAAGAAATTGAAGAGTTAAGAACTCTACAAATGGAGCTGGAAACTTTTAAAGAATCTCTTGTTGATAAGGTGAAATTTCTTGAAAAAGAACATCAAATTACCCTTAAAGACAAGACTGACTTGATTCAGAAGGTCTATACTCTTGAAAAAGAAGTAAGAATGTTTGGTAACACTAGCTGCCTAGATGAATTAGTTAGAAAGTATAGGTCAAATTCGAGTAAATCTGGGATAGGACATGCTGACACACCAGCTGGTCCTTTTGCTGTTGGTACAATGGCTAGTGCAGTGTTTGAGCCAATACATTCGGATCCTAAAGTGAATCTACCTTCTACATCAAGTACTAAGGCTTATACAAATTTTGTAAAGCCTAGAAATACAGCTCCTAGAGTGAATGCTATGAGGAATCAAATTCCTTTTAGAAGAAATCGTCCTCATCTCCCAAGATTCATACCCACATGTCACTTTTGTGGTGTAAGAGGTCACATTCGACCAAATTGTAATGCTTTTAGGAGAGCTCCTCAAAATGGTTCATGGAACCAAAATCAAAGTCAAAGGACTCTTCAAAGGCAGATTCAGGTTCTGGCTGAAAAGTCTAGAATATTGAGCGAAGATGTTAATAGAATTGCTCAAATCTCTATGACAAGAACTGGTCAATTTATTCCAAATGATTATTCAAGAGGAAAGAATTTGACTAATCAAAAAGCTAGAACTGAACAAAATAGGAAAAGGTCAAGGAGGACAAAAAGGAAAAAGGTTTCTAATACACAGTTTAATGATCAAAGATCTAAACAAGGTTTAAAGACTGTGTATGTAAGAAAGGATGACCTTAAGTGCTTCGTCATTCACACTGCCTTGAAAGCCCAAAACATAGAAATGTGGTACTTCGACAATGGGTGTTCTCGGCATATGACAGGTAACAAGTCCTTATTTACTCAATTTGAGGACTGTCCAGATGGGACTGTTACTTTTGGTGATGGAAGCAAGTCTTTAGTAAAGGGGAAGGGTATCATCGATTCACCAGGCATACCAAAATTGAAAGATGCCTTGTTTGTTGAAGGATTGAAAGCTAATTTAATTAGCATAAGTCAACTATGTGATGATAACCATGCTGTGCACTTTAACCAAAATAAATGCTTAGTCATTAATGATAAAGGTAAGTGTGTTCTAGAAGGGTTGAGAACCACTGACAATTGCTACGGCTTAATTCCCAGTCCTAATCCCTCAAATGTCTGTTATAAGACTAAAATTGAGGAGGTTGATTTGTGGCACCGAAGACTAGGTCACATGAACTTCAAAGACCTATGTAAAATCTCTAAGCAAGAGCTAGTAAGAGGTGTTCCCAAACTAGGAAAGCCTTCTACTGCTGTGTGTGGGCCATACCAAATTGGTAAACAAATTAGAACCCCACATAAGAAGACTTCAAGTATTGCTACTTCATATCCACTAAAAATTAATTTATATGGATCTAATGGGTCCTACAAGAACTGAAAGTCTAGGTGGAAAGCGATACATCCTAGTCATGGTTGATGATTTCTCAAGAATGTCATGGGTGGCATTTATAAGAGAGAAATCCGATGCTTTTGACAATTTCAAAAGTATTTGCTTGAAAATTCAAAATGAGAAAAGATGCCCAATCACTCGAATTCGAAGTGATCATGGAAAGGAGTTTGAAAACTCTAAGTACAACGACTTTTGTGATGAGTCGGGTATCAAACATGAATTTTCTGCACCTATTACACCTCAGCAGAATGGTGTAGTAGAGAGGAAGAACAGGGTTCTCCAAGAGATGGCTAGAGTTATGCTTCATAGCAACAATCTAGCTTCTCATTTCTGGGCTGAGGCAGTTAACACTGCTTGCTATATAGTTAATAGAGTTTTTGTAAGACCTGGAACAAGGAAAACCCCATATGAGTTGTGGAATAACAAGAAACCCAGTGTCAAGTACTTTCGAGAATTCGGAAGTAAATGCTATATCCTTAAGGATAGAGAGCAACTGGGCAAATTTGAATCCCGGAGTGATGAAGGGATATTTCTTGGATATTCCACCAACAGTAGAGCTTATCGAGTGTATAACTTGAGAACCTCTACGATTATGGAGACCATAAATGTAGTTGTGATGACTCCGGTGTTGAAAATGTGCAACTTGAGGATGATGAAAGTGCTGAAAATGAAAATGTTGAAACTGTTTCAACTCCACCCATAAATAAGCAATCATCTCCATCAAAACCTACACATTCTAGGGTCATGAGTCCTCACACCCCCACTGATATAATTGGTGATCTTGAAAGTGGAGTGAGAACGAGGAAACAAATTGAAAATGAAGTTAGCTACATTTGCTATACTTCATCTTTTGAACCCAAGAATGTAGCTGAAGCTCTTGCAGATGATAATTGGATAAATGCAATGCAAGAAGAGTTACTTCAGTTTACTAGGAATGATGTTTGGTATTTAGTACCTAGGCCTAACAATACAAATGTGATAGGTACCAAATGGATTTTCAAGAACAAATCTGATGAAAAAGGTACTATCATAAGAAATAAGGCTAGGTTAGTTGCACAAGGATACACCCAAATTGAAGGTATTGACTTCGATGAAACCTTTGCTCCTGTAGCCAGGCTAGAATCAATAAGAATTCTTCTAGCTGTGGCTTGCCATATGAAATTCAAACTTTTTCAAATGGATGTTAAGAGTGCCTTTCTGAATGGCATTCTATAGGAGGAAGTCTATGTGGAACAACCAAAAGGGTTTGAAGATCCACATCACCTTGATCAAGTCTATCGGTTAAAAAGGGCTCTATATGGTTTAAAACAAGCTCCAAGAGCTTGGTATGAGAGACTGACTACTTATCTCTTGGAAAACGGATTTTCAAGAGGGGGAGTAGACTTCCCCTTTTCATAAAGAATGTGAAAGGTGATATTGTCATCACCCAGATATATGTTGATGACATAGTGTTTGGTTCCACATTAGACTTACATGCTCTTTCATTTGCTGAACAAATGAAAAATGAATTTGAAATGAGCATGGTTGGTGAGCTAAGTTTCTTCCTTGGTCTTCAGATCAAGCAATTGGATTCTGGGATCTCAGTATCTCAAATCAAATATGCTAAAAATCTAGTGAAGAAATTTGGTATGAGCTCTGCTAAGCATGTAAGGACTCCTATGAGTTCTACTACAAAACTTAGTAAAGATGCTTCAGGCAAAGATGTTGATCAAACTTCTTATAGAAGCATGATTGGTAGTTTACTCTACCTAACTGCTACTAGACCTGACATAGCCTTTAGTGTTGGTGCATGTGCCCGCTATCAAGCGAGCCCAAAAGAGTCTCACTTGCTTGCAGTTAAGCGTATCATTCGATATGTGAGTGGAACTCTATCATTTGGCCTCTTGTATTCTTTTGATACAAATGCCACGATAGTTGGATATTCCGATGCCGATTGGGCCGGAAATGCTGATGATAGGAAGAGCACCTCTGGAGGATGTTTCTATATTGGAAACTGCTTAGTTGCTTGGCTTAGCAAAAAGCAGAATTTAATTTCATTGTCCACTGCAGAAGCTGAGTACATAGCAGCTGGCAGTTGTTGCACTCAACTTCTGTGGATGAAGCAGATGTTGAATGATTACGGGATTGAACAGAGCACTATGACTGTGTATTGTGATAATTCAAGTGCTATCAATATTTCCAAAAATCTCGTTCAACATTCTCGCACAAAGCACATAGACATTAGACATCACTTCATCCGTGATCTTGTTGAGCAAAAGATTGTGTCTATAGAGTATGTCCAAACAGAGAATCAATTTGCGGACATTCTTACAAAACCCTTAGATTCCCTTAGGTTTGAACTCCTTAGGAAATCCATAGGTTTGTGCGGAGTTGAGTAAAGATGTACTTGTTTCATAGCCTATGTGTTCTTCATGTTCTATTTATATCATAGAGCTATTTTTTGTTGTTTCTTTTAATTAATAAAAATCCAAAAACATTCAAAAAAATTAAAAAAAAAAAAATATTGCAAAAAATAATGTGTTTGTATGACCTTCTTTCCTATCATTTTGCTTAAAGTTATTTCCTTGAAATCATATTTGAACATATAATGCAAGGATGAATATTTCATAGGATTGGATAAATTAGGATAGGTCAACTGTTGGTTTGATCTTGTGATTGAATTTGGTCATGCTAACTAATCTCAGTTAGAGTTGAGTAAACAAAGATGTTATATGTTGCACATGCACTCTGACTGATTCTTTAGATGGTATTAGTTCCAATTTAAAGGTTCTGATATTATACCATATGGTTCCCTAGATTAATCAAATCTAGTATAACCAATGTAATAAAAAATTCCATAAGGTGAGCCCCCTAGTTATAAAAATTATTGACATGGAGAGGACTACCTGTGAGTTTGTGTGATAGCTACTAGTGAATGCAAACAGTGAGTAATGACTACCTAGACAAACAGTAGGTATCTATATGGATTGCCAGTGTGATAGCCCCCACTGTCATTAGAAAGAGCTACCTTCTCACTTGTGTGAAAGTCACCAATGTGCTAAAAACTATATATGTGTACTCCAAAAAGAATTTTCACAATGAGTACAATTTGACTGAAAAAGAAATGAAATAAATTTGTTAGTCAAATTTGGGGTAAAAATTGCTCATCATATAAGTATGGATGTTTATTGGTTTTAAAACTAGTTTTTGAAAATTTTAGAGTCCCATTTGAGCTATAATGTCAAAATCTAGCTTAAGGAAGGAAACCAATTCAAAGAGTCAGGTAATGAATTTTGATTTCACACTAACATTACTTCTAATTGTTTCTTGACTTTGATTGTGAATTTGATGCAAACACCAAAATTAATCACCTTTGAAAATCAATTATTGTTTACATAATCCTTATTTATGACTATACTTGATATATAAATTCTTGGGTGATTATTCTTTATGATTTTAATGAAATAAATTATTGCAAATTTTTTGGTAAATTGGTTATTTTGAGGTGAAAATGAGTTTTTACTGTACCATTGGTTGAGGGGGAGAAATGGTAGTAAATGTAAATTTTTGAAAATTTTTCAGACCACCGATCGCTTGGTGTTAAAGACCGATCGATCGGTCTTTCGTGAACAGAGTTATAAAACCCTCATTTCTATTTTTTTTTGTTCACTTCTTCTCCGAACTCCAGAGCGATCTCTTGGTTACCTCTCCTCCAAATCCTTCCTACAGTCATTCCATTCAACTCTAAGGGTTTCCCAAGCATCAAAAAGGTAAGCCTTATACATTTTCTTGCGTATAGGTTGAATTTCTCATCTAGGGCATCGTTGTTCATCCATGGCTTTCATTTTGTCCTTAATCCTTCTAGCCTATCTCATGTCTGGCATTCCCAAACGCCGAAAGTTGGTCCTCAACAACCAAGAGGACCCTCCTGAAGATGAGCAAATCCAAGAGCCCTTTTCCTTCACTCCTATAAGTCATGGGATTTCAATAGGGGATCGACCAATTCGTAGAATGGTGGATTCTACTATTGAAAATCGCCAAAAGGCTTTGGCAGATAAAACCCGGAAACAAAAGGGAAAAGCCAGTTCATCTTCCACTGTTCTATTGGGTCCTTTCATTAGCCCTAATGCTGCTCAACTTTATAGTGAGTATTTTAGTAAAAAGGGTATAATGGTTGAAAGGAGCATTAGAATTTCAGATTTTGGTGATTACTACCTGTCTAAAATCATTACTGATCGTCACTGGGAAGGTCTTCTCAATTTATCCGGTCCTGCTCCTATTCAGTTAGTCCAGGAATTTTACTCAAATTTTTCTGAAATAAATTTCAAAACCTGGTCTTTTAAATCTCGATCTTTAGAACAATCAGTTTTGATAAATCCAAATGTCATTGCAAAATTTCTTGGTTGTCCTCGAGTTTCAGATGCCTATTATCCTTATAAATACAAGAAAGATGAGGATAAAGAATCTATGAACAATGTTGTCACATTTCTTTGTGGTGCTCCTACACTTTGGGTTAGTTCCTTAATCGAAGTCACAAAACTCACTAGGGATGCCAGACTTGTAAACCTAGTAATGAGTGCAAATATCCACCCAAAAGTTCATACTGCAGACCTTAGGGAAGATAGAGCTCGATTTTTATTCAGTCTCCTTCGTGGACATGATATTGACCTTGCAGCCCACATAATTGATTTGATGATTCAAACCCATCAAACTCAAACTGTGGTTGGAGCTCTTCCCTTTGGATCCCTGATTACTAAACTCCTTGGTTCTCAAGGAATTATTGCTCCTCCTGGAGTTCCTACCCGTACTCCGAAAGGTCCAATCAACAAAAAGACCATCGCTCAGAGTTTCTCTCATGCTTCAGTTCGAGATATTGAGGAAGAAGCTGATTTTGGTACAGGATCCTCTCATCCACCTCCGGCCACGATAGATGATCTAGCCAGAATGATGAGAGAGATGCAGATGGATCTCTCAACGCATATTTCATCTCACCAGGAGTTCACCACAGAGATCTGTGGCAGACTTGGATCACTGGATGCAGCAGTGCTGGGCGTACAGAGAGATGTTCGTGACTTTCGAACTTATTATGAGTCCCAGCTCACTTCTGATGATGAGCAGGAGTGATAGTTAGATTGATGTACTAGGATAGAAACTCCTTCTGGTTCATGTGTATATTTTGGAGTTTATCTTAGTCCTAGTATTAGTTTGACATTTAGATGTATTTTGTCTTGGTTGTACTTAGTACAAACCTTTTGGATGTTATTGATTTGGTCATAGATGTATGCATTTGGATGGTTTATACTCATTCTCTTATATCTCATCTCATTTGTGTTTATGCGTTAATTTTATTGTTAATAGTCCGCCTTTGGGATTTCGAGCCAAAAAGGGGGAGAGTGCATGATAACACATGGATATGAATTTGTGGATGATGTTATGGAAACATGATTAACCTGTTATGGATATAGTATTGTGGAATTGTGGATGTTATACATGTTTTATTTCTTCCCATACATGTTTTATTTCTTCCCATATTTTATTTCTCATGCTTCACAGGTTTTTGATTTAGCATGTGCAGGCAAACAGGTTCTAAGTTTGGTGAATCATGACAAGTTAAAATGTCAAATGTCAAGTAATTATTTTTGAGTCATGTAAAGGTCAATTTTCCATTTTTGAATCATTTGGGAAAATTTGAACCTAGTATATGAGTTAGTCTTGTTTTGTCCCGGAATTTCCAAAGGGGGAGATTGTAAATCCCTAAGTAGGTGTTGGCAAATTCCATGATCATTAGATAGGTCATGTGAGTCGAGTCGTGTTCAACTTGTCAGAAGAGAAGAGCTAAAGCATCAAGAAGATTGAAGAAAGTGAAGAAAAAGCTCCTACTCTGGATCTAGAAAGGTAATGGACTTAGAGACCCCTACCTAGGTTGGATTTGACTTAGATAACTCTAAACATACCTAGGAGGATAGTTTTAAACCTAATAAAGTTGTTTGATCTTAGTTGAATCAAATAAACATGAAATGAAGTATGGTTTGAAAAAATTATGTCTCAACCGATCGCTCGGTGTTGAAACCGATCGATCGGTGGCCTACCGAGCTATCGGTGGCTATCGACTGGACAAAAAATTTGTATGGGGTATTTTTCCAAAGAGATAATTTTTAACCGATCGATCCGTTTTGGACCAAGCAATCGGTAATGTGCACCGATCGATCGGTCCCCGTAAAAAGAATTTTTATTTTTCTGGATTCTTTTTTTAAACCCTATATAAACAACTTTTTGGAGACCTAATTCGTATCTTTGTTTATTTTTGAAAGAGTAGAGGTCTGAGAAACTCCTCTAGGGTTTTTCCTATTGTTCTTAATAGATCTTTGTTGATCCCTCCTCTTTCTTTGATCCTAGAGAATGCAAGTATAGATCTAAACCTTTGATCTTGCATTGTGTGATTTCAGATCTATATGAGATCCCTCTAGGGTTTGAAACTTTCAAAATTGATTCACAACCCTACACCTTGTGTGTGTGTCCGGTGTTTGATCCGGAGCCTTCGTGAAAGGAGATCGATCGTGTGTGATCGTGGTTTTGAAGTAGCTTGAGAAGATTTGGTCGGTGTGGAACTGAAGCTGCTACGGCGGAGATCGAACCTGCTAGTTCGTGGAAATCAAGAGTAAGAGTCTATACCTAGGAACGTCGTTTCTGTTTTGGTAAGGTCTTGTCTTGTACTTAAAATCTTTTCATAGTGAAGTTTATTGCTGGACGAGGTCCCGTGGTTTTTTCCCGTTAGGGTTTTCCACGTAAAAATCTTCTGTGTTTGATTTGTGTGGATTGTTTGAGTGAATTGTTTATTGATTTCTAAATATATTAATTGAAAAATTAAAATTGGTTAGAAATTATTAGATAGACCTATTCACCCCCCCTCTAGGTCTTAGAGATCATTGATCTGGATAAATTTCATAAGCTACCAAGCTCATAAGCATTGATAAAGCCAAACATCGGGTTGGTCAAGGATAGGGTATATCCAAGGATATATCATGCCTGGCTCTAAGAAATCTCATAAGAAATTAAGGATCTTAGCAGCCCACTTCTATGTATTCGATGAAGGGTATTTACATGCCTGGCTCTAAGTCTTTTTACGGGTGCTAAGGTCTGGCTCTAAGTTAATACTCATAAGAAATCTCACAAGAATCAAGGAAGTTGGTAGCCCAAGGTTGTGCGGGTACTAACCTCTGGCTCAAAAGAACTCATAAGAACCTCATAAGCTCATAAGATCTCATAAGTCTCATAAGTGAACGCTCACAAGCTCATAAGTGCTCTAAAATTTCACGACTCACAAGAACTCTATAGAATTCAAAGAGCTCATAAGACTTGATTCTCATACGCTCATAAGACTCATATGGTTTTGGACTTCATAAGAACTCATAAGGAAACGGTTTTGGAATTGGTACGGGTTTTGACAGATTTCGATGCTCCAGGGCTCTATGTCTTGCATGCTCCATATTATTATTATCTCACTGTTACATAGTTGTTTGTATATCACTGAGTATTTCATGCTCAGCCGACTATTGACTTCGGCAAGTGCACATGTTCCTTTCGATGTCTATGGCACGGAGCCTTAGATAGAGGAAGAATACTACGAGCCGAAGCCTACCATGGATCATTACTAGGATGAGGGGGCACTAGATAGGCGGCCTGATTTCGATTTCTGTTGAGAGAGTGAGGGAAAATATACTTATATTTTGATGGTATTGAGAGTGGAATTTGTCCACTCCATCCTTTTTGGCATGTTCTCTGGTTCAGACTTGAACCGAATGATAGGAGTATTTTATTATACACTGTTTCCGTTTTGTTTCCGCTATGTGTTATAACTTGTGTACTCTGACAAGTTGATATGTATGCCTTATATATCATACGGGATGTATGATACGGCGATCACGACCTAAAGTATCCCTAACTCCTAAGGGGTATTTTGGGTCACGACACTCTGCCTAATTTTTGAGAAATTCTTATTTTAAACTGACCTAAGCTTTCAACCTCCGGGTCGGGGCGTTACAAATTTGGTATCAGAGCTACTAGTAGGTCTTGCATGGGATTGTGCGTATGAATATTTGGGATTTGTGTGTATGATTGTTGATTTACATGTTTGTGGAGGTGAAAGGCATGGATTTAAAAGAAAATTTACCCTAGGGAATATGACAACTTGGCATATCCATGCATGTTTGTTTGTATCATACATGTGGATGTGAACATGATATGTCTTGTGTGGTGTGATCTGGAGTATCGTGTTGTTTTATGCAAACATTTGTGAAATACTAGTTGGGTGTGCACGTGCAAGGCATGTGCAAATTTAATACTAAAATCAAGTGAATATGGTATTTTGAGAAATAAAATTTTGTAAGAAGTGGTATTATAGAAAATAAATTAATAGGGATATTTTGGAAATAAATCTAATATGGGTATTATGAGAAATGATTGTCTTTTTTTATAATATAGAAGATAGATCATAGAGATATTTTGGGAACAAATCAATAGGGGTATTATAGAAAATAAGAACTTGTAGAAAGGTATTATGGACAAATTAATTAGTAGGGACATTTTGGATTAAAACAAATCATAAGGGTATTATGGGAAAATTTGTAAGAAAGGGTATTATGGGCAAATACATTAATAGGATATTTTGGATGAAACAAATCTAATAAGGGTATTACAGGAAAAACTTGTAAGGAAGGTTATTATTGGCGGCTCACGATAAAATTTCTTTGCATGACAATGTTGACAAATTGTAACATATGGTAAAATAGTCACTTGTTGAGGTATATTTTGAATAATAGCATCTGGACATATAGAAATATACCAACTCTTATCTGTAATAAGTCGATGTTAAAATATTAATACATATTAGAAAAATTTTAACATTTCTTTGAAAATAATAGATAATAATACATTGTTTTTCGTTTTATGTATGCTTGAACTATTTGCTCGAAGAATTTCTTTTGGTATACATTCTATGACATAGGATATATATATGTAAAATGTCTGGATATTTTTTTATATAGACATGTTAAAGCACCGACATACAAATGTGATAATACCTTGTATTCCTTGTTGATATACTTTGTTACAACTTAATTTAATCCAAATTAATAGACATAAAATCAAGAGTAAAAATAATATACTTGCAAGTGCACAAGTAACACAGTTGATGTATCTGGTGAGCATAGGGTCGAATCCACAGGGATTGACTATTGTGCAACAAGAATTAAGGAAACGAAATCTAAAGAGAAGAGAGATTTAAAATCGGTTTTCCACTCAATGAGAATGGAGCAAAAATCACTGATAACTGTAAAGTAATGAAAAAAAGGTCTAAGGCTTCAGGAAAATCCACCTATGCCTCCTTATGCTTAGATTTGGATGAAAACACATCTAGAGTTAAATAAAGATTTAATCTAGATGAAAAATTATACGATAAAACCACTGACCATTAAATTCAATTGAATAATTAGAGAAATTTGAAGAGTACTCTGTATCTAACTCACAGGGGATCCAAGCATTTCATATATCAATAGATCATATGAAATCAAAGAGCATATAGAGAAGAACAATTAACCAAAATAAGAACTATTCAATAAAAATTAATAATCAAACCATCCACATAAATCGGAAAAAGGTTTCAAATCCCTAACCTTAGAAAGGTGTTTAGCCCACCATGATTGGAGTTGTCATCCTCCTTAATGGTGTTCCAAACACTACAATAAAATAACTCAAAAAAAACCTAAAAGAAGAAGAGAGAAAAGAGAATGAGAAAAGATAAGAGCCCCAAAAGTCTCTCACTTTAGGTTTATATAGACTAAAGGGAAGAAGAGAAGGGAAAAAAAACAAAAGAGAAACTTCTAATTCCAACCAAAATTGCACTTCCCTCCACTTGACGACATTTTTTGACCCCTTAAACGTCCGAATTAGGAGATCTTCGTGAAATACAATTTTGTTCCCCTTTAAGTCTTCTTTCCAAAACATCAAACTTTGCCTTAATCCAAATTTTAAGTCAAACGTTATGTCCAAATTAGCAAGTACTATCCAGATTAGGCGGGAATCCAGGAAATCCTCATTCTTTGTTTGGGATTGGTTGCTAAATAATAGCACTCCTCTAGCCATCCATGAAATTTCTTGCTTTTCTTGTAGATTTAGTTGGCCTCCATTAAGCTTATTGCTTGAATTCCAAAATCCACCCAAAATAAAGAGTTCTTGTGACCAAAATAGGCTTTCTTCTTTTTTCTGAAATAGAAACATCAATATAACACACTTCTTCTTTCTAATTCAAGAGAGTTCCACCTTTTTTATGCCAAAATCATATTAATCCATATCTTCCTAAGATTCTCCAGCCATGTTATAGAATCTTTCTATACTTGGTATTGGGCTTTGCTCTTGGGCTTTGACTCTTTGACTTGAGACTTGGCTTCTTGGACTTTTGGCTTGGGCTTTGCTCTTTGGGCTCTAGCTCCTTTAGATCTTTGAGTTGAACATGGGCTATTTGAAACTTTGGACTTCTTGAATCCCGAGAGTAATCTGGGATTAGGATTCCTACAAAAAATAAATACACGTAATAAGTCTCTCTTAAAAATATTTTGCATGCGGCCTTCCAAGACATGTATGAATACATGCAAATGTATCATGAAAATTAAGAGAAAGAGGACAATGCAATAGTGAGAAGAGAATACACCACTTTACGTATAAAAATGAAGATATAAACCAAAGAAGTATGATAATGCTTATTTAAATGAGGATAATTAAGCAAAATTAAGCACTTATCTACACCCCCCAACCAGCATTTTGCTAGTCCTCGAGCAAAAAAAATGTGAAGAAGCAATATCAAAATATCATCATTTCAATTCTATGAGACAATCAGAAAACTTTCATTATGCATGACAACATGAAATTTTGAAAGAATCTCAGTTCATCTCCCAGTAGCATCACCCATCTGTGACAATGATTTCAACTCAGACTTAAGAGGCTGAATATAGTCAATCAATTAATCAGGATAATAACTATAAAGCATGACTGACAATCCTCCTTTTCAAAACAGATTTATCTTTTCAAAACAATTGAAGAAGAACAAAAATTACTCATAATAAACTTCTTCATGTTGCACATTCTAATCAAGGCATCAAATTTAGAATTATTAGGGCACTGGTTTTCATTATATTTCAGCCATATATTCCAGCATTCTAAATAAAGTCCAAATCACTAAGTCACCATTTAGAAACTTTTGAGTGCATGTGCAGTCTAACAAATATCCAAAGTATCGGTTTCTTTAAGCAGAGTCAACTTTTTTTTTTAATCACCACAGAATGGTCGGGTTGGCCTAAGGATCCGATTCAAAACTAAGCTAATCTGTCCAGGATCACGAAAGTTGTGGATATTCACCTTAATACCTCATGGGCTTTATCTATGATATTCCAGTTTATTCGCTTTTTTACAATGACGGCTTTCACCCAACTTGTTTTAACAAGGTCATAGCAAAACAAACTGATATTTCAACATTGAGAGCACATTTTCAAATGTCCATATCCTTTTTCTTTCTTTCTTTCTTTTCCTTTTTTTTTTCAAAGACCTAACAAGAGGTAGCCCTTTTCAAAGTACCTGGTCTAATTCACTGGTTTCTTTCCATGACTTCATCATAACCCAGTTCTGTTTTTCTTCTTACCAGCAAACCAAGTGAACAAGATAGTCATAGTTCATCAGACTTGGTTTCTCCCAACATTCTAGACAATTATCAAGTCAATAACTACCAAATTCAACCTAGCTCTAGATATTAAGTCAGATGTGTAGTGAAAGTTCAAAAATTCTACAATTTATAATTTTCACTAACTGAGAATTAGTAACAAAGACTTTTCATTTTAAACAGCTGGAATTGAGCTTCTTAAAGATTTTCAACGTGTGTCTTTATAATCCAAAATTCAATAGCTCAATAGATAAAAAGCAAGGAAGAAATAGACAGTAGCCAGGACAAAAACACAAATTTTTTTTCTTTTTTGTAAAGGAGGAATGTGATGGTCTACTATTAGCAGAGATTATCCCAACAATAAAGCACAGATCTACACCCCCCAACCTAAATTGAACATTGTCCTCAATGTTTCAAATAGAGATTTATATGAAATATAACATTGAGAGATCAAAAAGAGATAGAGGATATGAAACATCATAGGGATATGAACTAATCAATCAAAACAAGTAAAAAAAAAACAAAAATGCATAGTATACACAAAAGTTCTCCTCAAGTGAGAGAAATGATCAATCAGGATAAACGGGATCTTCTAGAGTTGTGGACTCAACATCTGGGGTGAAATTCTCCAAAAACGGTTTCAATCGTTGACCATTGACTTTAAAAACATTACCGTTTTCAGGATTCTCAATCTCGACAGTTCCATAAGGGTAAACAGTTTTCACAATGAAAGGGCCAGTCCAATGAGATCGAAGTTTACCAGGAAATAGATGCAAATGAGAATTATACAAAAGAACTTTTTGAGAAGGCTCAAAAGATTTTCGAAGAATATGCTTATCATGAAAAACCTTCATTCTTTCCTTGTAAATTTTGGCACTCTCGTAAGCATCATTTCGAATTTCATCCAACTCATCCAGTTGGAGTTTGCGAAGCGAGCCTGCTTTCTCCAAGTCAAAATTGAGTGTCTTTATCGCCCAGTAAGCCTTGTGTTCCAATTCAACAGGCAAGTGACAAGCTCTTCCAAAGACAATTCGATATGGAGACATTCTAATCGGGGTTTTGAAAGCTGTACGGTAAGCCCATAACGCATCGGTTAGCCGTAATGACCAATCCTTACGGTCTAAATTTACAGTGTTTTGTAAAATATGTTTAATCTCCCGATTGGATATCTCCACTTGTCCACTTGTTTGTGGGTGATAAGGGGTAGAAACTTTATGGGTTATCCCATATTTTTTCATCAAGGCCTCAAAAGGTCGATTACAGAAGTGTGTACCCCCATCACTGATAATAGCTCGAGGTGTTCCAAACCTTGATAAAACATTTTCTTTTAAAAATCGCAAGACCGTTTTGTGGTCATTGGTTTTGCTTGGAACAGCCTCGATCCATTTTGACACATAATCAACAACTACTAAGATATAAAGATACCCAAAAGAAGGAGGGAATGGTCCCATGAAATCGATGCCCCAACAGTCAAAGACTTCAATAATCAAAATTGGGTTGAGAGGCAACATATTCCGACAGGAGATTCCTTCTAATTTTTGGCAATGCTCGCATGCTTTGCAAAACTCATGAGTGTCCTTAAAAAGAGTGGGCCAATAAAAACCGCGTTGCAGAATTTTTGCGGTAGTCTTTTTGGCTGAAAAATAACCACCACATGCTTCAGAGTGACAAAAGGAGATGACATTCATGTGTTCAGAATCAGGCACACATCTCCTAATAATTTGATCAGAACAATATTTAAACAGATAAGGATCATCCCAGAAAAATCTACATACCTCGATCAAAAATTTCTTTTTATCTTGTTGTTTCCAATGAATAGGAAGGTTACCTGTAACAAGATAATTCGCAATATCCGCAAACCATGGTAATTGGGAGACAGCAAAAAGTTTCTCATCGGGAAACGTGTCTTTGATCGGCATTGTCTCTAAGGAATTAGAGAGTACAAGACGGGATAAATGATCAGCCACTATATTTTCTACTCATTTTTTATCTTTAATTTCTAAGTCAAATTCCTGGAGTAGAAGGATCCACCTAAGGAGTCTTGGTTTAGCATCCTTCTTAGAAAGAAGGTACTTTAAAGCTGCATGGTCAGTGAATATAATAATTCGAGATCCAATCAAGTAAGATCGGAACTTGTCAAGTGCAAAGACTACGGCTAGGAGTTCTTTTTCTGTAGTAGAATAGTTCATCTGAGCACTGTTCAAGGTCCTATTTGCATAGTAAATGACACAAGGCTTCTTATCCTTGCGTTGCCCTAGCACGGCCCCAACCGCATAATCACTAGCATCACACATGATTTCAAATGGTAAACTCCAATCAGGTGGTTGCATTATAGGAGCAGAAGTCAACATGCCTTTCAGCTTTGTAAAAGCATCCTAGCATGCTTTAGTCCACTCGAAGAAGTTTTCCTTTGATAGAAGGTTACACAATGGTCTAGAGATTGCACTAAAGTCTTTAATAAACCTTCTATGAAATCCTGCATGACCTAGAAAAGATCTAATGTCCTTAATGGTCTTTGGGGTGGGCAAATTGGCTATCAAATCAATTTTGGCTTTATCCACTTCGATTCCTTGGGAGGAGACAATGTGGCCAAGCACGATCCCTTTAGAGACCATAAAATGACACTTCTCTCAATTCAGAATGAGATTTTTCTCCTCACATCTAACCAAAACATTTTTTAAATGAAACAGACAATCATCAAAAGAATCACCAAACACAGAAAAATCATCCATAAACACTTCAAGAAAACGCTCTACCATATCGCTAAATATACTCAACATGCATCTTTGGAATGTGGCAGGAGCATTACACAACCCAAATGGCATCCTTCGATAAGCAAAAGTGCCGAATGGACATGTAAAAGTGGTCTTTTCTTGATCCTCAGGTGCAATTTCTATCTGATTATAACCAGAGTACCCATCTAGGAAACAATAAAATTTATGACCAGCTACTCTTTCTAAAATTTGGTCCATGAAGGGCAACGGAAAATGGTATTTCCTAGTGACTAAGTTCAACTTCCTATAGTCAATGCACACTCGCCAACCAGTTGTGACTCTAGTTGGGATTAATTTATCATTAGCATTCTTGACTACAGTTATACCGGATTTCTTAGGTACCACTTGGGTAGGACTTACCCATTGACTATCAGAAATAGGGTATATGATCCCTACATCCAAAAGTTTTAGGACATCTGCTCTAACCGCATCTTTCATGTTGGGATTCAGCCTGCGCTGCATCTCTCTAGAGGGTTTAGCATTATCCTCCAAATATATCCTATGGGTACAAATTAAGGGGCTGATTCCCTTAATATCAGCTATGGTCCACCCTATTGCACCTTTGTGTTCTCTAAGAACATTAATTAATTTTTCTTCCTGAGTCTCATTCAATTGTGAGGAGATGACCACTGGGAATGTCTCTGCTTGTCCCAAAAATGCATATTTGAGATCAGCTGGCAAAGATTTCAACTCAAGCTTTGGTGTTTGGATACTTGACGGGAGGGGTAGGGTATCGCGAGGTGGTAATTCCTCAAAGCGTGATCTCCACTTGTTAGTATCCAACACCGGAACAGATTCCAACAAAGAGTTTACAGAATTAATTAAAATGTCCTCATTAAAATCATTAAAATGTGCCAAACAAGCTTCTAGAGGATCAGAAAAAGAAGAATGAAGAAATTGGTCTTTCACAAGAGTTTCAATCAAGTTTACTCCATGCACATCATCATCATCATCCCCAGGTTGTTTGCAGATATTAAAAATATTTAATTCCAAAGTCATGTTACCAAACGAGAGTTTCATGACACCATTCCTGCAATTGATCAAAGCATTGGAGGTTGCAAGGAATGGGCGGCCTAAAATAACAGGAATTTGAGTGCATGCATTCAACACAGGTTGTGTGTCCAAGACAATAAAATCAACAGGAAAGTAAAATTTGTCTACTTGGACTAACACATCCTCAACTAACCCTCTCGGTATTTTCACTGAACGGTCAGCAAGTTGGAGTGTTACCTTAGTGGGCTTTAGCTCACCAAGACCCAACTGCTCATACACCGAGTAGGGTAAGAGGTTAACACTAGCCCCAAGGTCAAGCAAAGCTTGCTCTATCTTGAAGTTCCCAATAATACAAGAAATTATTGGGCATCCTGGATCTT
Source organism: Tetracentron sinense (assembly GCA_015143295.1). Taxonomy (NCBI): domain Eukaryota; kingdom Viridiplantae; phylum Streptophyta; class Magnoliopsida; order Trochodendrales; family Trochodendraceae; genus Tetracentron; species Tetracentron sinense. Next base: position 25,252,579 of record CM026562.1, read on the forward strand.
TGTATTTGGGTGGAGTATTATGTTGAATGATTGCACTTACTTGTTCTGTTAAGAAAGCTTTCTTTTGTACATTAAGCTTACGCTTGACTGTACATAAATCTTTTAAGAATTTGGCATATGATGGAATTTGTTTGATAGCGTCTAACAAGGGGATGTTGATCTTTACCTGTTTGAAGATTTCTAATATATCAGCATTATGGACTAACTTTTGAGGAGGTTGTAACCTTTGGGGAAAAGGAGCAGGTATCGGACATTGCAAAACCATATCAGATTTGGACTTAACAAGTTCATCATCACTCTTTGATTTTAAAGATTCCTCAGGTTTGTGAACCTTCTTTAGAATATCTTTATCAATTATTTTTTCATTTCGTAGAGTGGTGATGGACTTGATATGTTCCTCTTGGGAATCTGAAGAATTTGAATTACTTACCTCAAATTGACCTCTAGGATTTGGTTGAGGTTGAGCAGGAAATTTGCCCTTTTCTTGAAAGCTCAACGAAAAGGTCAACCCTTTGACAGAATTCTTCAGATCATTGATAGCTTGCATTGTCTGATTATTAATGTTTGTTTGACCTTGCATGAATTGTTGCAACGTCTCCTCAAGGGTCTTCTTATGTGGAGACACATAAGGAGTATGAGTGGAAGACCCTTGAGGAGGGTTGTTTGTAGTAGGACCATTTTTCCAACTAAAGTTGGGATGGTTCCTCCACCCAGGATTGTAAGTTTCCGAGTAGGGAGAAGAAAAAGGCATTTTATAGGTGTTCATGACATTTGCTTGATCATGTAACACCTCTTGAAAAGCTGGGATTGTTGGACAATCCTGAGTTCGGTGTACATTAGTCTCGCATATGCCACAAACATCTTCCACTTTTTCAGTGGCCTTAATTGAGTTTACTTTCATAAGTTCCATGGCATCTACTTTTCTGGTCAAACTGGCTATTTTGGCATTCACATCATTATTCTCTTCTTTCAGGAGGTACATACCTCCCTTAGTCATGACATTAGGCTTGGTCTTATCTGACCTATCAGATCTATCAGTGTTATCCTAAGATTGGGCATTTTCAGCTAATTGGTCAAAATAATCCCAAGCCTCTTCGGGATCTTTATTTAAAAACTCACCATTGCACATCATCTCTACAAACTAGCGCATTTGAGAGGTTAAACCTTCATAGAAAAACTAACGGTGCGCCATGTCTCGTAGCCATGATGGGGGCAAGTCATCAATAATTCTTTGAAACGTTCCCAACATTGGAAAAAAGTTTCATTCTCCTTTTGGGAGAAATTCATGATGTTCCTCCTAAGAGTATTAGTCTTATGGGTAGGGAAGAATTTTTTTAGAAAATCTCTGGTCAGTTCTTGCCATGTGCCAATGGATCTTGGCTTTAGAGAATTTAGCCAATTTTTGGCCTTCTCTTTTAAAGAGAAAGGGAACAATTTTAACCTAACTACATCATCACTAACATTTTGATTGCGCAAGGTTGCACAAACCTCATCAAATTCTTTCAAGTGTAGGTAAGGACTTTCTGAGTCTAAACCATGGAACTTAGGAAGTAATTGAATCACTCCCGGTTTTAAGTCAAAAGTATTTGCATTAGTGGGAAAAACCATACAAGACGGAGAACTCGTCCTTGTTGGCTGCAAATATTCACGCAAGGTCAGCATTGGTGGATTATTATGAACTCCATTATCCCCCTGATCACTTTCATTGTCAGTCATAGTGTCTGATGAATAAGAATGATCAGAATCTTCGAACAAGTTATTAGACAAGTCTTCAATCTCAAAGTCTGTTCTCCTCAAGCGGCTTGTGTGATCTCGATTCCACGTGATCATACAAATGAGAGAACTCAAAGGGAAAGTCAGGGATTCAAACAAGAATGCATGCACCTCCTATAAGTCTTCTATACGAACAAGCTAGCTAAAGGGGCGACAGATGAGGCACGTATACAGAGTATACGCCGAGCTTCCCCACTAGGTTGTAAGTTGACAGTAGATGTAAGATAAGTAGGAGAATAACGAGAGTGAAGGAGTGAGTTTACCAGAAGTGAAGAAATTCCTGAACTTAGGCAAAGCAATGTCTGTTTCCAAGTAGGCAAGCAATAGATGTACCTGTTTTACACGAGCAATATCAATCCGCTTAATTACCTACCGTGGGAGGGTGCACGGAATTCCAACCTTCCACCTATGTTATATATTCCCTTCAAGCAAGTTAATTGACTTCCTACCGTGGGAGGGTGCACGGAATTCCAACCTTCCACTAAAAAATAAAAATAAAAATTCAGACTTTTTTTTTTTTTTTTCAATCAAGTTAAGAAACAAGAAAGTAAAAGTTAGCAGTTAGAAGTTAGAAGCAAGAAAGTAAAAGTTAGCAGTTAGCAGTTAGAAGTTAAGAGCAAGAAAGTAAAAATTAGAAGTCAGGTGCAGAAAGTAAAAGTTAGGAGTTAGAATTAGAGGGAATGGGGAATGGGAGAATTTCGTAGATGGTTAGAGGAGTGCTATTATTTAGCAACCAATCCCAAACAAAGAATGAGGATTTCCCGGATTCCCGCCTAATCTGGATAGAAAGGTGTTTAGCCCACCATGATTGGAGTTGTCATCCTCCTTAATGGTGTTCCAAACACTACAATAAAATAACTCAAAAAAAACCTAAAAGAAGAAGAGAGAAAAGAGAATGAGAAAAGATAAGAGCCCCAAAAGTCTCTCACTTTAGGTTTATATAGACTAAAGGGAAGAAGAGAAGGGAAAAAAAACAAAAGAGAAACTTCTAATTCCAACCAAAATTGCACTTCCCTCCACTTGACGACATTTTTTGACCCCTTAAACGTCCGAATTAGGAGATCTTCATGAAATACAATTTTTGTTCCCTTTAAGTCTTCTTTCCAAAACATCAAACCTTACCTTAATCCAAATTTTGAGTCAAAGGTATGTCCAAATTAGTAAGTACTGTCTAGATTAGGCGGAAATCCGGGAAATCCTCATTCTTTGTTTGAGATTGGTTGCTAAATAATAGCACTCCTCTAACCATCTACAAAATTTCTTACTTTTCTTGTAAATTTACTTGGTCTCCATTAAGCTCCTTGCTTGAATTCCAAAATCCACCCAAAATAAAGAGTTCTTGTGACCAAAATAGGCTTTCTCCTTTTTTCTGAAATAGAAACATCAATATAGCACACTTCTTCTTTCTAATTCAAGAGAGTTCCACCATTTTTATGCCAAAATCATATTAATCCATATCTTCCTAAGATTCTCCAGCCATGTTGTAGAATCTTTCTATACTTGGTATTGGGCTTTGCTCTTGGGCTTTGACTCTTTGACTTGAGACTTGGCTTCTTGGACTTTTGGCTTGGGCTTTGCTCTTTGGGCTCTAGCTCCTTTAGATCTTTGAGTTGAACATGGGCTATTTGAAACTTTGGACTTCTTGAATCCCGAGAGTAATCTGGGATTAGGATTCCTACAAAAAATAAATACACGTAATAAGTCTCTCTTAAAAATATTTTGCATGCGGCCTTCCAAGACATGTATGAATACATGCAAATGTATCATGAAAATTAAGAGAAAGAGGACAACGCAATGGTGAGAAGAGAATACACCACTTTACGTGTAAAAATGAAGATATAAACCAAAGAATTATGATAATGCTTATTTAAATGAGGATAATTAAGCAAAATTAAGCTCTTATCATACTTCTTTAGACGAAGTAAAACGAGAATTGGCTTCTGAAGTGAACCCTATTAGAATTATTTTAGACATTGTCATTAGTATTCTTATATGTAAATTATTCTTATAATTTTCAGTAAATGTAATGTAAATTTTTTTTACCAAATTCATAGGAGCTATACTTCGTAGTTGATTTTTGGCCTTCATTTACCACTGTTAATAGTGCATTTTTATCTTCGTTCCCTATATTTGTAACACAATAATATAAAATAAGTAATAAATTACATATTATGACATATTAATAAATGTGTATGTCTATGTGATATAGTTGATTTACCTTGTCATTATGAGACATCATTGACTGGAGATTCTATCTCAATATCTAACTAACACGTACAATAATTTTTTCTTTCTATGTGCTTCTCTTCTCTTTCTTCGATTCTCTTCTTTCTTCTCCTCACTTAATGAAGCTTTTCTATATGCTTCTCTTCTCTTTCTTCTTTTTTTTCCTCACTTAATGAACCATAATATTTTTTGTTATACTCTCTTTGTCTTTCTCTGTTATTCATCTCTATATCTATGTAACATAAATAATATTTTTAAATCAATGTTTTATATCAAAGTCAATATCTTACATTGCTAGAAATTAAGAACATTATTCTCAAGCAAAATTAACATATAAGATAGAAGAATAACTGGATAAATTAACTATTTGCTTTATATTTACCGTTTAACTTGTAATAACAAGTAAATAAGTAAATAAGAAGAACAATAATAAGTATGGAGAAAGAGAGTTATATCTGAGAGGTAGAGAAGCTAATATTAGTGAACCCGGGGAGATGAGCATTAGTTGGAAAAAACTTAACAATGTTTTCTTTTTTTTCTTTATTGCTTTTTATGTTGTATTACAGATCGAGCACTGACAATTAAGACCTGCTTACACCAAAAGGAAGAAAAAAAAGTAAGATTGGTAAGCTTTTGAACATAACACAAATGGTTGATTGGCAACAGACTAATGAAATGTGAAGCATCACACACACACAACATAGCATCACACAAACATGCATATTGAGCATCATATTCAATGTATAGACAACATCTTCCCTTAAGAATCACCTTATCTAAAAAAAATTACTAAACTATTACAAAGTAGTAACAAGAGAGTAAAAAAAGAAACTTGTAAAAATAATTTAATTTCTCCTTTATAATAGTAGAGTATAGATATAAGTTTGTGTCAATTGAAACAAATAGAACATGTAACTGGGTTATTAGTGTATTCATGAATCTAGACCAAACATGTAAGTTGGTTGTTAGTTACTGATGAATCTAAAGCATTCAGTTGTTGGACCCTATCAACATTTGGTCATAATAATGAATGGAAGATCTAAGTGGGAAGTCAATTTACCTATATTACACCTCATCCAAGAATGGTCCCAAACATAAAAGGAAACGATACCAATAACCTAACGTATGATGTTACTCTTGTGGGTTGAGGAATTGAACACAATTAAAGAAAAATATAGAAAATTTTCTTGGGCCGAAACATTGTAGAAAATCTGGACAAGAAAATATGAGACTTCAAGCTTCTTTCTTGTAGAAACTCTACGCAAGAATGAAGGGAATACATTGTAGACAAAGCTAAAATCTAAAATAGAAGCACATAAGAAGATGGATGAGTAAGATTTCTTACTACCTTTTTTTTTTTTTCATTCAAAAAGTCATTCAGTCTCGCACATTCATTCTTTTATGTTTATATATACTGCCGTTAACACTCAAATTGTGGGAGAAAACTAAAGAATCAGAAGATTTAGTAATTACAAATTTCGACTGACTTTACTCTCACTTTAAGTCAAAGATACTAATTACCAAACAATAATGATAGAGTTTAAGAAGATACTACCTACCAAGTTGTTGTTGGAAATTACAAGCGGAAAAAAGTGTGGAACAAGAGGCTTAATGGCGAACTGCAAGTAGAACGAGAGGCGAGCATAAAAAAACCTGCATAAGAGAAATATGAGACTTCAACTTGCTTTCTTACACAAACGTAGAGCTTAAAATTTCTCTAGAAAGGGATTTAAATGGGAAAACATTATTTCATAGAGTTATTTAGGGAGAAAACAAACAATAGATTTGTGTAGAAAGAATTAAGCTTGAAAAGACTTGACTAATAAGGATATTTTCATAATAATAAATATATAATTAATTAATATGGGTATTCTGGGAAGTAAATTAGAAACTTGAATATGGCTTGGGCTGGCTTATATATTTTGATGGGCTAGCCAATTAATAATTGGGCCTAATAGAAGATTGGGTGGACCTACAAGGCTACAATAACTTTTTCATTTGCGAAACAATAATGGGCCTTGGTTATTATTATTATTTTTTGGTTGATCCTAATCATTTATCTACTTAGGTTAGGGGTTAGGAGGTCAGCCACACAAAAGACTCAAACACGAGTCACACCTCCCCAAAGGGATGAGATACACAACCACTGGGATAAGCCCATGGTGTGTAACCTTAGTTGAGCTCCCTGATTGGTCTATTTCATAGATCTTTCTACCAACTACTTAGATCATCCATACCCGAGAGTCAGCCTTCTGTACAGAAACTTCCTTAATGGCTCAATACCAACAGATTTTAGTACATTGCCATCTCTTGAGGTTTTGTAAGTAGCACCTATCTATCTTGTGAGTGAGTTGAGGTGAGGGACAGCGAAGCATCTAGAGGAATTTCGAGTTTAGGTGTCTTAAGACATGGGTCAAGGTTATCTGCGGCAAATACTATTCTAATTTTTCTTTTCTAGTCAACATAGTTAATTCCAACTAACTTTTCATCACGAAGAATTTCAGTTAATGGGTGTAGGCCTGTTATGATCTAATCAAATGACAAATAAGATAGTATTAGGGATCTATTAAATTCATTAATTACTATTAGATTATGGGTTTGTTTCTAATAGTATTGCCAATTTAGGAAGAATCAATTGGCATCGAATACCTAGACACTGGCTTAATGTAATCCTGCCTTTAGGCACAATATCACATCGCCTTGAATAGGCAGATAAAATCTATCTTCTCCATTTTCACATATCTCATCTTGTGAATCTTGGAACATTCGTTCTTACTGTCTGATCTATAAGGGATGTTATACTCACGATTTGGCGTTATTGTACATCTCTTATTCATGTGCCCACCTACCATGAACCTAATAAACACCTAATGAAAGCTCACACTTTAGCATTATTGCTCCCACTATTTGCTTATACAGTTTTCACCATGTTCTCACATAGGTGAGAGGGATTGGGCCCGGCTTTGGCCTATCAGCTTACTCACACTCCCCACTATAAGATCACATAGTGTATGGTAGAAGATTATAATACTTAGGGACTTGTCCCCAGTCTTATATACACATGATATATAAATGGTAATTATTTCAACAGAATAATTAAATATAAATTATAGATATCATCTCATGATAATTAAAAAATAATAAACATTAAATGAGATTAATCGCTATAGGTCAATAAAAATTAAAATGCATGGATGCAAGAAAATGAGATAAGAATAAAGGCAACTTGCAAACTCCTTCGCGTTCCCTTCCTTTATCATTTTATCGAGATCATCATCGTAGCATCTCCACCAATACATGATATGGAAATTAAATGGCATTAGGAAAACCAGATTTCCATTCGCCATTTTCAGGGAAACTGAATGAATCTGTCATTTACAAATTTGTCAAAAACCTACTACATATTATCCTCTAATATGAATGCATGATAAATAATTTATCATAGATTAAATTTGACCCATAACTTTAATCTCATACAATTAGATGCAACATGGTGATGGAGAACTTTTTCCTATTTTTTAAAAGATTAAAACTGATAACAATTGATTCTAAGAGTTTGGTTGAGATCTGGAATGCTTGTAACCCAGGTAATTGGAAAACTTGGTATTGGGATAAGCAGATCAAGCATCACATGTTGGATGGTTATTTAATAAACCATATTTATCTGGAAGCTAATGCTGTAGCTGATGAGTTAGCAAATATTGGGTGTCAAAGCCAAACTTCTACATTCTTCTTTTCTATTGATTCTATTCCCAGAAAAGTTAGAGCTCTCATTTAGATGGATAAACTCGGCTTAAAGTCTATTCGAAATGTCAGAGTTAAAATTTTTTTTTCTCCTTTTTGAGTCTGTAGGGGTAAGGTTTTATGTTCCCCCCATATTTTGTATTTTGATTGCTTTGTGTTTATTTTTTGAGTTCTTAAGAGGTATGTCCCCCCCGCTTTATCGAGTCTGTAGGGGTGGGTAAGGTTTTATGTCCCCCCCCCCCCCCCCCATTTCATTTTTATTAATAAACCGGTAGGGGTATGCCAAACCCCCCTCTCCTTCTGAGAGGCTTTTATTAAAAAAAAAAAAAAATTATCCATTAGCTCGATAAAATCTATATCTTATATAGATCAAATCCCAAAAAATAAAACAATTATATTTTCCATCAAACAATTTTCATAAAATTATTTTTGAAAATATAAGATAGGATTTTCTTAAATCTCTATAATATTTTATTCTTTTCTTGAATGCAAGATCCTTCCATAAAGATTGGTTCTACTATTATCCAAGATTAGTTCTACTATTATTCAAGATAAAATAAAAAATTAAGAAAACCAAAAATCCTAATTATGATCTCATCATAAAATAGGGTTTTAAAGCTTTTCGAATAAAATCTATTTATCAGAAAAATCATTCATCAATCATTTTAAACAATTAATAAATATATATTAAATGATCAAATCATTTAAAATGGATTTTCAAAATAAACTATTTATTTCAAAAATTATATCACATATATAATACTAGTTTTTAAAATTATTTAATTATCATTATCAAATCTCATTCGATAATATAACTAAAATTATTATTTATTTATTCATTTCATGAACAAATAAAAAAAAAAAACTATGAGCATTAATTAAATAAATAAAATTAAATTCATCTCATGAATTAATTTATCTATTTAATTATCATTTAAAATAAACAAAAAATACTCTCTAAACATGAGCTCTGATACTACTTGAAGGGAATCCAGATAAAAAATTTATGTGGAAAACTAGATCCCGATGATCTTTACACCATAGAAAACAACTAATATTATCTACATGTTTAGAAAATTACCTCGGTGAATGATGTTCACTGGTGAAGCAAAAACCAACTCGAACTGTCAGAACTCTTTGTAGAGATTTCTCAAAGAAATACTCGAAGCTCAATCCTTGTTCTTCGCTATCCCCATGAAGCCTTTGAATCTTTGCTTGGTCTTGTCTTGAAGAAACAAAGAGAAGAAGAAGAATGTTGGAGAAGACTTTCTATCTCACAAACCTTAGGGTTCAAAACTCTAAGTATTAAAAACTTGGAAAATACCCAGGGGGGGCTCACGAAAATTGAAGGGGAGAGAAATCTCCCTTATAGCTCACGGTTTTAAGAGGGGAGAGAATTTTCTTCTAAAATTAATTACCCCACGGTTTAGGGTGTTGGGGAATATATAGACTTTGAACAATTCAAATGCTAATCCAATTAGGAAACATCCCTTAAAGAGAGTTACTAAATAATGATAACTCTTATCATTAATTAAAACAAACTTTCTAATTTAGGTTTCCTTTTCCTAAAAGGATTCCATAATTAAAAGGGTTGTATCTAATTCCTAGATTTTAGGAATCCCAACAAACTCCTAACTATTAGGATCCTAATCCAATTAGGAAACCCCTAAAAGGGGTGGGCGTGAGCTATAGGGGGCGTGAGCCCTAATGCCTTGGTCTTCAAGTTTTAATAAAACTCGACTCTCTTCTCCTTCTTTCTTGCATTCCAAGTATTGGAATTTAATCCCACAAAATAAAGAGTTAATAATCAATAATTATTTAACTAACCAAGTCCTAATCCAATTAGGAAAGTTAAATGGGCGCCCCACCCTGGTTTTGATCCATGGGCTTGGGCCCACTAATAAGGTCCATACTATTATGGGTTTTATGGATATGGGTCAAACCTATTTCCCTTTATTTAGTGTTAATTAAATAATTATAATTATTATCCTTTAATTTAAATTAACAATTAATTTAAACCATAGATTAATATTTAATCCATTTTATTAATGACTAACGTTTAATCATTTAATTTATAGATTAACATTTAATCTATTATTGAGCTTGTATTTCTTATGTGAGCATCGCCACAGATTGCTCTGAGACATTCTAACCCTGGTTTACCCAATGTTATCCCATTGACCTTAAATAGGAATGACATTGGAATTGCAAGTGACATGAGATATCCATGTTGCAATTGAATCCCAGTGTAAGAACATTAACCATTAAGGATCTCGCCACATGAACTTTTTAATTCAATTGGTCCTTCCAATAACATTATCCCTAATGGGCCTTCGAGATTAATATATTATCTAACTCATAGCCCATTCTACATTATTCGGGTTTCCAAGACATTTGATTAAGCCATGAGAAACTTTTTCTCATGTAAAACATTTTGAGAAAAACTTTCGATAAGTATAATATATTCTAATAAAAATATATTTCAAACTTGTTTGATTTCAAAATCACCTGCGCAAGATTTAAGCTTAATCGACTGTCTTACCTGAACTTGGATAATCTCTCAAATTAATGAGCATGGATTTCTTGTTTGAAATTCATCATGATTCAAACAGCTTTCGGACTATCCAACTGTCATCGTATCGTAGTCCTTAAGATAGAGAGTACTTTGGTGGAATCAAACAGTCAGATTACTACTCAGTTATAAATGAACTCATCAGATCTAAGGATCATTGAAACTGTTCAACATAAATGAGAGACCAACTATCTGATAGTATGTTTATGCAAGAGGTCTCTCATTGCATGCAATCAGTACATTTAAGCACTCATATGCTGATGTGTAGTCTCCACCACAATAGTTTGAGATAAAACTATATCTCAATCATTAAGAACATCTTAGCATTGTGGCAGTCATATAAGTGAAGTGCCTAGCTTCACCCACAACTGTGACTATATAAGGTATAAGGAACTGGAAAGCTATATCTGCCTGTGATAATCCCATCATATAGCTTTCTTATAATATATCCTATGAACCTTTGTCGATATCTCATATCGTATAGATCATCTCATGATCATGGTTAATTACTCATAATGAATTCACAATAGATAAAGAAGAAGTCTCTATTAATCAAATTAATAAGAATCTTACAATCTAAATGAATTTTCTGGGCATCATGTGTAACAAGTTTTGTATTAGTTTGGCACCTTACGAGGCATTGTATGGTCGACCTTGTAGATCCCCTAATTGTTGGGTGGAAGTTGGGGAGCATAAATTACTTGACCCAGATATGTTGAACCTTTTGAAATTGTGAAGAAAGTGGGAGAAGTTACATATCAGTTGTCCTTACCTCCTCAATATTTGAATGTTCATGATGTTTTTTTTCTTATTTCTATACTCCCCCCCCCCCCAAAAAAAAGGGTACTCTGGATTAATTGTATGTGATAGATTGGCAAGGCTTAGAGCTTCGAGGAGATACGGGCTATGAAGGGGAACTTGTTCGGACTTTAGATACGAGGGAGTAAATCTTGCGCAACAAAGTTAGGCATATGGTGAAAGTTTTGTGGAGGAACCATATCGTCGAGGAGGCGACTTGGGAATTGGAGTTGGATATGAGGGCTACATACCCTCACCTTTTTACATATTTAGGTAAGTTAAAATTTTGGGGATGAAATTCTTTTTAGGAGGGGAGATTGTGAGGTCCCGTCCCTTTAATTAGAGTTAAGTGTTTGTTATTATGTGTTTTAATGATTGTTTAAATGCATGGTAGTGATGATAGATATGTATCATATGGTTAGATACGGTTTCAGATTGGCTTAGTATGCTTATGCATAGTACTTGAGAAATTGTGAGTGATCTTCGCTCTTAGAGTTTGACACTTGTGTTACCTCCAAAAATATATTCAAGAGTTGTAGACGATGTCTAAAAAAAAAATTAAATTGGATTAGACTAGTGACATTAGGAGAAATTTGGGAGTGTTGGTGGTCCACATGGTTGTAGATGTGCACCAAGTACCTATTTAATTGTGATCCCATATTTGATTTATATATTTTCTGATGTCTATGACCTATTAATTGAAAGCTTATTGAGTCTATTTTCCAATGCTTCAAATGGGGTGTGAAAAGGAGTTTTCTAGAGCAAGTTATATCCATTTTAGTGAGGGGTGTCCAAGCTGCCAGACCATACCACGATGACCTTCGAATTCTGACATTCTAACTAATTTTTGACATATTAAACGATATGTTGTTAATATTCTATCAACGTAGAGTTGTAGCTCTTGAAGAGATCTTCGATTTAGCGTGTATTTCACGTAATTCCAAGTTGTGTGCACAAAGTTATGGCCAATTGGTGGACTGACCAGAACTGACCCGAAATTTTGATTTTAACCCAGTTTTATGACCCGAATTTGGTTGGATTATTTTAAAACAAAATCTTATGCTCAAAAATTCAGAAAGGGAAAACATTTCTCAGCCCTAAGAGAGAGAGAGAGAAGGGGAAAGAGAGATTTTGGGTGATCTTAGGGCTAGGGTTTCTCTTAGATCCATGAACTTGCGTGGATCTTGCCACAAATCGTGAGGATCATGCCTAGGGCTTGAAGATCAACGTTCACCTTGCAATTTTGAGGAATTCCTTCTTCTTGAGGCAGGGTTTCTGTTCTCTTTTGTATAAATGATTTATTCTTTCTGTATTTATTGTGGGGAATGGAATTTACTACTTGTAATGGATTAACTATAGTGATGGATTGTCGTAAATGAATGGACTTTGCACTATGTTGAATATTAGGTTAAAAAGTGTTGTGTCTGTGTTGATTTGGGAATGAAATAATGCACTAGTCATGATTTCTGAAATATGTTAATGATCTACATGGAGTTGGTTAAATGTTGCTACGGAAGTAGAAAACATGTATTATGTTGACAAGTTGTGTTATGTTAATGTTGTGTTATGCGATGTTGTGCTTTAAGAGAGTATTGGAAAGTGGAGATTGTGTATTATTTAGATGGAAATTGATAATAAGGGTTGTGAATGATAAGAACGAAGGTTGGCTGAATTAATTACTCTTCTTATGAACTGTTCTGTATGATAGGTAAAATAGTGTTTATGTTTATTTTCATCGCACTTGCATTTACTTTATGTACAAATGTAATCCCGTTTATGATTTAGGATGAACTACTCTACTGAGCTTGTGAAAGCACACTCCCTAACATTTTGCAGATAATCCTAAAGAGTCAAGGGACGGTGGAGCCAAGTGAAGAAGCTGTATGCCAGCATGCTACATTTCTTTGGGGCTTGTATTTGAAAAATGTGTATATAAATGATATGTTTTGTGACTTTGGATACTAGATATACAATAATTGGTTGTGTTTTATTTATTACACTCATTTCCTTGTTTATGTATTTTAATTATTACGCTCATTTCTTAGTTTGGAGGTATGAGAATGAAGGTTAAGTGGTGATGATAATCAATGCATGATTTGTGACACTATCACATGACATCGTGTAATATAGAAATTGTGTTATGTATGTTAAAACAATTTTAACTCTCGAAAATATAAAATTATATATGTCATTTATTAAGTAATTAGGCCTAGAGGACCCGTTTCTTTATAATACAAACAAGACTCTGCCCGATTTTTGAGAAATCCTTATTTTAAACTGACCTAAGCTTTGACCCTCCGGGTCGGGGCATTATAGTACGCCCCTGAACCCCATTGTTAAACGCTCCACTCCTGCTTGTGTGTGATGGTTGAAAACCTACCCACTCGCTAACCTACCCTAAATAGATACTAACACACTAATTGGGGGTGTGCTTAGCCTAACCATGAAGCAAATAAAAAGTGAAAATATGCTTAGAATAATGGATAAATTACACCCACCTCGCCTGAGGTTTGGTGAAATTTCAAAAACCTTCCCTCTTGTTTTTGAAATTACATTGCCCTCCCCTCAACATTGGTTATTTGTAATAGATACCTCCTTCCATTAGTTTACAGTTACTTGTATGATATGGATGGATTTTGATGATGTCATCATTTAAAGATTTTAAAATGTCTAAATTATCCTTCTTAAAGACAAAGTCAACTAATACAATAAAATAAATGATAATTGGTTTGGTAACCATGGTTAATAGAATCAACTTAAGGTTAATGTATATTTCCAAAATCAAGGTTAATAGTATCAACTTAAGATAAATATGTATATTTTTTTCTAAAAACCAATGTTAGATAGATAAACTCTAGGGGTGAGTGAATCTTAACCATAGTTAGTGGGTATTAAAAGGGACACGTGGCGGCTTATAGAGACCCTTTAACTATGGTTAAACATAATTAACCTAACGTTAATATTTTTATTTTTTTCTTAAAACCAAGGTTAGATGGATAAATCCTAGGGCTGAGTGACTCTTAACCACAGTTAGTGGGTGTTAAAGGGAACACGTGGCAGTTTGTAGAGCCCCCTTTAATTGTGGTTAAGCATACTCAACCTAAGGTTCTTTTTTTCTTTCTAAAAACCAAGGTTAGATGGATGAACCTTAGGGGTGAGTGAATCTTAACCATAGTTAGTGGGTGTTAAAAGGGACAAGTGGTGGCTTATAGAGATCCTTTAACTTTTGTTAAACATAATTAATCTAAGATTAATATTTTTTATTTTTTTTCTTAAAACCAAGGTTAGATTGATGAATCCTAGGGGTGAGTGAATCTTAACCACAATTAGTAAGTGTTAAAAGGGACACGTTGTGGCTTGTATAGCTCCCTTTAATTGTGGCTAAGCATAATCAACCAAATGTTATTTTTTTCTCTAAAAACTAAGGTTAGATGGATAAACCCTAAGGGTGAGTGAATCTTAATCATATTTTGTGGGTGTTAAAAGAGACATGTAACAGCTTGAGACATTTATGTTTTTTTTAGTTGAGCTTTTAAACTAAACGTGTTTCCTCAAGTAATAAGGGTAAAATTGGAAAAGAGTATCATTAGTTTACGGAGTTAATATGATGAGTTGACAAGGGAGGCCAGTGTAATTTCAAAAACAAGAAGGGAGGTTTCTGAAATTTCACCAAACCTCATAGGAAGTGAGTATAATTTACCTTAGCAATTATTATTGATGGTTTGTGAATAATGATTAGACAGGAACGAAATATTCTTGGTCTATGGGTGTGGAGGGTTCGGGGCATAGCCCCTTTTTTTGTGGGCCAAGTTTGTTGCCTATCTCGTCTATTTCTGTTGGTTAGTATAGAATGTTTTTAAAGTTAGGGCGAACTGTTGTCTTTGCCCATGGCTGTGCCCTCTTAAATTAAATAATAAAGTATAAAACTTGGTTTTTATTTTTCAAAAGTTTTCCCTTCTCCAATGCCTATGCCCTCTAAAATTAAATAATATAGTATGAATATATAATTGATTTTCTCAAAGTTGAAGGGGCTAGAGCCCCCAAGCTCCGTCCTTGCCCCAGGCTATGCTCCTATATTATTAATGGATTTTCCCCCAAAAGTTCATGGGGCTGCTGCCCCAAAACCCCATGTGACTCCACCCTGCATCCAACCCCCTATGTACCTATGTCCCCCTACCAACAAAGTTTACTCTTGTTTGTGTATCTCCTCACTAGGAGGGATGTCCCGGGTTCAATCCCATGAGGTGGGTGTGTGTGGTTGTTGACTCTACCTTGAACAGATACCCCTACAACCAGAGTGTGCCAAAAAAAAACAAAGCAATGGAGCCAAAAATTTATTGTTGAAATAAGGGCAATATGAGTTGGGTCCAAGTCTTGTGTGTGGGCCATGTGTGTTTGGTTGGCCAATGTGTGTGAGTTGTGTATACTTACGTACATTTACAAAAAAAAAAAAAAAAAGGCAATTGGATGCCTGAGGAATGGTAAGGTCGTGTTAAGTCTGTTCACAAATTCTTTTCTTTTATAACCCATTTCACAAATTGGAAAAAAAATTTGAGTCTAGATGAACTCAAGACTCAAAAGCAACCCTACATGTTATGAGGTAAGTTCACCCTTAGCCCTAGTACCGAAAGCTTTATCCTCAATGATTCAAGAAAATTTAACGGTTGCTCAGAAAAGAAAGTCTAGATGGAAATGTTATAGACCGGATATAGAGAAGACATAACATCAACTGAAGCATCTCCAACACTACTCTATTCAAGCTCCCTTCCACAATTTAGAGAGCGTGAAGACAAAATCTTGGATCGAATAGATTCTTCATGTTATCTTGTCATTTTAGAGAATGATCTTTGGTTCGGCAAATCGAGCGAGGGTTTTTGGCTCGCCATCCCATTTTGTACTCTGCATTTTTTTTTAAAAAAAATGACCGTTGATCCCCAAATCTTTGGTTTGCCAACCACTTTTCCGAGTTCGTTTATATTGAAAATGACACCACCCAGGGTCGTTTATTTCAAAAACGATCAAAGCTTGATCCCCAAGTTGGAGCCCGTAACTAACCATGGGCGGGGGAATTTTTCTGTTACAAGGGGGACTTCTTGGTCGCTTTTTCCAATACCGATCCATTTTGCAATGAATTTCTACTGTCGTTTTTGCTAAAAATGACCAAACTTATACCCAATCTTTAGTCCATCAACTCTTATGGTATATTAACCTCTCTAAGACGAATTACCCTCACAATTTGTGAATTCTCAGGGATTTCGTCCCCAATAACCCAAAGAATGACATTTACATCCCTAAACATGCTTAGTCCCATATTGGAAATGAGAGAGTTTTTCTTCTCAACCTCTCCCTTATAAATTTCCCACCCCTTAACACAAAAGACCAACTCTCAATTAGCCAAATCCCTACCTAAGAGACTAGCAAAGCCCCTAGAATCATTGGAGGAGAGAAATTCTTTTGAGAAGAAGAAGAGCTTGAAGGAGTCCTAGAAGGAGAAAGGTTGAAGGAAAAAAAGCAAGGGGTCTCCAACCCACATAGGTAGGCCCAACTTTCTCATCTTTACATTTGTACAAATTCTCCTCCTAATCCTCTATTTTCTTTTATGAATATGAGCCTTTAATAGATTTTGAAACCTATCTCTTTTTAGGTAGTTTGGACTCTCCTATGACGTGTTTCGCTGATTAGGGGGCTCCAAATAAAAGGAAGAGAGATAGGAACCCATAGGCATTTCAAAACCCATTTTTGGTTGTTTTCCTTAGTTTAATGTAATGTGAGCCAAATTGTTGAAAACCTCCCTCTCCTTTCTCTAAAAACTCACTAAGGATCCTCTATGACGCGTTTCGCCGAATTGGGGCTCCTTGTGAAAAATAGAGATATAGAGATGCTCCCTAGTTTTAGAACCCTTGTTTCAATCTCATAGTTTTCAAGTATTTTAGTTTTGGTATTTTTTTTTTCTCCCTAAATTCACTAAAAATCCCTTAAGACGCGTTTCACCGAATTGGAGCTTTTTGTGAAAAATAGGAGAATGAGAATATTCCCTTCATATTTAGATACATGGGAGCTTTCAAAAATCAATATCATTTTTATGCATTTATGACGATGTCTAATCTCCCTAAATTAGAGTCTTCATAATGTCCATTTTGTTTAGAATTAGTCATTATCTTCATATCATTTGCATGCCTTTATGACGATGTCTAATCTCCCTAGATTAGAATCGTTATAATGCCCATTTTTAAAGAGCATAATCATTTTCTCCATATCATTTATATTCATTTATGGCGATGTCTAATCTCCCTAAATTAGAGTTGTCATAATGCCTATTTTTTTAGAATTAGTCATTCTCTCCATATAATTTACATGCCTTTATGACGATGTCTAATCTCCCTAGATTAGAGTCATTATAACGCCCATTTTTAGAGAGCATAGTCATTTTCTCCATATCATTTTATGCATTTATGGCAATGTCTAATCTCCCTAGATTAGAGTCGTTATAATACCAATTTTTCTAGAATTAGTCATTCTCTCTATATCATTTACATGCCTTTATGACGATGTCTAATCTCTCTATATTAGAGTCATTATAACGCCCATTTTTAGAGAGCATAGTCATTTTCTCCATATCATTTTATGCATTTATGGCGATGTTTAATCTCCCTAGATTAGAGTCGTTACAATACCCTTCTTTTTAGAACCATTTCATTTGTCCAAAATTCCATATCCCTTGAATGCATCCATGGCCATATCTAATCTCCCTAGATGAAACTCGTCATAATGTCCATTTTTCTTAGACTTAGGTTTTTCCATCTCTTTTTCTAAACTTTTAAAATCTAGAGTCTTTTTGTGCAAGTCAAGTTATAGTCTTATTATTAATTATTTTCTTAAGCCGATCTTTTAAATGAACTCTTAGGGAATTTTGAAAACATAGGTTACCATCCTTAGATGGGTGATTTGAGCTGCCTAATACATTTCCCAAATCACAATAGAACCTCCCTTCCTAGGATCTCTCATTGGTTTCGCATTACCCATATTTTCTAAAAAATGAATTTCGGTGACCAATCACACCACAACTCAATGATTGGTGGTGACTCGGTATTCACCATATTAGTATGTTTTATGCGTATTAATGTAGAGAATACTCGAATTAGTTCCTTTTTAAAAAAATTCAAAAAAAGGTCATTATATCATAGTTCACAACCATTTGCATGACTTTCCTACACTTTTACCTAATGAACCTTATGTTGTCATCATATAAAGCATTAATATCAGTACCCATAAATAATGTGTGCACAATATAACAAATTTATCAAATGTAAACATAGATTAACAAGTAAGTTTGAGTGTCATATATGTCTAATAGTATTTATATGTCTAACAAACTAACAGTATTTTCATAGAAAACAAACTAGCTCAACAGATATGACTACGGTGACTAAAAGTCTGAATAATTGTGCCGGCACAAAGGGCATGTAACACTTCTAGCAAATCACTGAAAGATAGTGGTAATGAAAAAGATGTGAGCATACGTGCAATCTTATCATTATCTCTCTGTCAATGAACAACTCTAAGCATATAGCACAATGCTCGCTCGTAGGCTGCAGCACATTAGTCCCCAATACTGTGAATCCCATCATGATATTCAAACCCAAGGCTACCATAGGGGGTCTGCCCCGGCTATCGATCTACAGAAGCAAACAATGTGACGAAGGCAAGCAAAAGTACTGCTAAAATCACCCTCGGGGATTAGTCCTGGCCCAAAGGGTTAGAGACACCTCGAGTTCCAAAAAAAAAAGTACTTCTAAAATAATTATCCAAAAAGGTAATTGTGTCACCATCAAAGAAATAGCTATCCACACCAAAGACCAGAACAGATAATTGGCCACTGCAATGAAAAAACAATTGATAGATTAGTGTTAAGTTTCATAATCTTAAAACATGCCAGTTTGATAAGTAACATCTAGAAAAAAAGGAAACTCAAATAATTTTTTTTTTTTGTCGATAAACAAGCTCAAAGGGAAGAACAATACAGATGCAAAATGAAGGAGGAAAAAAAAATGTTCTTTTGAACTTCACCAATAATACTTGTTGTTTTCGTTTTGAACTTCACCAATGTTAAAATTAGAGAAATCTTAAATTCTTCAACTTTGCAATAGTTCTTTTAACTTCAACCTTTAAGATTCCTGTAATAAAAGAAAAAGACCAGATAATACTTACTATTTTCGTTTTGAACTTCATCAATGTTGAAATTAGAGAAATCTTAAATTCTTCAACTTCGTAGTTAGTTTTTCTTCAACCTTTACATAGACAATATATCCACAGGATTTCACAAAAATTATTTATTAAAATAGAAAGTAAATAATTTAATTTAGCTTTCTATCTTTTGCATGTGGCATTTATACATGAAAGAAGCACTAGGGAGTGGGACACGCCAAGTGATGGAACCCACTTAAGATATCTTGTAGACCAAAAATAAAGGGCCCGTTTGTTTCAGATTATTGTAGTCATAAGCGCTAATGCTGATAAACGCTGATGTCAATAATCATTGATAGCTGTAATCCTATTTGGTTGGATACCGTCAATACGAAATTATACTGATAATAACCGATTATATATAAAATATTCATGTTTGCTTCAAGACCAATAGAAAAACTGATTCTTTTAGCACTTTTTTTTTTTTTGTAATCAATTCCAGGCGTTCTATATAACAGCCCCAAATCAGTATCTCATGTTGTTACCATGTGTTTTAACACTTAAAGTTTCTCTATAACAAAGACCCAAATTTATATCCAATTTCTTGTAACAAATTTGGGGCTGAATCTGTCACCATTTTCAGGATTTAGACGTGATTGGAATATATTAAGTATAATATCATTTCTCATTTGTAATCTTACTAGCTTGTTTCTTTTTTTTAAAATGTTCAACATGTTGAAATGGCTGATGAGAGTGTTGGTATCTTGACTACACTAACAAATTATTTTGTAAAGGTTGCTCTCTACCAATCACTTAGTGTAAGCATATACTTACAGAGTCTTTGTAGCCAGTCCTTAATTTTTTTCTATTTCCATCATGCTTTGTATGTCATGACAAGAAAATAATCGACAACACGTTACATAGTTGCGAGGAAGAGTGTTATTACGATTTCTCCAAGAGTTAAAATATGAGTATCATTGATCAAAGATATAGAGCATAATTAGATCTTTTGTTACACCTTTGTAGCTATTTGTATTACAATGGTGACAAATTCATCCCCAAGAGATTTTTAGATTCAACCCCAAATCCTAGTTACATTTAATTTCCAGATTCAATCCCAAACTAAATCGATTTCCAGATTCAGTCCCAAACACAATAGATTTCCAGATTCAGACCCAAGAAATTTCCAGATTCATCCCCAAATCCTAGTTACAATCAATTTCTAGATTCAGCTCCCAAAAAAATCAATTTCCAGATTCAGCCCCAAATCCTAGTTACAATCAATTTCTATATTCAGTCCCCAAAACAATCAATTTCTAGATTCAGCTCCAAATCTTAGTTACATGCAATTTTCAGGTTCTAAACTCAAAAAATCTAAAGAAAGGAAAATGGATCAAGAGGAGGAATAGAACATGAGAGAACGGAGACTGTGAACAAGTTAGGTCAAAGAGAAAAAAAAGAGGAAAAAATCAAATACACAAAAGGTCTTCAAATGGAGACTGTAACAACCCTTTCTCAAAGACGTTGAGGATGCTTAACAAATGGAATTATGGAATGATGTGTATGCTTACCAAATGAAGAGCATGCCTAACAAATGGAATTATTTGTCTAAACTATATGTGAGCATGCTTAGAACTACAAATTGATCATTGAGATACATGTGTCATGTTATCAAAGTCTTATTGTCTATATGTCACTCATAAATGTTATATATGAGCACTTGAAATTGCTTGATCAATTTTTTTCATCTAAGCACGGGTATCCGAAAAGTAAGGTAAAGAAGATGAATGAAATAAAAGATGCTATTGGGAGGATGATAGTGTGCTTAGACAAAGCACAACCACTAGTCATCTGATCTCAAGTAAAACCAAATAAGAAAATATTATTGGAAGGATGTTAGTGTGCTTAGACCAGGTGCAACCACTAGTCATTTGATTACAAGTAAAATATGGAAGAAGAAATGCTATTGGGTGGGTGATGGTGTGCTTAGACTAGGTACAACTACCAGTCACCTGATCTCAAGTAAAACAAAGGAAAAAATGTTATTGAGAGGATGTTAGTGTGCTTAGACTAGGTATAGACATTAGTCATATGATCCCAAGTAAATGAATGAACAAGGATGTTATTGGGAGGACATTAATGTGTTTAGACCAAGTACACCACTAATTGCCTGATCTCAAGTAAAAAGAATCAACTTGGCTAAGTTATGTAAAGAAATGGAAGATGAAAATTGAAAGTAAAAGACATGATAAAAATTGTAAAAGTATTTGGTTTTCGAAGAAAATAAAGTAAAGTATGTAGTTTTAAAAAGTATACACATTGATATCGAGGCTTTTGATTTCTCCGCATTCTGAATTGAAGTATGCACGTGTTTTGATAATTGAGATATACGAATTGCATATAAATTCTTGTTACGGTGCTTTGATGATTAAGATATATGAACTGCTTACGAAATCCTATTATTGTTTTATAACATCATTATTTAGTGTTTAGTAGTATACTCTGAGCCTTCCATGCTTAGCCGAACTGTATTTTGTCGGCAGGTTCACCCTTCGACATTTGTGCTCCAGCTCCGTGGGTCAATGAGGAGTACATTGAAGAAGGTCTTGAGGAAGAACATCCGAGAGAGGATAAAGACCATGACAAGTGCCTTATCTTGATTTATGCTGAGAGGGTGAGGGAGTGATTGTATATGTTGACTTAGACTTGTTTTAAAGTGGAGATGTCCACTTATGACTTTTGGCTCTGTTAGACTCATTTGTTTTGTTAAACAATTGTTATATTCAGTCTTATTGATGATCTTGGATTACGGTTAAGTATTATTAAAAAAAAATTTTAACTTCCGCTTTTAGCATTGCTTTAAATGTTCTTGTAGGGCGGTTTGAAGTATAAGTCACGAACATAGTCCTATAACTTCTAAGGAGGATTTTGGGTCACGACAAATCCTAATTTTCCAAATTTCCTTTTAAACAGTTTCGCATTTTTAAAACCTTTTCTAAAAATACCCAATATGTCCTAACTTTTAAAAAAATACCCAATGAGTCCTTCCTCCTCCTGAATAACTACACGCCAGCATTTCAGACCTATTTTTGGGTTTGTTCTCTTTCCTTTTTCAGAATTAATAGTATTGGATTGGATTGTATTAAAACCTCATCCAAAACTTGGATGCTTAGCAAAAATTTGTTGAATCTACCTGGGAAAAGAGTAAATTCAAACCCTATGTTTGGTTGTCGAGAAAATAAGTGAAAACATGGAAAAGAAAAAAAATTTGGGCAAAATACAACTAAAAATTGTATTAGAAATTCAAAATTTTATTTTCCTTTCCATGTTTTCACCTATTTTCTCAACAACCAAACATAGCATAAGGCATTTACCTCGGACATGCCCGACTTAGTCACCATTGAATCCGACCTGAGCTGATAGTCCCACTCAACCTGACTTGAGCACGGGCATAACAACTCTATAGGTACAGTACCGGTATCACCCAATCAGAATTGTACCACCCGACCCGAATGAGAATGCCGTCAAATTATTTGGGTAGAATGGTTTGAAATCCCGCTGATTTTGTGAAATACTCCAACCCCAACGATATTTGTACAGACTTGAATTTTAATTTGTCGATATTGGTATCCTACTACACTAACAAATTATTTTGTAAAGGTTGCTCTCTACCAATCGCTTAGTATAAGCATATACTTACAGAGTTTTTGTAGCTAGCTCTTAATTTTTTCTATTTCCATCATGCTTTGTATGTCATGACAAGAAAATAATCAAAAACACGTTGCATAGTTGCGAGGAAGAGTGTTATTATGATTTCTCCAGTTAAAATATGAGTATCATTTGCTCAAAGATATAGAGCATAATTAGATCTTTTGTTACACCTTTGTAGGTATTACAATTGTGACAAATTCATCCCCAAGAGATTTCCAGATTCAGCCCCAAATCCTAGTTACATTTAATTTCTAGATTCAGTCCCAAAAACAATCGATTTCCAGATTCAGACCCAAGAAATTTCCATATTCAACTCCAAATCCTAGTTACAATCAATTTCTAGATTCAGCCCCCAAAAAATTCAATTTCCAGAATCAGCCCCAAATCCTAGTTACATTTCAATTTCAAGAATAAGTCCCCAAAACAATTGATTTCTGAATTCAGCCCCAACAAATTTCCAAATTCAGCACCAAATCCTAGTTACAATCAATTTCTAGATTCAACCCCCAAAACAATCAATTTCTAGATTCAGCTCCAAATCCTAGTTACATGCAATTTTCAGGTTCTAAACTCAAAAAATCTAAGGAAAGGAAAATGGATCAAGAGGAGGAATAGAACATGAGAGAACGGAGACTGTGAACAAGTTAGGTCAAAGAGAAAAAAAAGAGGAAAAAATCAAATACCCAAATGGTCTTCAAATGGAGACTGTAACAACCCTTTCTCAAAGACGTTGAGGATGCTTAACAAATGAAATTATGTGTAAGCTTACCAAATGAAGGGCATGCCTAACAAAAGAAATTATCTGTCTAAACTATATGTGAGCATGTTTAGAACTACAAATTGATAATTGAGATACAAGTGTCATGTTATCAAAGTCTTATTGTCTGTATGTCACTCATAAATGTTATATATGAGCACTTGAAATTGCATGATCAATGTTTTTCGTCTAAGTACGGGTATCCGAAAAATAGAGTAAAGAAGATGAAAGAAATAAAAGATGTTATTGGGAGGATGATAGTGTGCTTAGACAAAGTACAACCACTAGTCATCTAATCTCAAGTAAAACCAAATAAGAGAATATTATTGGAAGGATGCTAGTGTGCTTAGACCAGGTGCAACCACTAGTCATTTGATTCCAAGTAAAATATGGAAGAAGAAATGCTATTGGGAGGATGATGGTTTGCTTAGATTAGGTACAACCACCAGTCACCTGATCCGAAGTAAAACAAAGGACAAAATGTTATTGAGAGGATGTTAGTGTGCTTAGACTAGTTAGAGACATTAGTCATATGATCCAAAGTAAATGAATGAACAAGGATGTTATTGAGAGGACATTAGTGTGCTTAGACCAAGTACACCACAAATTGCCTAATCTCAAGTAAAAAGAATCAACTCGGCTAAGTTATGTAAAGAAACGGAAGATGATAATTGAAAGTAAAAGACACGGTGAAAATTGTAAAAGTATTTGGTTTTCGAAGAAAATAAAGTAAAGTATGTAGTTTCAAAAAGTATGCACATTGATATCGTGGCTTTTGATTTCTCCGCATTCTGAATTGAAGTATGCATGTGTTTTGATAATTGAGATATATGAATTGCATATGAATTCCTGTTACGGTGCTTTGATGATTAAGATATATGAACTGCTTATGAAATCCTTTTATTGTTTTATAACATCATTATTTAGTATTTAGTAGTATACTCTGAGCCTTCCATGCTTAGCCGAACTGTTATGGTCGGCAGGTCCACCCATCGACATTTGTGCTCCAACACCATGGGTCAATGAGGAGTACATTGAAGAAGGTCTTGAGGAATAACATCCGAGAGAGGATAAAGACCTAGACAAGTTTCTTATCTTGATTTATGCTGAGAGGGTGAGGGAGTGATTGTATATGTTGACTTAGACTGGTTTTAAAGTGGAGATGTCCACTTATGACTTTTGGCTCTGTTAGACTCATTTGCTTTGTTAAACACTTGTTATATTCAGTCTTATTGATGATCTTGGAATACGGTTAAGTATTATTGAAAAAAATTTTAACTTCCGCTTTTAGCATTACTTTAAATGTTCTTGTAGGGCGGTTTGAAGTATAAGTCACGAGCCAAGTCCTATAACTTCTAAGGAGGATTTTGGGTCACGACAAATCCTAATTTTCCAAATTTCCTTTGAACAGTTTTGCATTTTTGAAACCGTTTCTAAAAATACCCAATATGTCCCAACTTTTAAAAAAATACCCAATGAGTCCTTCCTCATGCTGAATAACTACACGCCAGCATTTCAGACCTATTTTTGGGTTTGTTCTCTTTCCTTTTTCAGAATTAATAGTATTGGATTTTATTAAAACCTCATCCAAAACTTGGATGCTTAGCAAAAATTTGTTGAATCTACCTGGGAAAAGAGTACATTCAAACCCTATGTTTGGTTGTCGAGAAAATAAGTGAAAACTTGGAAAAGAAAAAAAAATTGGGCAAAATACAACTAAAAATTGTATTAGAAATTCAAAATTTTATTTTCTTTTCCATGTTTTCACCTATTTTCTCAACAACCAAACATAGCGTAAGGCATTTACCTCGGACATGCCCGACTTAGTCACCATTGAATCCGACCTGAGCTTATAGTCCCACTCAACCTGACTTGAGCACGGGCATAACAACTCTATAGGTACAGTACCGGTATCTCCCAATCAGAATTCTCCCACCCGATCCGAATGAGAATGCCGTCAAATTATTTGGGTAGCAAGGTTTGAAATCCCTTTGATTTTGGGAAATCGTCCAACCCAACGATATTTGTACAGACTTGAATTTTAATTTGTCGATATTGGTATCCTGACTACACTAACAAATTATTTTGTAAAAGTTGCTCTCTACCAATCGCTTAGTATAAGCATATACTTACAGAGTCTTTGTAGCTAGCTCTTAATTTTTTCTATTTCCATCATGCTTTGTATGTCATGACAAGAAAATAATCAAAAACACGTTGCATAGTTGCGAGGAAGAGTGTTATTATGATTTCTTCAAGAGTTAAAATATGAGTATCATTTGATCAAAGAAATAGAGCATAATTAGATCTTATGTTACACCTTTGTAGGTATTACAATGGTGACAAATTCATCCCCAAGAGATTTCCAGATTCAGCCCCAAATCCTAGTTACATTTAATTTCTAGATTCAGTCCCAAAAACAATCGATTTTCAGATTCAGACCCAAGAAATTTCCATATTCAGCTCCAAATCCTAGTTACAATCAATTTCTAGATTCAGCCCCCAAAAAATTCAATTTCCAGAATCAGCCCCAAATCCTAGTTACATTCAATTTCCAGATTAAGTCCCAAAAACAATTGATTTCAGAATTCAGCCCCAACAAATTTCCAGATTCAGCACCAAATCCTAGTTACAATCAATTTCTAGAATCAACCCCCAAAACAATCAATTTCTAGATTCAGCTCCAAATCCTAGTTACATGTAATTTTCAGGTCCTAGACTCAAAAAATCTAAAGAAAGGAAAATGGATCAAGAGGAGGAATAGAACATGAGAGAACGGAGACTGTGAACAAGTCATGTGATAGAGAAAAAAAAAAGGAAAAAATCAAATACCCAGAAGGTCTTCAAATGGAGACTGTAACAACCCTTTCTCAAAGACGTTGAGGATGCTTAACAAATGGAATTATGTGTATGCTTACCAAATGAAGAGCATGCCTAACAAATGAAATTATTTGTCTAAACTATATGTGAGCATGTTTAGAACTACAAATTGATAATTTAGATACATGTGTCATGTGATCAAAGTCTTATTGTCTATATGTCACTCATAAATGTTATATATGAGCACTTGAAATTGCTTGATCAATGTTTTTCGTCTAAGTATGGGTATCCGAAAAATAAAGTAAAGAAGATGAAAGAAATAAAAGATGTTATTGGGAGGATGATAGTGTGCTTATACCAAGTACAACCACTAGTCATCTGATCTCAAGTAAAACCAAATAAGAAAATATTATTGGAAGGATGTTAGTGTGCTTAGACCAGGTGCAACCACTAGTCATTTGATTCCAAGTAAAAAATGGAAGAAGAAATGCTATTGGGAGGGTGATGATGTGCTTAGATTAGGTACAACCACCAGTCACCTAATCTGAAGTAAAACAAAGGACAAAATGTTATTGAGAGGATGCTAGTGTGCTTAGACTAGTTATAGACATTCGTCATATGATCCAAAGTAAATGAATGAACAAGGATGTTATTGAGAGGACATTAGTGTGCTTAGACCAAGTACACCACTAATTGCCTGATATCAAGTAAAAAGAATCAACTCAACTAAGTTGTGTAAAGAAACGGAAGATGGAATTGAAAGTAAAAGACATGATGAAAATTGTAAAAGTATTTGGTTTTCGAAGAAAATAAAGTAAAGTATGTAGTTTTAAAAAGTATGCACATTGATATCGTGGCTTTTGATTTCTCCGCATTCTGAATTGAAGTATGCATGTGTTTTGATAATTGAGATATATGAATTGCTTATGAATTCCTGTTACGGTGCTTTGATGATTAAGATATATGAACTGCTTATGAAATCCTATTATTGTTTTATAACATCATTATTTAGTGTTGAGTAGTATACTCTGAGCCTTCCACGCTTAGCCGAACTGTTATTGTCGGCAGGTCCACCCTTCTACAT
The DNA here is from genome assembly GCA_015143295.1 of Tetracentron sinense. Taxonomy (NCBI): domain Eukaryota; kingdom Viridiplantae; phylum Streptophyta; class Magnoliopsida; order Trochodendrales; family Trochodendraceae; genus Tetracentron; species Tetracentron sinense. The sequence continues at coordinate 25,280,245 of CM026562.1, forward strand.
TTGTGCTCCAGCTCCATGGGTGAATGAGGAGTACATTGAAGAAGTCCTTGAGGAAGAACATCCGAGAGAGGATAAAGACCATGACAAGTTCCTTATCTTGATTTATGCTGAGAGGGTGAGGGAGTGATTGTATATGTTGACTTAGACTGGTTTTAAAGTGGAGATGTCCACTTATGACTTTTGGCTCTGTTAGACTCATTTGCATTGTTAAACACTTGTTATATTCAGTCTTGTTGATGATCTTGGAATACGGTTAAGTATTATTAAAAAAAATTTTAACTTCTGCTTTTAGCATTGCTTTAAATGTTCTTGTAGGGCGGTTTGAAGTATAAGTCACGAGCCAAGTCCTATAACTTCTAAGGAGGATTTTGGGTCACGACAAATCCTAATTTTCCAAATTTACTTTTAAACAGTTTTGCATTTTTCAATCCTTTTCTAAAAATACCCAATATGTCCCAACTTTAAAAAAAATACCCAATGAGTCCTTCCTCATGCTGAATAACTACACGCCAGCATTTTAGACCTATTTTTGGGTTTGTTCTCTTTCCTTTTTCAGAATTAATAGTATTGGATTGTATTAAAACCTCATCCAAAACTTGGATGCTTAGCAAAAATTTGTTGAATCTACCTGGGAAAAGAGTAAATTCAAACCCTATGTTTGGTTGTCGAGAAAATAAGTGAGAACATGGAAAAGAAAAAAAAATTCGGCAAAATACAACCAAAAATTGTATTAGAAATTCAAAATTTTATTTTCCTTTCCATGTTTTCACCTATTTTCTCAACAACCAAACATAGCATAAGGCATTTACCTCGGACATTCCCGACTTAGTCACCATTGAATCCGACCTGAGCTGATAGTCCCACTCGACCTGACTTGAGCACGGGCATAACAACTCTATAGGTACAGTACCGATCTCACCCAATCAGAATTGTACCACCCGACCCGATTGACAATGCCGTCAAATTATTTGGGTAGAAAGGTTTGAAATCTCGTTGATTTTGTGAAATCGTCCAACCCCAACGATATTTGTACAGACTTGAATTTTAATTTGTCGATATTGGTATCCTGACTACACTAACAAATCATTTTGTAAAGGTTACTCTCTACCAATCGCTTAGTATAAGCATATACTTATAGAGTCTTTGTAGCTAGCTCTTAATTTTTTCTATTTCCATCATGCTTTGTATGCCATGACAAGAAAATAATCAACAACATGTTGCATAGTTGCGAGGAAGAGTGTTATTATGATTTCTCCAAGAGTTAAAACATGAGTATCATTTGATCAAAGATATAAAGCATAATTAGATCTTTTGTTACACCTTTGTAGGTATTATAATTGTGACAAATTCATCCCCAAGAGATTTCCAGATTCAGCCCCAAATCCTAGTTACATTTAATTTCTAGATTCAGTCCCAAAAACAATCGATTTCCAGATTCAGACCCTAGAAATTTCCATATTCAGCTCCAAATCCTAGTTACAATCAATTTCTGGATTCAGCCCCCAAAAAATTCAATTTCTAGAATCAGCCCCAAATCCTAGTTACGTTCAATTTCCAGATTAAGTCCCAAAAACTATTGATTTCCAGATTCAGCCCCAAGAAATTTCCATATTCAGCCCCAAATCCTAGTTACAATCAATTTCTAGATTCAACCCCCAAAACAATCAATTTCTAGATTCAGCTCCAAATCCTAGTTACATGCAATTTTCAGGTTCTAAACTCAAAAAATCTAAAGAAAGGAAAATGGATCAAGAGGAGGAATAGAACATGAGAGAACGGAGACTGTGATCAAGTTATGTGATAGAGAAAAAAAAAAGGAAAAAATCAAATACCCAAAAGGTCTTCAAATGGAGACTGTAACAACCCTTTCTCAAAGACGTTGAGGATGCTTAACAAATGGAATTATGGAATTATGTGTATGCTTACCAAATGAAGAGTATGCCTACCAAATGAAATTATCTGTCTAAACTATATGTGAGCATGTTTAGAACTACAAATTGATAATTGATATACATGTGTCATGTTATCAAAGTCTTATTGTCTATATGTCACTCACAAATATTATATATGAGCACTTGAACTTGCATGATCGATGTTTTTCTTCTAAGTACGAGTACCCGAAAAGTAAAGTAAAGAAGATGAAAGAAATAAAAGATGTTATTGGGAGGATGATAGTGTAATTAGACAAGGTACAACCACTAGTCATCTGATCTCAAGTAAAACAAAAAAAGAAAATGTTATTGGAAGGATGTTAGTGTGCTTAGACTAGGTACAACTACTAGTCATCTGATTCCAAGTAAAATATGGAAGAAGAAATACTATTGGGAGGGTGATGGTGTGCTTAGACTAGGTACAACCACCAGTCACCTGATCTCAAGTAAAACAAAGGAAAAGATGTTATTGAGAGGATGTTAGTGTGCTTAGACCAGTTATAGCCACTAGTCATATGATCCCAAGTAAATGAATGAACAAGGATGTTATTGGGAGGGCATTAGTTTGCTTAGACCAAGTACACCACTAATTGCCTAATCTCAAGTAAAAAGAATCAACTCGGCTAAGTTATGTAAAGAAACGGAAGATGATAATTGAAAGTAAAAGACATGATGAAAATTGTAAAAGTATTTGGTTTTCGAAGAAAATAAAGTAAAGTATGTAGTTTTAAAAAGTATGCACATTGATATCAAGGTTTTTGATTTCTCCACATTCTGAATTGAAGTATGCCTGTGTTTTGATAATTGAGATATATGAATTACATATGAATTCCTGTTACAGTGCTTTGATGATTAAGATATATGAACTGCTTATGAAATCCTATTATTGTTTTATAACATCATTATTTAGTGGTTAGTATACGCCATGCTCAGCCGAACTCTTATTGTTGGCAGGTCCACCCTTTGATATTTGTGCTCCAGCTCCGTGGGTTGATGAAGAATACATTGAAGAAGGTCTTGAGGAAGAGCATCTGGGAGAGGATAAAGGCCTTAACAAGTGCCTTATCTTGATTTATGTTGAGAGGGTGAGGGAGCGATTATATATGTTGACTTAGTCTGGTTTTAAAGTAGGGATGTCTACTTATGACTTTTGGATCTGTTAGATTCATTTGCTTTGTTAAACAATTGTTATATTCAGTCGTGTTGATGTTCTTGGAATATGGTTAAGTATTACTAAGAAAATTTTTAACTTCCGCTTTTAGCATTACTTTAAATGTTCTTGTAGGACGGTTTGAAGTATAAGTCACGAGCCAAAGTCCCATAACTTCTAAGGGGGATTTTGGGTCACGACAAATTCTAATTTTCCAAATTTCCTTTTAAACAATTTTGCATTCTTAAAACCTTTTCTAAAAATACCCAATATGTCCCAACTTAAAAAAAAATACCCAATGAGTCCTTCTTCCTCTTGCTGAAAAACTACACACTAGCATTTCAGACCTATTTTGGGTTTGTTCTCTTTCCTTTTTTAGAATTAATAGTATTGGATTGTATTAAAACCTCATCCAAAACTTGGATGCTTAGCAAAAATTTGTTGAATCTACCTGGGAAAAGAGTAAATTCATTAACCTATGTTTGGTTGTCGAGAAAATAAATGAAAAAATGGAAAAGAAAAGAAAATTGGACAAAATACAACTAAAAATTATATTAGAAATTCAAAATTTTATTTCCCTTTCCATGCTTTCACCGATTTTCTCAACAACCAAACATAGCATAAGGCATTTACCTTGAACATGCCCGACTTGGTCACAATTGAATCCGACCTGAGCTGATAGTCCTACTCGACCTGACTTGAGCACGGGCATAACAGCTCTATAGGAACAGTGCCGGTATCACCCGATCAGAATTGTACCACCCGACCCGAATGACAATGCCATCAAATTATTTGGGTAGAAAAGTTTGAAATCCCGTTGATTTTGTGAAATCGTCCAACCCCAACGATATTTGTATAGACTTGAATTTTAATTTCTCGATAGTTGTGTCATACATGTGATGTTTTGTTCCTTAATGAGTTTAAGTCTATCTAAAAATGACTATTTTATCTTCTTATATTAGTGATAAAATCCAATGGCTTCATGTCCGCACAAGTATTAAATGATGGCCCCACTTAATGCTAAGAACTGTTAGATTGAAAATCCAACAATCCAACTCTTGATAGTAGGTGCTATCGAAAGTTTCAAATCACTTCCCTTAACATAAAGGTTAGTAAATCTTAACCATTGTTTGTGGGGTTGAAGGAGACACTTGTTGATCCGTGGTGCCTGAGTTCAATCGCGATTGACTATGATCCCAACTTGATTAGTTGGACGGTTGACAGTGGAGAATGTGTTGGACGTGCTTCAACTTTTGAGGCTCTGTTATGCGCGTATTATTGCCTGAAGTTAGAAGATGGAAAGCTGGAAGTTATTTCAAACTCACAACCCTTGCCTCGAGCTTGAGATTTTGAAATTCCTTGATGAAATGGAATCTGTAATTGCCATGGACCCATAATAGAAACCTTTTTAAGATTCTTTCTAATTTTCAGATTTTGTAATCGAAAATTATGATAATGAAAAAATAGATGCAATAACGGAGGAACATGAAAAGAAGAGTATAGCTTGTATTTACAGCTAAGCGAAGTAATGGATTTTCTAGATCACATATGTCGGAAAGGGTGCACAAGACCCTCAGATTTTCCAAAAGGCCTGTGAGTCTAATGAACTGCCTGCACTCTAAATTTCTCCTTTGATATGCGCACTAAGCTCTTGTAGAAGAGCCTTTTTAGGTTATGATCAAAATTTACCAACAATAGAAATTCTATGGAAAGCCTGAATGCAAGGTAAGATGGAGAGGAAGAATCGGTGGCACTTACATCATGAAAAACATATATATGTTAAGTACCAAGCTCGTAAAGTTTTAGAAGGGAGTGTAAATGAAGTGGTGATAGCATCACAATTGAATCACATGAATGTGTTGAAGCAATGCTTAGAGACTCAGATTCCCATACAGGTCTGTGAATTGGCATCTCATGGTGATCTCTTTGTAGGATTGATCAGGGGGGACGACCAAGAGCCTTCAAGAACTCGTCAACTAATAGCTAGCTAAGGATTGCAACTGAAGTTTGGCGAGAGCACGGGGGTTGGGCAACCCTGCTTAATGACCACCCATCATCGAGTTTGGCTAGACTTCTATTTCTAAGTTTCTAATCTATTTCTCTTTCATTCCCTCTCTCACTCAATCGTCTTTGTGGCCACTTGTCTGAGTGTGATAGTTTTTTTTAAAAACACATAAATATCATGATAATTTTTTTCTTTTTCTTTTTTTAAGCCCGAGTCTATATCCTTAACCCTGAGTGTAGGGCTTGGGTCTAACTACTACAGGCCTTGGTCGGGCATGGCTTTCGAGGGCTAGACCTAGACAGACCCTGATTGGCTCAGGCCCTACTCAGCACATTGACAGCCCTAACTGGGGTGGTGCACATACTAAAGAAGCCAATGGTCAGGGCGAGTAGGGATTCACACTTTGTTAAGAAGATTGCTCTTGGTTACATATGTGCATTGGGATTAACAACAATAAGACTCGTTTGGTTAAACTTCTCAACGACTTCTAGCAAGTCGATAGAAGTAAAAAATAGTCACTTCTAAGTTACTTCCAGAGTATTTTTTTTGATCCGTATAGGTTTAGGCCACAACCCCAATTAACAAGGTTAGTATCTGTTCTAAGTTAGTGGGCAGGCGGATTTTTCAATATCACATGATTCAAGCGAGTGGAATCATCCACACTCAACCAATGGCACTGGTTCCCACTTCCGCGGTAAGTTGGCCAACGAACGTTCTTATATGAGAAATGGAAAACGGAGCTCAGGGTTCCCTTCCAAAAGGACCACCCACTTGTAAATTGAAACGTGGCATTGAAATTTTATTGGTGTGGTCAGCTTGAAAGGGGACCTTGGGTCTTCTTACCAGAACTATTCCTGTACGAGCAATAGTCCCCTCGTGGGCCGAGGAGAGGAATAGTTCCTCCTCACTCTCACCTTGCGGACCCTTTAACTCAGGTTAGTTTATTTTATCTCTTTAGTTAATTTTTTTTCTTCTAATTTAAAACTAGGTAGATGGGTGAACCTATGGGTGGATGAATCTTAACCACAGTTAAATGTGGTTAGAAGGGGGACACATGGCAAGGATATGGTAGCCCTCCTCGCGTCACCGACCGAGGAGGTGACTATTTTCCTTCCTATACAGGGAGAGACGATCATTAGGAATAGTGGAGTTCAAGAAGAGCGGGAAAATGTGAGGCTGTTTCATCATACAATTGGGCATTACAAGGTTACAACAAAGAGAGAGAGAGAGAGAGATCTAACCAAAAAAGAGAAAAAAACAGAGAGAGAGAGAGAGACGATCATAAGTCCATTTTCTAGGGTTTCGTCATTTGTGAATCCCATCCACCGCTGTGAGGGATGATCCGCCGACGGTCGTCTCGTTTCACTGGTAAGTCCTTCCGTCCTTTACTCCTCCTCCTCCGTGTGCATTTTTGTTTTTAAAATTTTGCTTTTATCCCATTGGCTGTTTGTTGCAATGAATGAAAATTTCAAAATTATTTTTGATGTTCATTGCCATTTTTAAAGATTGCTTTCTTGTTGATCTGCTATGTAAAGGGACATGTTTTTGACGTAATGGAGATGGGGTTTGAAGTTGTAGGAAACTTTATCTTGTGATCTGTAATGGGGTTTTGGAGTACCCCGTTACAAGAAAACAGAGATCTCACTCCTGAGAAGTTTGATTTTTCATCGCTCCAACGAAGAGCACTGTTACAAGATTTATAGAGTTGTACTCTTGTTTCCAAGATTCTTACTCCTATTCCCAAAACAATAGACTTCACTTAACAAACCTTTCAAATGCTAAGACTCATATTCCCAAAACAGATAAACACTCCATTTCTTGAAAGACCGTAACATTCCTTCCCCCATGGTCGGAATTTAGGATATTTTTCTTGAATTTTAGGCCATAATTCCCAAGTTGCATCTTCGAGCAAAAGCTTGGACAACTTGATTAACACCTCCGTGATTGTTGCGTTTGATCATCCTTCTATCCAAAATAGCCTCCGGAATTAATTCAACCAGTCCCATATCAGAATATGTAGGCAATTTTGTACAGATTATTAAAGCAGTTCCTATTGTTTTCTTCAAACATGAAATATGGAAAACGTTAGGAATTCTTGAGGGTTCTGGTAACTTCAATTTGTATGCCACATTCCTAATCTTCTCCATCACTTGGTAATTAAGGGCTGTAAAAATGAGGTGCTAGCTTAGTACATTGCCTCAAGGAAATAGAAGATTGTCGATATGGTTGCAACCTTAGATAGACTGTCCCCAACATTGAAGGATTGTTCCGAACATTGTGTGTTTGCTTGAGTTTTCGTAAAGTCTTGTGCTACTTGCAGGTTCTCTTTTAGTAACCAACTAACCATAGCATTCGATCTTGGTCCAATATGTCTTTTGTAACTTGATGTACTTTTGCTGTCTTTTTCACATAGGATTCAATTGAGAGCAGTAGCCTACCATAAACCATTTCAAATGGTGCCAATGGATTTGTTAAAGGCCGTATTTTAACTCCATTTTGCCCATGATGACCAACGAGTCCATTTCTTTGGTTGCGTACCAGTAAAGCAGCGCAAATAGGTCTCCAAACAATGGTCGACCTGCTCGGTTTGGCCATCAATTTGTGGATGATAGGCTGAACTCATTTGTAGATCTGTTCCTTGCATCTTAAACAACTCTTGCCAAAAGGATACCTGACTATCTTCTCTTGGAACTTTTGTCATACTTTTAAGATTAAGGGCTGCTTTCCTTTATGATATCTTCCACCCACGACCTACGTTTGGATTGGCATGGATAACGCTGTTAACGTCAAGTCCATTGCATAACGTGACAAGACATCTACCACTTGATTCTCTGACCTCTTTTGTAAATGATTTCTTAATCATAACCCATTAATTTTGAGAGCCATCGATGTTTTGCCGCTGGCCCGCTGTCGATACTTTTTTTGTGTCCATGTAGTTAATACTGTGATGATCAGTCTTGATCTAGAATCGTTGCCCCACCAAATGGGGCCTCCATTTGGTCACGACGTATAACATAACAATCACTTCTTTCTAATATATTGATAAACCCTTGCTTTGTGTAGGAAGTACTTTTCTAATGTAGCCACTTGGTCGCCTATCTCGGTGTGGATGACATAGCTTACTTAAGTGCTTCAAAGGCTCTTTTGGCATTTTAATCCCATTGAAAAACATCCTTTTTTAGCAATGAAGTCAAGGGTGCACTGATTTGGCCATACCCTTGCACAAACTTCCTATAGTACCCGGTAAGTCTGAGAAATCCATGAAGAGCCTTCAGTGTTGCGGCAGCGCCCCCGGTCTATCATGCACTGAATGTTACTTGGATTGGCAGCCATTCTCTCTATGGACACCATGAGTCCTAAATACTTCACTTGTCCTATGGCAAATATACACTTGGATGGTTTGAGGTACAAGCAATTTTCGCTAAGAGTCGTAAAATTATCTTAAGATGGGATAGATGCTCATCCACGTTTTGCTATACATAAGAAAGTCATAAAAATGCCAATACGAAGCAACGAAGGTATCTTCTCAAGATGATGTTCCTAAGACGTTGAAAAGTAGTAGGTGTATTTGTTAATCCAAATGGCATGACTTGAAACTTGTAATGTCCAACATGCATGTGAACCTTCGTTTTTGGAAAATCAATTTCATCTACTTGAATTTGATGATAACCCTCTCTCAAATCAAGATTACCGAAATATGCGGCGCCATTAAATTCGTCCAACAACTCTTAATTATGGGCATTGTTATAAATCTCCCGAGAAATACTCATTTTCTCCTGAGAAAAACATTTAAAGTTTAAAACTCTGTTTTTATCTCGATATGATAAAAATCTCGAGCGAAAACATAATTTTTTTTTTATCCTGTAAATATCGCGAAAGTTAGTCGAGATTTTAAAAATATTGTGAGAAATACACAATGTTGTTGGTTTTATGGATTTTATAACTTGGTGATATTTATTACTATTTTCTGAAATTTTAATATATTTTTTAATCATTGTCGAGATTTAGGCGAGAAATACCCGAAAGAGAATTCAGATTTGAAAATCTCCTGAGAAAAACCCGAGAACGTGATTTGTAACATTGATTATGGGTATAGGAAATCTATCCTTAATCACAATATTGTTCAATGCTCGATAGTCTACACAAAGCCAACAAGACCCATCTTTCATACGCACAAGTAGGACTAGTGAGGAGTATGGACTGTTGCTTGGAGTGATAATTCCGGACGTAGCATACATAAACCAACAAAAGTTGCTTCTTGCATGTGGAACCAACCAAAAGCACAATTTGACTTCTATGCTAGAAAATATAACTTCTTGCATGTGTAAACCAAACGGTATTTTTCCCTCAGAATGACTTTTCCAGACTTCCTCAAGAGTTATATCCTCTGAAGTAACTCTTGAAGAAGATTTTTTCTTCTTAGAGGACAAGGAAGTAACTTTTGAAGAAGTTTTTTTTTCTTCTTAGAGAAGTTTATCCAAACGCACAATCTGATGATCCTTGCTCAGGGTTTACACCATAATCTATAGACTCAGGTCTATCCCATTGTTTTCCACATACCTAACCCCCCTTTGACCACTCAACAAGACGTGATGGAATCATGGAAGCGAGTCTGGAAATGAGCTTCCTAGAAAACAAACAACCCACCCTACACATAGCTTCACTGCAACTATTTTTTAACCAAACAAGCCTTCTTTTTTCAACTAAGTGTTTTCCCCCCAAAATATGAATAATGTTACCAAACAAAAAGTAAAAGTTCTTCTTTTAGGACCTATTGCAAATAGTGCTTCTTTTAGCATATAAGAGTTCCAAATGCCCAATTTCATCTATTATTAGGGTTCTTATTTTACCAAACAAGCCTTATTTTTTCAAATAAGTGTTTTCCCCCAGCATATGAATAACGTTATCAACCAGCAAACGCTCAATTTTATCAATTATTAGCTTGGGTCTTCCACTAAAGCTAATAATGTAGGCCAAAATTTCAAGGAGTATATTAAAATTCTATGAATCTGAAAATTTTCATGGAGTATATTTAGGCCTCTAGAAATTAAAATTTAGGAGTTAAGAAGATGAATATGTCTTTTTTTTCCCTGCTTGGCAACAAATTTTTTATAAAACCATTCAAATGAGGATATCAGAAAATGCAAAAAGGCCCCAAAGACAAAAAATCAGCCCCATCCTTAGTAATCACTTCAACAACCAAGTTTGCAGATTTGAGAATCTATGAAAATAAGATATTTTCTTAGGTTACCATCCTGGGAAACTCCTCGTGTTATGTAATTCTGGTAACCACCCTTGATAGCACCTAGCATAGGTTTTCCACATCTCAATGCCAACAACTCTACATGATGTGATGTAGTCGATCCTGCTGGGCCGGAGAACCTGAGAAATCGCCTTGGCTTCATTGCCCACTTATCCCACCTTACTTGGGTTGCCAAGGGAGTTGCCATCAAAGTCCGGTTTGAAAAACCCTTTCATTGGAGGCTTTGAGACAAGGCAAAGTAAAGTCTGAAGAGGCTTGGAGTATGCATAGCTGCCCACGGGCCACGGTGGAACCCAAGAAGCCATGCTATATGGGGTCCTAACTCCTATCTACCACAGGAGCTTTCAAAACAGAATTGGGAAAACCCATGCCATGACCAAATAAATCTAGATACACAGCAATGTGGAAGTAAATTGCTAGCTGTCTCACCATCTTTCAAGTAGAGAACACAAACATGAGGGGATAAACATCATTTTATCTTCCTCCTTTGAACCATGCCACAAAAGAAGATTTCTGGATGCCTAACCTTAAAACCCTAATTCTGAAATTTTTCATGGAGTCTATTTAGGCCTCTAGAAAATTTATAATATATGCTAACTACTGTATATAATATAATTACATATACTCTGTTAAATATAGACCTCTTATATTATTTAAGAGGTACAATTTTTGAAACACTCTGGGTCCTATACAGTTATGGATTTTTTGCTTGCTGGCTTGTGTTCCATCTACCATGGTTCAAAAATCCGAAAACTCGACTCGACTCGAAAGCTAGCCGGGTCGAGTAACTCAGAAAACTCGACTCAGTCCAACTCGGAATATATATATACCGTTTAGATAATTATTAATTTCTTGACATTTAATCCAAGACCGAACCACAAATAACTTGAAAAGCCTAAATTAAAAGAACCCAAAGTAGGCTAGTTTTGCAGCCTCAAACTTAAAAACCTAGTTTAATAGAACTCATAGTAGGTTGGCTTTGTAGCCCCCAAAAAATATGATGCAAACAGTGTGACATTCAATTTTAGGTTTAAAAATATAAAAATACCCTTATGTGACTCGTCCTAGTTTGGTGAGGTGAAAAACACGACTTGACTCGACAAAGTCACCCGAGTAACTCTCCAAATAGTGTCTCATTCGAGTTTTTAGGCGACTTGACACAAAACTCAACCGAGTCGAGTAACTCGCCGAGTTTTAGAACTATGCCATTAACTTTATTATCGAGTACCTTAAAAGAAAAATAGAAAGTAAAATATTATTCAGATTGTATGGATTATAAGAGTTTATAGTAGTAACCTGGATAGATGATGTGGAGTATTAGTGAAATAACTACCATACCCCTACTATTACAGTTATATGTGGGGGCATGGTTGTAAACTTGTAATTCTACCACACTACCATAAATATTAATTTTCAAACCCTAATCCCCAAATCTCTATATTCTCTCTATTGCGTTGCGGTCTCCTCTCTCGCTCAATCTCTAAAATCCCAATCTCTCTACACATCTGAGAGGTCTACCCTTTTTTGGTGAAAGCAGAAGACCTTTGTACATTTGTTACTTGAAATGATTCTCCTCAACAGGTTGGTTTTCCACTCTTTTTTAGGGAAGAAAAGCAGTGTTATTCTTACATTTTGTTATTAATTGATTAGATTTTCCTCATTTTCACTTTTTCCTCCATTATCTTTTGTGGTATGTGGTATGATAACCAGTGTTTTAAAACCCGAAAACTCGACTCAACTCGGAAACTCGGGCAAAACTCGTCCAAGTAATGACACCTAAAACTCGGACATATATAATATTTTTCTAATAATATATATGGTATAGATTCAAAATTAATGATAAACCATGCCTAAAATAAGATATATAATTCAATATATATTAAACATCCCCCTTTTGTTTTGTATTTATACTTAAAAATGAGTGGGGTGTGTCAAAAAAAAGAAAAAAAACATAATTTAGTCAATCGAGAAGGCAATTTATTCAATTTTTAGTTTTAAAAAAAATGTGCAAAAACTCGGGCGAGTCGGGGCGAGTCGGGGCGAGTCGGAGCGAGTCGGGCGAGTCGGTGCGAGTCGGGGCAAGTTTTCGACAAAACCGAGTTTTCCTCGAAACTCGACTCGAAACCTGGCCGAGCCGAGTCGACTCGGCCGAGTTTCGAGTCGACTCGGCGAGTTTTAAAACTATGATGATAACATATATTGCCTGCTGCAAGTTGTATAGACAATGCTAATCTATGTAATATGTGTGTGGTGTGTGCATGCCTGTGTGTGTAATTTTTAAGTTTCGGCCGTCAAGTTTCGGTTTTGGTTGGGTCCAAGATGAAACCTTCTTATAAGTCAACGATTATAGGAGTTCATATAGTTTTAAGAACCGGTTGGGAGGCACTAAAACCATGTTGGATGTCCTATCCATTTCATGACATTTTGTAAGAACCTCAAGGAATGGAGAACAGACGAAACAGCTATCCCAATTGTCCAAAATAAGCAAAGCAACAATGAGAAAGCAAAAAAGAGGAAAAAAAAATCCTCCAACTCTTCACATAGGGTCACTAGTTTCTCAGCATGATCAAGTGTTTGGAATGAAAACAAAAAATTAAAAAATCATTTGTGTTATAGGAAAATTTTCCAATCCTTATTTTTCTTTGTATAAGATCCTTTGTTGTTTTGATGGCAAAGAATGTATGTGTGACTCCAATATCATGACATGGAGTCGTGGACATCTTCATAAGAACAAGACTTGATATTTTCATGTATATCCTCTCTCTACCTGAATTAAGAATAAAAAAGAGAATAATATATAGTTAAACAGACGAAATATAATATAGAAAATTGGCAAGAAAAAAGATAGTTGAAGGGGCTATATTTATTTCAGATAGCACATGCCACTTGGCATAATTCTCACATTTCCTACTCTATGTGGTTGTGTGTTTTGTTATGTGATAAGTTACAAGTGTGTATATATGCTTATTAATAATTTCCTCTAGCTCAAATGAACAAATGGAAAAACCTGGGTGTCCTATCGCCCTCCTTTATCAATTTGATACAGGATTTTTGTTTCTAGAGAATTTCTGAATGACAGGCATATATCAAAAATATTTCCCTCTTTCTCTTGCTGGGATAACTCCGCAGTCTATTTTGTCTATCAACAGAAAGGACAAAATGTTTTGACATTTTCCTCTATGTTTATGTATTTTTATAGTGTTGACTTGGACTTCCCTAAACTTTCTCTACATGATTTTACGAAGTTTACACTGACCCAGAAGTTTAAGCCTTACATATTTAAGAATGGGAAATATATATGAGGATGGGCCCAAAGCCCCTCTGGTTGCTCGACTACAATCATACCGTTTTTTTTTCTTTTTTCTCTAATCCTCTCTCTCTCTCTCTCTCTCTCACACACACACACACACACACATATAAGCTAATATTTTTAATAATTGTTGAATCTTCTATGTTTCTTTCTTCTTTCTTTTGTGTGTGTTTCTTTTATATTTCTATTTTAACTTTTGGAACTAATCTTTTCTACACATTAAATCCCCTTTGTGTTGCTGCTATATGTTATTGTAATATCAAAATTTGTCACTTACATCCCCCAATATTTATGCAGTGATAACTACTAGGGAAGTTGAAGTGATGGTCAAGAATGCAAAGAAGAATTTTATCCGTCTTCCCGATGAGATCATTCTCATGATCTTGGTCAGGCTTCCTGCAGACTCGGTTCATAATTTTAGGCTTGTATGCAGAAATTGGTACAAGGTAATCAGTGACCATCTTTTCATTGAGGCACACCTCCTTCAGTCTGAATGGAGCTTAATCATGAGACCTCCTACATGGTCGAGGTTCCAAGAAATTGATACCTTTTCCATAGAGATGAAAGAGGGAAGTATCACGAGAAAATATTCAAAGCTTTGCTCTATGGGATGGATAATGGCTAGTTGTAACGGTTTGCTGTTGCTACAAAACAAGCAGAATCGTCTAGTTCTGCATGTCACTAACCCTGTCACTAAACAATTGGTGACATTGCCTTCTTCTATGAAATCGGATATATTTCCTAAACCAATTGGGTTAACATTCGTGCCTGCTACCGGGGAGTATAAAGTGGTTAACATTATAAACAAGTTGGGATCATTTGAGATATTAACTTTGGGTTTTAATACATGGAGGGAGATTCATCCTCCTGCCATTGAAATACCCAATGTATATTTTGCGTCTCCAGTTGTAGTAAATGGGGTGCTTCATTGGACAAAGTTTAGTTTTCATAAGAATCACAAGTATATAGTCTCTGTGGATGCACATCATGAGACTCTCGAGCTGTGGTGTCTCCCAGATCGTTTCCTACTTAAAAAATTTGATCTTCTGGAGTTTGGTGGTTACTTCTCTTTGCTGACCTTAGCAAACCCTACTGAAGAAATGGAGCTATGGTCCTTAAAGGATTGTTATGGAGGGGATTGGATTCTACAACAAAGGATTTCCCTGGAATACACAGGACTAGGAATTTACTTACCTGCAGAATTTATTGCGAATTTAAAAAATGGCAAAGTGGTGGTTTTCTCGCATAGTGGCTTGTTTTGTGTTTACAATACGGAATTGAAAAAGGGGAAATGGATGCCTTTGGGAGAGAAATATAACCATCTTTTATTCTTTCCCAATGGTTTGGCTCATGTCGACAGCCTTGTGTCTTGGAGATCATGTTCTGAAACCTCGCCTGAGCATTGTAGTTGAATTCTAGTTACAGTTTTCCTGCTCTCTAAAAGCATGTTGTTTTTGTTTTAAAGTTTCTCTACAGTCATTGTGTTCTGAGTTTAAAACTCCTCAACCGGGGGGAAGTCTTGGCAGTCTTTGTAGCCATTGAATTCTTGTCTAAAATCCCTTAATTTTGGGGGTAGTCTTGGATATTCTGTTTACATTTCATGTTGTAAAATTCATTAGTTAGTGACAGTGACTGGACTTCTACTCTTTTTGGAGTAGCACATTGTATTCCTTTCAAACATCATGAAGATACATATTGCCCATTTGATTCTTGGTATAGAATTGAAATTTAGCATAGAAGAATATATAGAACCAAAAAAAAAAAAAAAGCAAAGAAACGAAAATAATATTAGTGAAGTTTGATGGAGTCGTGGGGAATCTGCTTATGTTGTCTGTTGGTCACATTTGCATTCAGTTTACAATTTATCGATGGTGCTTTTGGTCTGGGTTTCTTTTGTTTCAAAATAGATTTGGGGTTAATATGCTTGTTGGATTTCTATATTTTTTTTGGTTTGGTTATACTTATACCGGAGCATTTTGTCTATGTCGTTACTGCTAGGGGTGGCAATGGGCTGGGTATGGGCTTGAGTTTTAGTGATTTTTTAATAGGCCTGGCCTGATGCCGGACACATTTATAGGCTTTAAAGCCCAAACTCGGCCCGATTGGCACCCCTAATTACTGGTGATTGGAGAAGAAAGGAAGAATGGGGTTTTATTGCGGTGGTTTGAGAAGAAAGGAAGAAGACAAAGGCTTTCTTGTCTTTTCAGTTTTTTTTGGTATATGATTTGTGTATTGGCGTTTATTTAGCCTTTGTTGGTCTGCGCATAGCAGTGCCACTTTTGTCTCCCCTATGACAATCATATCTCCCTTATGATTAGCCCAACAGAAACTCGTGAGATAATTTGGCAACGGATTTCTCTGGCAAATGCCCGAGATTTAAACTCGGGCACCACTTTTTCTGATTTGTACTCGGGCACCACTCTTTACATGACCCGTGGAAAGACATTTAACTAGGGTAGTAATAGTAAGCACATTCCGTTGGGTGGTACACGCATACTTTCCAAGCTGGTCACATGTCCTATTTGACATTCATTAATCGTGGTTAAGATTTTATCCATTCATAGAGTTAGATGATATGACCTTCATTTTTAGAAAAAATATTTTTAAAAATTTGACCACTTGAGTAGGTGAATCATAAGCAAAGTTAATTTTTAAAAAAATAAAAAAATTTCTACAGCTTCTCACACACTTTCTTACTGAAAGAGGGGGCCTTAGGGGATCTCATAATACTAAAGGGGTAAGATGACGGCTTCTATTACCCTATACTATGCTACAGTTTGATGATGTGGCTCCCAAATGACATTTTTTAATTAACTCTGCATAGGCTATGCCACGTCATGTTGGCTCATTCAAATACACGCCCTTCCCAACCCTTACACCCCTTCCTTTGATAGAGCAACTTTAACTTAATGTCTTCCCAACCCTTACACCCCTTCCTTTCACAGAGCAACATTAATGCCCTTTCCCAACCCTTACACTCCTTCTATACAGCACCATCCTAGGAAGCAAGTACCTGTTTAAATACAGTTACTATTAAAACCGGCCACACTCTTCTTATTCCTAAGTTCTCTGTTAAGTACCACTTTCCCATCAATGCACCCACGTTTCTCACTCCTCAATTCCTAACCGTCACCAACCTATGGATTCTTTGCACCTCTTCCACAACTCTTTATGAACTCGATACATTTAACACTGGTTGATTTATTGTTACTGTTCA
This sequence comes from Tetracentron sinense, assembly GCA_015143295.1. Lineage (NCBI taxonomy): Eukaryota > Viridiplantae > Streptophyta > Magnoliopsida > Trochodendrales > Trochodendraceae > Tetracentron > Tetracentron sinense. Next base: position 25,297,121 of record CM026562.1, read on the forward strand.
TAATTTCTTCATTACTAATCTTGATTTTGCTTCTTTGTGTTTTAATTTCAGGTATCAAATCCTATCCGAAGCCAAATTTCTATCTCAAACCTTGCTTTTCTCTCACTATTGGTAATCTATACTTCTTCGTCATATCTGCATTTTAGTCAAGATGAGTGAATCCTCCTATTTGGTCTGTGTTATGTTTCTAGAAAAAATGTATAAATCCCTGTTACTTAATTTTACAATCCATCTCTCTTAATACAATATTTTATGAGGGTTTTTACTTGCAATTTAAACTTGATGCATTTTAACTCCAATTTGTATCATTTTATTCCTCCATCTATTGCAGGTTTCAATATGGGACCCATGTAACAACCACTATCTAGATGTGTATATTTTTTTACTTATTTATTTATTTAGACCTTAACAAGATTTTATTAGATACCATTTTTTTTTTTTTTTGGTTCTTTGTTTACAGAAAATATTTCTAACATGGGAATTCTGTTGAAATATTTTTTTTTTCTTGGGATCGTTTGGACATACGACAACCATGGAGGTTCAGAGATTTTCAAGTTCATCAATGAACATCTATGTGCACAATCTCAAGAGTATGTTTTTCTTCCAATTGCTCTAAAAAATTTTAAGTTCTATTTCGAAACACTTTTGTTTTGTTATTGCCAATATTGTAAAATGGTAAAATCTTTTGAGGTGGTTTGGATGAGAATTTATCAAACTTTCTTATTTGCATTTGATGATGATGTTCGTTACAAATTTGTTACCCTGAAGACAGGAGCGGAGCCAGGATTCTCTTTCAGGAGGAATTTTTTTTTTTGAGGGCCAAGTTTATGGTCCATCGCGTCTGTTTGTATCCGTTTGTAAAGAATATTTAAGTTTAGGGGGGCTAGAGCCCCCGTCCTCCCTGGTTCCGCTCCTCTCCCAGGCTACAACCATATGAATAGAATATAATTTTTTTTTTTCAAAATTTCAGGGGATTTGCCCCCCCTCCTCCCGTGGGGCCACATGTGTCTCCGCCCATGCCTGAAGATACCTTCTACTCATACCACAGAAGTGGGTTTGCAACCTGTTTTCATCCCACTAATGTACTAACCACAAACATCCGCTTAACCAAAGCACATGGTCATTAGCCCCTGTTCTAGCTACCATAAAATTGGCAGGCTATTAGTCACTTCATCAAAAAAAAATCAAGTCATTACCTTCTTAAAAATTATATATATATATATATATATATATATATAAATATTATAGTTTATTGGCCTTGACCAATATCCTGACTGCTATCCCAATGGGGGCTACAAAAGGGGCTATAATCATCTGCTCTCTACAAACCCGTTTAATACATTTTCTGATTATATGGTTCATTATATTTTTTTTTGTTTTTTTTTACTATATAGTTACTATCTACCTTAATTTTAAACAGTCTTTTTCTTCTTCTTTTTCTTTAATAATACCCATGCATCGCATGGGGTCTCCGCCTAGTATTATACTACATGAAAATGAAAATCAAACCAGGGACAGGGAGGTCCACGTGTGGCGGGTTGGGAGTAATTCTATGGTGTCTTTCACATGTGGCAAAGTATTGGTGAAGTTAAGGTTTGAAGTTAAGGCTTGTTGGCGCTTTTTATGAAAGCACCCAATTGAAGAGTTGTGTCCTTACAACTCTACCCACTGTTCTCCATGAAACAACCCAATTGTCCTTACCGCTCTACTCACTCTTCTCCTTGAAACGGCCTAATTATTTGAAGAGGACCTATTGCTTCTCCGTTTGCCAAATGGTGAGATAGAATGCCTGTAGACTTTGTAACCGTTATTCCTTCAAATTTACTGTCCCTTGGCTCAAACAAACGTGTCCTTTCAAGGCAATTTAAGCCCCTAACCGACTCCACTACTGATTCTGCATACATCTCTCTTCCTCTCCTCTCCATCCATAACTATTTCCTGTTTTTAAATTGCACCATTACCAAAAACCTGTCTAGGAGCCATCAACCAATCGTACGCATGTTTCTCACGGATTCGGCAATTCCTTACTGCACTAAATGGGTAATCTTGATTATGCTTTCTAAATTTAAATCGCCATTACCGATTCTCTTGCTCGAATCTGTTACTCGCCTTCGGTCTATTGTCAATTCCAAGTTGCATATATATTTCTTTTGTCAGATTTTGCACCAACTGTTAATTCATATTTTGATTATGCTTTACTCTGTTTCTCAATTGGATTCTAACTCATTAATCTGATTTGTGATATTAACTTTTTGGTTTGTTCAATCAAAATCTATGATATTGGTTTTGGGATGGTTAGGGTCATTTGAGGAACTAAAGACGTGCATTATTTTTCCACCAAAAATTTTAAATTGGTATTTGCTTAATATGCTACTGTGTTGTGTTCACGAGTCCATTTTCTTAAAACAATCTGTGTTCATGAACTTCTCTTTGAAAGCCTTATAATTGAATTATGTTAGATGAATGCTTTAGAACTGTATAAGAAATTAGGAGCACCTTAGACCGTAATAGGTTTAAAAGCTTTTAGAAAATTTAACGCCTTAAATTGTAACTTTTTATTTTAATTTTTATTGTATGAGTTCAACGACCATTCATAGAGACGAGAGGGAGGAAGATTGAAAATATGGAGATAATGGTGTAGTGAGAGTAGAGGAAGCAAGAAAATATGAATATGATATCTATTAATAAAATATGGCGATAATGGTACAATGAGATGAGAGATGCAGGAGAAGTTGGTAGACTAGATGTGTGGGTGTATCAAGTCTGGTAAACTGCAGTGTCTTACCCATTTACTTTGGGTAAAAAATTAGTTAACCAATGAGTTGGTACACTCCATTGATTGAACATGGTATAAGGTGGGTGCATCAAGGGGTTCTTATTTTGGTGTGAAGCGGTATATCGAGCTTAGTGTAGTCCATTCACTAAGCTAAATATACAACATATTTATCAAATTTGGTACACCTTATTAACTTTACATTAGTATAATGCATGTAAGGCGAACCGATATTTATACACCCATTTGTTCTTACATTAGAATTCTTATTAATTTCTTTCATTTGTTCCGTGCATTGCACGGGCCTCATTCTAGTTATATTGAACGATCGTCTCTCTTATCGAGTTTGGGATCTTCTCTCTTATCGAGTTTGGGAATCGATTCCAGCAACATTACTGCGAGTTAGTCCTCACCAAACTCGATTTTATTTTGTTGTCACGCTCTTTATACAAACTACAGAGCATGCATGGTCCACTAGATATACTTCATGTGTTTTGGATTTTTTTTTTTTGAGAAAAAGTAAACCTTAAGATGGGTAAGCCGATTTTTTAAATTGATCTGGAGTTTGAGTTTCCTTAGTCACGAACTTCGGTTACTCAGTGGTAAGAACCTAATAAACCTTCTAAGATATAAGCATAATGTCGAGATTCATTTTCCAATCCACATATTTTTGACCAGTTAAGTGATTCTCGTCCAATATCTTGAAAAATTGATTAAAGCTAAACATTACAATCTACAAATATAAAAACAACAATATAACACACATATATTCATTAGATTTTGGAATCTTAAATCTGACGATAATACTTTCATCATTCTTTGGATTTCATAGATACCTTCTATTATGAAATCAGAAAATATATGAACTATATTTCTGATGAATATTGGGAGTCACATAGTACATGTGCAATCTTCCATTTTAGGATAGTACTACAGATGCATTATAAGGTGGATAGCTACTATCTATTAATCTGATCATCTCATGCATAACTCCTTATGTTAATAGTGATCCTCAATTTATTTCCAGCCTTCAAAGACAAAATGACTATCACCTCACAACTGTCATGTTACTTCGGTTAATTGAACCCATCATTCTCGATCATCATATGATCATGTATGAATGTGCCACCATTTTAGTTGACTCTCCCAAACACCTAAAATCCTTCCCAAGTCGCCACCCTCTTTTTTGCCTTCAACTTGGTTGTAATTTTCAAAATGTGTGAGACCGTGAGGGGGAATTGAATGGAGTGGGAAAGAGGGGTAGTTGAAATGGGAGATGATGAGAGAGAAGGGGGTGAGGCGACTCTCATTTTTGAAATGTTGTGAGGAGATATGAATGAGGAAATCATGGAGAAAAACATGTGAGGCTAAAAGAGAGGAGTTTAATGGGAAAGGAAATGGGGGGGGGGGGGGGGTTTGAAATGGAATATAATGAGAGAGAAAGGGGGTGGGGTGACTCCCTAGATTTTCAAAACATGAGTGAGAGGATATGAATGAGAGAATTATGGAGGCCTCACGAATGAAGAGGAGTCTTATGTGGAATCAAGAGAAACACATACGTGATATCACGAGTACAATTTAACTCTAGCATATAATAGTAATATAGAATATAAACACTTATGTGGCATCACAAGGACTCTCTCTCTCTAAGGAAATCATTACTTCAACCCTTAGCTCAGGTGTGGCCGTAAAGAAACCATTTTGCTTCAACCCTTAGCTCAGGTGTTATGTTTTTACCAAGAAGGCAATCAAGCCTTAGTTGGTGATTATGGCATGGACAGAAAAGATGAACGAATTTAGTTCCCGACTTTGTTAGCACAGTTCTAGGGCATCATAGGGTTAACTGAGCTTTGGAACAATTTTCAATAGTCAATAGCATTTTATTTTATATGCTGCATCTGCGTGTAATTTTATATGTTACAGATAAAAAGTAAGGATTTTACCACTTTATAAGGAGCATATAAAATTACCGCCCAAGACAATTTCATTACATTTTATTTAACCCAATGGCCATTCCGATCACAGATCGACCAGTCGGGTCAAACAGTTCTTCACCTTCTGAATGGTATATGAAGTGACAACAGGATCGGTTCAACCGTCAAGTCTAGTCCAGGTTTCACAACACAGCTTCAAACAGTATAATATCAACAGAAACCAACTCACATGGTGTACATTCCCATAAACTAGAAAGTTTCCTGCCTTCAGCACAAGAAACCATGAAACTCTCATGGCATCGATTCCCATCAACGAGAAAGTTTCCTTCACCGCAACATGAAACCTTAAATCTCCTATGACATACATTCTCTTCAACAAGAAAGTTTCCTGCCTTCATCAGGAGAACTGAAACAGAACAGGGGAGAAAACAGGTAGGATTGAACTCTACAAATCTAAATGTAGAAAGCAAGCATAATAAGGACAATCATCTCTAGTTAAAAGACACAAACCCAAGAAAGAAGTACCATTAGATAATAAAGAAAAGTAAAAACATCAATACACTAATACATGGTCATTTAACAATTTAACCTAACCAGCAAATAGCTAATTTGTTCCACTGACATAAAGCAAAATCAAACTAATAAAATAAATAAATTGAAAGACCAATTATTTTTTTTGTTGAGAGATAGAGAGACCCAAAAAACAAAAACATACCCATTGAATTAAGAGCTAATGTCTTCTACTTATATACATTCTCATCAACCAACCCTATTCCATCATTCATCAAAACATTAAACATAAAACTAAGCAAAACCCAATTAACAAAACAAATATATAAAAAGACTACTACAATTTTATTTTATTTTAAAGAGACAAGTCCTCAAAAAATCAACATATACCCATTGAAAAAATCTCTCGTTTTACACATCTCGAAATAAAAACAAGTACAAAAATAATCTTCCCCCCTCAAATTTCCAAGTTCTCCATCAGAATACTACTCTTTAGAGGCACATACTCTCCCAAAAGGATCAAAATATCGATAATATCGGCGATATATCGCCGATATTTTTCGATATCGGAGGTGACTGATACGTCTACATGAGGTTAAGGAAAATTTGCGTAGTATCGGGAGATATCGGCGATATATTGTTACGTGCATAAGTGCATGTGGCCTTACATGGCTTGTTGCATGACTTTGGAGCTTATCTCACCGGATTAGTAGTATTAGATTTGTAGTAGGGAGAGCTTATCTCACTGGATTAGAGCTTATCTCACTGGATTAGAGCTTATCTCACCGGATTAGTAGTATTAGATTTGTAGTAGGAGTTTGCTTATGTTTTAAAGTAGGAGTGCTCATAGGAGCAGAAGTCTAATGTAATTAGGAGTTGTGTGCTTCCCTATATATGTAGCTACGGTGATGAATGAAAGGAATATATTATTTGAAGCTAAATTAATTGTTATTTGTGGAGGTTAACCCCCTCGAAGAGGTTATTTGCATCTTTAAACGTGTTTCTCCAAGAAAACACGTTACAATTGGTATCAGAGCCATTCGCTCCTACCATGGTGGAAGGCACTAGGCTATCACAGCTTACTGAATCCATGAATCAAGTGATGGGTACTCAAGAATCTCAACAGAAGGTCCTTGATGAAGTGGTACAACACCTCAGCGTTCTCGCCGCTAGTTATGAATCTCTCACACGTACTCATCAGCGAGACAGGGGAGAAGAATCAGCCGAACGATCTATGAACCGATCTTTCGATCAACCCCACAACGAAACCATGGGAATCCAGACTCGAATGATTCGGATTGATTTTCCTAGGTTTGATGGGACTGATCCTTCTAGCTGGCTCTATAGAGCCCAACAATTCTTCTCGTATCATCAAACGCCTCCTCAACATCGACTTATGATCGCATCTTTTCACTTGGAGGGGAAGGCACTACCATGGTACCAGTGGATGGAAAAATCAGGGGCCCTAACCAGCTGGGATGTTTTCGCTTGTTCCCTGTAGGCATGCAAATTTTGATAAGATCAAAATTGCCACATGGCAAGATCTTAAATTTTGATAAGATCAAAATTGCCACATGGCAAGATCTTAGAAGGTGGACCCTACTTAGAGTTAAAATAATATAAAACTCTTTAAAGATAAAGGTTAGCTTCCACCAAATGGGACCCACAAATTGGATAGACTCCAAATGTGATCCACTAGCCCCACAAGACTTATCAATTCAAATCATGATAAGTCTCCCAAGATGTTGTGTTAAAGGAGGACTCTACCACTCATAAATTTATAAAAGGTAGCTTATTCTCTACAAAAAAAAAAAAAGGAGAAAAAGAGGAGAAGAAGAAAAAAGCCCTGAAGCTCCAAAAATCTCTACCAAAGTCCAAAGTTCTGAAGATCTCGATTAAAGCTTGAAGCTCCGTAGATCTCCATCAAAAGTCTAAGCTCCGAAGATCTCGATCAAAGCCGAAAGCTCCGTAGATCTCCATTAAAGCTTGAAGCTCCGCAGATCTCCATTAAAGCCAAAGCTCTGAAGATCTCTGTTAAAACCCAAGTAATCCAGCAATATTTTCGACTACAATCTCGAAGTTCAGATCTGAGAATACGCTGTTTTCCAGCCCTCAGATTAAAGGTTTTGTAAAGAGAAGAATCAGAGGTTTCTCTATTTTACAGAGATTAAACCTCAAAGATTTGTATCCTCACCAATATCAATAAAAATATTATTTGTCATACGTTTCTTGTCCTTGATTTTCGGACACGAAATTTGTGTCGACAAATTTCTGGCACGCCCGGTGGGACCATCTTTACCTCTCATCTCTTTTCTACAACTCCTCGAGATTCGAAGTCAATGGCACCAAAGAAAAAATTGTCCAACATTCCAAGCCTCAAGCCCACGGGTTCTAACCCTATGGCTGCCAGCAATGTTGGATCAAGTCTCAACACTCAGAATACGGAATGCACGACCCGAAGTAAGACGCTAGCCGCTTGAATGGGCTCGTCAACCCAAGCAACTGCTCTCTCGCCAAGACCATCGTCGGTTTCTAGAGCAGTCTCATCCAGACTTCCCATCATCACTTTAGCCTCGCTAAAGGAGAAAAGGGAGGCCTCCTTCTCTAAGAAGAAGAACATGGTTTACTCTTCTTTATCTCATGAATCAAGCTCTAGGCATAAAGTTTCGTCTGCTTATAGTTCGAACACAAGCTCTACACCCGGATCTCCACAAAGAAGCTCAAGATCTTCAGGACACTCGAACTCTATTAATACCGAGCATTCTGTTGCTCCAGTTATGATGGCACAAGGCCTCTCCATTGATGAACAAATTGCGAATATGTCTAAAGCCATTGAAGGGCTCACCAATGCACTTAATGAAAAAGACAAACAAATAGTCATGCTCATGAATAAGTTCGAGAATGATGAGGAATCAAGCCAAGGTCATGCAGACCCAGAGGATAATCCTAAAATGCCGACTAAAGATCAAAGTGCAAATGAAAATATTCGGATATCTTCTGATGGATCCATACCTGCAGATCAACTCAGAGGTTTTATCTTAGATGCCATACGGGGTAAGCATGAAGATCAATCACAATCCTCCCTCGCATATGCCAAGCCTTACACTCGGAGGATCGACCTAATGAAGATGCCTGCCAGTTATCATCCACCAAAGTTTCAGCAATTTGATGGAAAAGGTAACCCAAAACAACATGTGGCACACTTCATAGAGACGTGTAACAATGCCGGTACTAATGACGACCTTTTGGTCAAACAATTTGTTCGCTCTCTGAAAGCAAATGCATTCGATTGGTACACTGATCTCGAACCCGGTTCCATTGATAATTGGGAACAAATGGAACGAGAATTTCTTAATCGTTTTTACAGCACGAAACGTACAGTTAGTATGATCGAGTTGACGAATACCCGCCAATGGAAGGAAGAACCTGTTATTGACTACATCAACAGGTGGAGAAATTTAAGTCTCAATTGCAAAGACAGACTTTGTGAGACTTCTGTCATCGAAATGTGTATCCAAGGTATGCACTGGGGACTTCGATATATTCTACAAGGGATAAAACCTAGAACTTTTGAAGAATTGGCCACACGTGCTCATGATATGGAATTGAGCATAGTAGCTAATGGGAATTTAGATCCATCTACCCATAATTCTCGCAGAAATAAAGATAAACCAGACAACCGAAAAGGGGGCAAACCCTTTTCTAAATCTGGTACTAAAGAGTCTATGGCTGTTAATACTACTCCTCTAAAAATTAAAGGAAAATCAAGCAACAATGAGGAGAGTAAAAATGAGTCTTTTGAAAACCGAGGCAGAAAGAGGTATACTTTGAAAGAAATGCAGGAAAAGGAGTACCCTTTCCCTGACTCTGATGTCGCAGGAATGTTTGACCAACTCCTCACAAGTAAGATGATTGAACTACCGGAGTCGAAACGCCCAGCAGAGGCTGACCAGATAGATGATCCAAAATACTGCAGATACCATCGGGTGGTTAGCCACCCAATTGAAAAATGTTTTGTTCTAAAGGAAAAGATTATGGCACTGGCACGACAAGGGAAAATAGTCCTTGATGGAGACGACGATATTGCGGCTTCAAATCAGACTGTCATTGCTTTTGGATCATTTGGTTCTACGGTTCCTATAAGTAAGCCAAAGACCTGCACTGTTTCTCCTCATGTCTTGTTGCATTCTCCAACATACACTCTTAAGTTTGGGTCATTCAATCTAATCATAATAGAGAATAGGAAACCAGGTCCAAGTCTTTCAGAACCTTCTACAAGGTTGACAAATCAAACAATTATGTATAGGGCATCGATTTAACTGAGAATGCAGACTCTGAGGATGATGGTTGGACCCTTGTTTCTCGTCGCAAACAACGCAAGCCACAGTTGCCAAAGCCTCAAATTACTAGGTCAAGAAGGACTCGGAGAAAAGCTCAACAAAAAGCTGCATCAAAGAAGAAGGAGAAGTCTGGAAGGAAGAGCAAGACTGTCAAAGAAAGACCATTAATACTTGATAACCTGCTTGAACAAGAACCTCGTGTTCCTGTTACCCTGAAAGAGTTCATGCCCAAAACATGGCTAAACAAGTATTGTGTCAATGTTCATGTAATATCATGTCTAGAGACACATGACGAAGAAGGTTGTCCAGACGTTACAGGTAAAGTGCATGCTACATCGACAACATTTCAAGAAAGTCACGAAGATCCTGCCCATCCTAATGTCCTTGCACATTTACAGAAAGTCTCAAATCGGCTAAGTGTATATGATGCGCTAAGACTTTCACCAGAAGTTCGGCAAGCCATGGCCTTTGCGCTTACAAATCCGAAAGATTACACATCTAAAGTTGAACAAGTTAATGTGTCAGAAAATTACACAAATATTTGTGCTGCATGCATGACGACAATTGCCTTCTCAGATAAAGATCTATTGTTAGGCTCTAAACCACATAATCGTCCACTCTTCGTAGCTGGGTATGCTCGTGAGCACAAGGTCAACCGTATTCTTCTTGATTGTGGGTTTGCTGTAAATATTATGCCTATTCGAATTATGAAGGAAATTGGGATTACAACTGATGAGCTATCTCATAGTCGTTTAATGATTCAAGGCTTCAATCAAGGGGGGCAAAGAGCTATTGGCATGATCCGCCTCGATCTCGTGATTGGAGATTTATGTTCGAGTGCTCTTTTCCATGTCATTGATGCAAAAACCTCCTACAACATGTTACTTGGAAGACCATGGCTCCATGAACATGGTGTAGTTCCATCTACACTCCATCAGTGCTTCAAGTTTTTTCGAGATGGTTCACAGAAAAAAGTGATAGCTGATGAAAAGCCATTCTCTGGAGTTGAGTCTCATTTTGCTGATGCTAAGTTTTATGTGGAATGTGATTCGGTGAAAGAAGTTAAACCTGCATTAATTCCATCAACTGGGAAATCAAGTTCTCAAAATGAAAAAGTAGTACAAGATTTAAGTGATGAGATCGAGCCTGAGAAGAAAGAAAATAATATCGAGAATAAACAGGTCACCTCAAATAAAGATGAGAAGCCTCAAAGTACCCTTGAAGCCTCAAAGACAATGCCAGTTCTTCGGTATGTGCCATGTTCACAAAGAAAATGAGGGCAATCTCCTTTTATCGGATGTACTAGTACAGATCTGAAAGCATTAAATGGTTTGACTTTTCCTATCACTAAGCTTATTTTATCAACAATCTCCAAACCACCTCTTAAAGGGTTTTTGAGACCATCACAGGGTCCTGAGATTGAGCATGGCTCTCTACCAACAGAGAGGACCGAAGAGGGTTTTGATCCTAATGCTTATAAGCTCCTTGCTAAGGCAGGATATGACTATAAAGATCCACCTCCTTTAGGGAAACTCTCATGTCAGACTACGGGAGAAAATGTTCACGGGCTAAATAGAACTCAACAAAATTTGAAGGGAAAAGGTTATGCAGTGAAAAGTTTCAAAAATGGAGTCGGTTATAGCCCACCCCCACCAGTTCGCATGTCTTCAAGAAAGGCCAATGCCCAATACATCACTGCACAGTCAGTAGATGAAGATTGTGTCCCTGTTGCAAAAACCTCTGTATTTGATCGAATTAGTCGACCAAATTTACGAGTTTCTGTTTTCAAAAGATTAGGAACTCAAGTGGACACTAATACAAATGGAATTATCACCAAGTCAAATAATTTGAGACATTCTCAAAGAATTCGTAGTTCCAAGAAGATAAAGTATGTTCAAAGGAGAAACAAGCATAGTGCCTCAAAAGCCCCTGATGTAGCACCTCGGACTTTTTCATCCTTAATGAATAGCACTTTCGTAGCTAATTGACCGTTTTTGTAGTCTAATTAATAAATAAGGGAGAAATCGGAAATTCCGAAACGTCAGAAATGTGCGTTTTCGAAAGACGAACCCAACGCAAGTTGAATCGTCGAAATCCGACGAGCGAGTCAAAAGATATGGTCAAAACAGTCCAGACATACAGAGAACCGATCGCTCGGTCCAGTCAGCGATCGATCGGTCCATAACCGATCGATCGGTAGCTATCGCACGGTCAGAAATTTTGTATGGGGAAATTTTCCAGAGAGTGAGTTTTTGACCGGTCGATCGGTCATAAACACCGATCGCTCGGTAGGCAACCGATCGATCGGTCATAACCACCGATCGCTCGGTCTTCGCGTTTTTGCAGAAATTTCAGTAAGGGCGTTTTCGTCTTTTGGGTGTTAAACCCTTACCCATAAGGGTTTGCTCGACCCTTTGAGCCCTCATTCACAACCCTTAGACATTTTGAGAGATAGAGAGAGAAGAGGAGAAAGCTCTAACCTAGGGTTTGGTTTTGAGAAGGAAATCAAAGGGGGTTTAAGAACCATAGCTCACCCCAACTCAAGTTGCTTCAAAATCGAGGCTCAAGCTCGTGTGTGAACCATTCTCCAAGCTAGGGCAGCAACCCAAGCACGTTTTTGAAAGGGGTTTCTTCCCCAACTCAAGTCTCCTTCAAGCAAAGGTGTTCTTTTTTTCAAGTTGGAGCTTCAATCAAGGTTTCTATCAAGGATCAAGCCTTGATTTAAGGTTAGTACACCCTACTAACTTACCCTAGCAATAAATCTAGGTTTTCCCTATGAAATATGATTCTTGTTAGTATGTTTTATTCTTTACAAAATGTGTTATCTATAATAAATATAAACAAGATAAAGAAAGGTGTGGATGTGTGGATGGAATGTTGGATACGGCGATTGGATGCCGAATGTGTGATACATGATGTGTGGGATGTGGATTGGAAAATGGAGGATGGGCATTGTACAAATAACAAACTTACCCTTGTATGATTGAATGGAAAATATGCATTAAAAAGAAGGAGATAAACTACTAAGGAATAACGTATGAAAGTGTTTGATAAAATGCCTAAACTATGAATAAATGATCTCAATGAAGGACATAGAAATGGGTTTTATGCATGTGTCCTTATAAATGATAAATTGATCAAATGTTATGCAAACTACTTATGTTACTTATGTTCATATCATGAATTGAATTATAATGTCATATTTGGTTATTTCCATTATCATGATTGTCACTATGGACACGTACACGAGCACGCACGATAACATGAACCGTGATTTCAAGAGCATGTGCATATAATAAACAACAAGAAAGCATTGCATAACAAGGAGGTTGGTAGCCCAGGGACATTCGGGTGCTAACCTCTGGCTCACAAGTGCATTGCATAACAAGGAGGTGGTACCCAGGGCATTCGGGGCTAACCTCTGGCTCACAAGTGCATTGCATATCCAGGAGGTTGGCAGCCCAGGGAGATTCGGGTGCTAGCCTCTGGCTCACAAGTTTACAAGATGGAGTTACAAGATGATGATCATGCATTCATTCATGCACGCATACATGATCTACGATGCATACCGGGACACTGAACAAGGGTTTTCAACATGAGTTTTAATCATTCGGCATTTTTCCGCATTCATGCACACTCAGATGCCTTGTAATTTGTGTCATTCCCTATACTGTGTCTTTTGTGATTTTTCTATTAACTGCTTGTCTGATATTACTATATTTTTTTTTATTAGTGTTATTGTCGGCTAGTAGCTTGTACTCTCTGAGTATTCCCTGCTCACCGTACTTTTCTGTCGGCAGGTACTGATGGAGTGCCCTCGACCCGGAGCCTTGGGTCGAGAAAGGTATACAGAGAGAGAGAGTTCGCGACCCATTACAGTCTCAGGCTGAAACCGAGACAAATCGATGCGTGACCATACCTCTACTACATGGGAGGGTAGAGTATAGAGGGTTTGGTGTATTTTGAATATTTTGATATGGGTGGTGGTGGCCTGTCCCCCTACTTAGACATGTCTGATTTAGTTAACTTGGAATCCTATTTTGCAACGTTGAGAAGATATTCTCGGTATTAGCACCTACTGAAGTGGAAAGGGTCACATGGGCCGCCTTTATGCTTGAAGGCGAGGCCGATCATTGGTGGAAGTCTGCGCTTCGGACCCGAGAGTTGACCCGGCAAGGTCAAGATTGGACTTGGGAGGAATTCTTGGAGGTTTTCAACAAGAAGTATTTTCCGGTCGGGATGAAAGAAAAGATGGAAGTCGAATTCATTACCTTGGAGCAAGGTAATATGTCCGTAGCGGCTTATGAAGCCAAATTTTCGGAGCTATCTCGATTTGCTCCACACATGATAGCGACCGAGGTTATGAAGGCCCGGAAATTCGAGAGGGGGTTGAAGGCCTATCTCAAGGACCGAGTCTCGATGTTTAGACATGAGACATATTCTGAAGTTGTTGATAAAGCACTATTGGCCGAGTCGAACTCCGAGGAGTTCTTCAAAAGGAGAGGAATGGAAAAAGGACAGTCGAGTAGTTCAGGGGAGAAAAGAGCAAGGACGAGCTTGTATCAGTCTGCAGGCCCGGCTCAGTCACAGAGGATGTATTCAGCACCACAGGCTCCCCGCTCTTTCGCTCCACCGGCTTTTCGCCCGGCTACCTCATATGCTCCTCACCCCGCAGTTACTCAGGCTACGGGGTATGCTCTGTCCTCCTATTTGCATGATGTTTGCACTCTTTGTGGGAGGAGGCATCCAGCGGGAGAATGCCGGAGAGTTTCAGGAAGTTGCTTCCATTGTGGTGACCAAGGCCACATGGTCAGAGATTGTCCCCGGCGTCAATTGCCAACTCAGTCTTCAGGGAGCAGGCCCCCGGTTAGGCAGACATCTCAGCCCAGCTCTTCTCAGGCTTCGAGGGCCTCACAGTCTACCCGGCCTCCTCGCCCAGCCACACAGGGCCGAGTCTTTGCCTTATCCGAGAGAGACGCACGTGCATCCGACGATGTCGTGCAAGGTACGCACGAATTCTAGAATTTAAATTGTGTAAAATTTCTATGGTTTGCTTTGTGAGTTTCTATACTAAGGGTTACCTATGTATGATGCTTGTTGTTTGAAATCTACTAATAGTAGTCACTTAATCGCACAGGTGCTTTGTTAGTGAACGAATGTCTTGCCCGAGTGTTGATCGACACAGGATCCACTCACTCCTTTGTGTCGCCTAGTTTCGCAAAGGGATTTTTGACTGAGGCTACTCCGTTAAAGCAGGAGTTGACCATTGCAACTCCACTCGGCAAGTCAGTTGATACGGACAAGATATTCGGGGATAGTGTGGTTCAAGTGGGGAGAATGAACTGTTAGCCGATCTCATCGTCCTAGATTTTCAAGACTTGGATTTTGATGTCATCTTAGGGATGGATTGGTTGTCAAACCATCACGGGCACGTTGCGTGTTTTGAGAAGATGGTGAATTTCAAGCCGGAAGGGGGTAAGCCTTTTCACTTCCGAGGATTAAGAGAGAGGGACATTGCTCGCCTCGCAGCCTTGAGTGTAACAAACCTAGAAGCACAAAACTCCTCGGCCATTCCGGTCGTGAGTGATTTCTTGGACGTGTTTCCGGAGGAACTTCCCGGGTTACCTCCGAATCGGGAGATTGAGTTCGCTATAGAGCTTACTCCGGGCACCGCTCCAATTTCAAGAGCCCCATATAGAATGGCCCCGATAGAGCTTGAAGAATTGAAGAAGCAAATTGAGGAGTTACAACAACTTGGTTTCATCCAACCAAGTGTGTCACCGTGGGGAGCTCCGGTCCTTTTTGTAAAGAAGAAAGACGGGTCGATGAGAATGTGCATAGACTACCGTCAGTTGAACAAGGTAACTATCAAGAATCGTTATCCCTTGCCAAGGATCGATGACTTGTTCGACCAACTGAAGGGAGCGAGATTCTTCTCCAAAATTGATCTTAGGTCGGGGTATCATCAATTAAGGATCAGGGCGGAAGATGTTCCGAAGACGGCCTTCAGGACTCGGTATGGGCATTACGAGTTCCTTGTCATGCCTTTTGGGCTGACGAATGCACCGGCGGCATTCATGGATTTGATGAATCGGGTGTTCCGATCTTACTTGGATCGATGCGTGATTGTATTCATTGATGACATTTTGGTGTATTCCCAGACACGGGAGGATCACGCGCGAGACCTCCGCCTTGCTCTGGAGATGTTGAGAGAGCATAGGCTATATGCCAAATTGAGTAAGTGCGAGTTCTGGTTAGAGAATGTCGCATTTCTTGGACACGTGGTGTCGGCCGAGGGCATTTCTGTAGATCCAGCCAAGGTTGAGGCAGTCATGAGTTGGGAGAGGCCCAAGAGCGTCACGGAGATACGTAGTTTCCTCGGATTGGCAGGCTACTACCGGAGATTTGTGGAGGGATTCTCCAGTCTGGCTGCACCTCTCACCTACTTGACAAGGAAAAATGCAAAGTTCAGTTGGAGTGACCGATGTGAAGTAAGTTTCCAAGAGTTGAAGAAACGCCTCACCACAGCCCCTGTCCTTACTGTGCCATCTGGACCTTTTGGGTATGAGGTGTATAGTGATGCCTCGCACGTCGGACTCGGGTGTGTCCTAATGCAACACAAGAAAGTCATTGCCTATGCATCAAGGCAGTTGAAAGAGCATGAAAAGAACTATCCCACTCACGACTTGGAACTTGCGGCGGTCGTGTTTGCACTTAAAATTTGGCGACATTATCTGTACGGGGTGGAGTTCTATGTGTACACGGACCACAAGAGCCTCAAGTATCTCTTTTCCCAAAAAGAGTTAAACTTACGACAACGGCGTTGGATTGAGTTCTTAAAGGACTACGAGTGCACTATCCAATATCACCCGGGAAAAGCAAATGTGGTGGCAGACGCTTTGAGTAGGAAACCATCGGGGTTGTTGGCTCACATGTTGGTGCGGGAATGGAGACTGTTAGAAGATTTGGCAAATCTAGACATCAGTGTGAACGATTCTGTCCGCAGTCCGGTTTTGGCAAATGTTACAGTTCGGCCGTACCTTATAGACTTGATCCAGGAGTATCAAGCCACAGACACTGACTTGTTGGCTTTCCGGGATAAGGAAGTGGCCAAGGGTAGTACGGACTTCTCTCTCACTAGCCGAGGTGCTATTACATTCAAAGGAAGACTTTGTGTCCCAGCCAATGTAGACCTTCGGAGAGAGATTATGGACGAGGCTCACCGGTCTAAGTATACAGTGCATCCCGGAGGGACAAAGATGTATCGGAACCTCAAGAGTCACTTTTGGTGGCGAAACATGAAGAGGGAGGTTGCGGAGTATGTGGCACGGTGTTTGGTGTGCCAACAGGTGAAAGCGGAGCATTTGAGACCGGCGGGTCTTTTGCAGTCCCTCCCTATTCCCGAGTGGAAATGGGAACATATCTCTATGGATTTCATCGTGGGGTTGCCGAAGACGGTTAGGAAGACTGATGCTATATGGGTAGTTGTTGATAGACTCACGAAGTCCGCTCATTTCTTACCGTACCGGACTACATTCAACTCCAATCAGTTAGCGGAGCTATACATCAAGGAAATAGTCCGATTACACGGGGTGCCAGTGAGTATTGTGTCGGATAGAGACCCAAGATTCACATCCAGGTTTTGGAAAAGTTTTCAAGGTGCAATGGGCTCCCGATTAGACTTTAGCACAGCTTTCCACCCACAGACCGACGGGCAAACCGAGAGGGTGAATCAGGTTATTGAAGATATGCTCCGAGCATGTATGCTAGATTTCAAGGGAAGTTGGGAAGATCACCTACCTTTGGTGGAATTCGCTTACAACAACAGTTATCAAGAAAGCATACAAATGGCGCCTTTCGAGGCTTTGTACGGAAGGAGTTGTAGATCCCCGTTGTATTGGAATGAAGTGGGAGAAAGAAAGATTTTGGGCCCCGAGTTAATTGAACAAACCGCGGATAGGGTCAAGCTTATCCGGGAGAGGTTAAAGACCGCACAAGATAGACAGAAAAGCTATGCCGACAACCGAAGGAGGGATCTTGAATTCCGAGTCGGTGATTTTGTGTTTGTAAGGATTTCACCGACCAAAGGTGTTATGCGATTCGGGAAGAGAGGCAAGCTTAGCCCGAGATATGTGGGTCCGTTCGAGATCATTACTCGAGTTGGCGAGGTGGCTTACCGTGTTGCTTTGCCCGCTCACATGGCGGCGGTCCATAATGTATTCCATGTCTCTATGCTCCGGAAGTACATCTCGGATCCTTCTCATGTCATCGAGCTTGATCCGATAGAGATCCGAGAGGACCTCACTTTAGTTGAGAAGCCGGTTCATATTTTGGATAGGAGAGATCAAGTGCTTCGCAACAAGACTATTCCGCTAGTCCTCGTGCAATGGCAACATCATGCACGAGAAGAAGCCACGTGGGAGCGTGAAGCCGAAGTCAAAGCAAAGTATCCCGAGTTGTTTGAATAGACTTGTGCACATGGCTTGTAATTTTGTTTTGATTTTGTGCATGTATGTATCGTCCAAATTTCGGGGACGAAATTTTTGTAAGAGGGGGAGAATGTAGCACGTCGGACTTTTTTATCCTTAATGAATAGCACTTTCGTAGCTAATTGACCGTTTTTGTAGTCTAATTAATAAATAAGGGAGAAATCGGAAATTCCGAAACGTCGGAAATGTGCGTTTTCGAAAGACGAACCCAACGCAAGTTGAATCGTCGAAATCCGACGAGCGAGTCAAAAGATATGGTCAAAACAGTCCAGACATACAGAGAACCGATCGCTCGGTCCAGTCAGCGATCGATCGGTCCATAACCGATCGATCGGTAGCTATCGCACGGTCAGAAATTTTGTATGGGGAAATTTTCCAGAGAGTGAGTTTTTGACCGGTCGATCGGTCATAAACACCGATCGCTCGGTAGGCAACCGATCGATCGGTCATAACCACCGATCGCTCGGTCTTCGCGTTTTTGCAGAAATTTCAGTAAGGGCGTTTTCGTCTTTTGGGTGTTAAACCCTTACCCATAAGGGTTTGCTCGACCCTTTGAGCCCTCATTCACAACCCTTAGACATTTTGAGAGATAGAGAGAGAAGAGGAGAAAGCTCTAACCTAGGGTTTGGTTTTGAGAAGGAAATCAAAGGGGGTTTAAGAACCATAGCTCACCCCAACTCAAGTTGCTTCAAAATCGAGGCTCAAGCTCGTGTGTGAACCATTCTCCAAGCTAGGGCAGCAACCCAAGCACGTTTTTGAAAGGGGTTTCTTCCCCAACTCAAGTCTCCTTCAAGCAAAGGTGTTCTTTTTTTCAAGTTGGAGCTTCAATCAAGGTTTCTATCAAGGATCAAGCCTTGATTTAAGGTTAGTACACCCTACTAACTTACCCTAGCAATAAATCTAGGTTTTCCCTATGAAATATGATTCTTGTTAGTATGTTTTATTCTTTACAAAATGTGTTATCTATAATAAATATAAACAAGATAAAGAAAGGTGTGGATGTGTAGATGGAATGTTGGATACGGCGATTGGATGCCGAATGTGTGATACATGATGTGTGGGATGTGGATTGGAAAATGGAGGATGGGCATTGTACAAATAACAAACTTACCCTTGTATGATTGAATGGAAAATATGCATTAAAAAGAAGGAGATAAACTACTAAGGAATAACGTATGAAAGTGTTTGACAAAATGCCTAAACTATGAATAAATGATCTCAATGAAGGACATAGAAATGGGTTTTATGCATGTGTCCTTATAAATGATAAATTGATCAAATGTTATGCAAACTACTTATGTTACTTATGTTCATATCATGAATTGAATTATAATGTCATATTTGGTTATTTCCATTATCATGATTGTCACTATGGACACGTACACGAGCACGCATGATAACATGAACCGTGATTTCAAGAGCATGTGCATATAATAAACAACAAGAAAGCATTGCATAACAAGGAGGTTGGTAGCCCAGGGACATTCGGGTGCTAACCTCTGGCTCACAAGTGCATTGCATAACAAGGAGGTTGGTAGCCCAGGGACATTCGGGTGCTAACCTCTGGCTCACAAGTGCATTGCATATCAAGGAGGTTGGCAGCCCAGGGAGATTCGGGTGCTAGCCTCTGGCTCACAAGTTTACAAGATGGAGGTTTACAAGATGATGATCATGCATTCATGCATGCACGCATACATGATTTCTACGAGGCATACCGGGACATGACAAGGGTTTTCAAGCATGAGTTTTATCGGCATTTTCGCATTCATGTACACACGTCAGGATGCTTGTATTGTGTCATGCCCTATACTGTTTCTTTGTGATGTTTCTATTACTGCTTGTATGATATTACTATTATGTGTTTTTATTATTGTTATGGTCTGCTAGTAGCTTGTACTCGCTGAGTATTCCATGCTCAGCCGTACTTTCATGTCGGCAGGTACTGAGGGAGCCCTCGACCCGGAGCCTTGGGTCGAGGAAGAGTATACAGAGGAGAGAGAGTCGGCTATCCCATTACAGTCTCAGGCGGACCGAGACATCGATGCGTGGCCATACCTCGACTACTGTTGAGGGGAGAGTATGAGAGGGTTTGGTGTATTTTGATATTTTGATAGGTGGGCCTGTCCACCTTAGGCTTAGACATGTCTTGTATTTATGTTAACTTGGAATACTATTTTGGATCATCAGAAGAAATGAAAATTAGTTTACGCTTCCGCATATATGATAGCTTCCGCGCTCTGATTATCGTTATGAGTACTGTATTTTATCTTGTGCATTACAGGATGGTTTGATAGGTTCGCAGTGTGACACCTAAAATATCCCTAAACTCCTAGGGGGTATTTTGGGGCGTTACACCTGAAGAGCCAAAAAGCATAATTCTGTCACGTATGAAATGACAAGTGAACTTGGTCGTAACAATTGAGAACTCTCTCAAAGCTAAGCAACACGCCATTGTGTTTACAAATCAGCATAGCTTACAAAGCCAAGAACTTCATGATGCTATTGATAAGGAAAGTGTTGCTTCTACTAACCATATAACAGTGAGGGAATTATTAGATGAAGATTTTACTGAGGATGAGATACAAGATGCTCCACCTATATTTGAGGAAGGTGGACAGGCCACGGTGGATGAATTAAAAGAACTTAACCTTGGTACACCAGAAAACCCTCACCCCATCTTTGTAAGTGAACTTTTGACGCCAGAAGAAGAGAAAAAATACTTTGACTTGTTACTTGAGTATAAAGATATTTTTGCCTGGTCCTACAAAGAAATGCCGGGTCTTGACCCAAAAGTCGCAGTTCATCATCTGGCTGTCAAGCATGGTGTACGTTCAATAAAGCAAGCTCAGCGTCGTTTCAGGCCCGAATTAGTTCCACAAATTGAAATTAAAGTCAACAAACTCATTGAAGCAGGATTCATTCGAGAAGTCAAATACCCAACATGGCTCGCCAATATTGTCCCCGTGAGAAAGAAAAATGGATAAATTCGAGTTTGTGTAGATTTTCGTGACCTCAATGAGGCATGCCCGAAGGATGACTTTCCACTTCCTATCACTGAACTCATGGTTGATGCCACCATAGGATACGAAGTCTTGTCCTTTATGGATGGATCGTCTGGCTATAACCAAATTCGAATGGCTCCAAGAGATGAAGAACTTACTGCTTTTCGCACCCCCAAAGGTATCTACTGTTATAAAGTCATGCCTTTTGGTTTGAAAAATGCAGGGGCAACGTATCAACGTGCTATGCAGAAAATATTTGATGACATGCTTCACAAGCTAATAGAATGCTATGTTGATGATTTGGTGGTGAAGACTAAGAAAAGAGAAGACCATCTTCAAGACTTAAGGAAGGTGTTTGACAGACTTCGAAGATACCAGTTGAAGATGAACCACTTGAAGTGTACGTTTGGGGTTACTTCAGGCAAGTTTCTTGGATTTATTGTCCGACACCGCGGTATTGAAATCGATCAGTCCAAAATTGATGTCATTCAAAAAATGCCAGAACCTCGGAATTTGCATGAACTCAAAAGTTTACAAGGTCATTTGGCCTATATCCGAAGATTCATCTCCAACTTAGCAGGACGATGTCAGCCCTTTAGTCGGCTTGTGAAGAAGAATGTTCCTTTCGAGTGGGATGAAGCATGTAGTAATGCGTTCAAAAGCATCAAGACCTATCTTTTGAAACCACCAGTCCTGATGGCACCCATTTCGGGACAACCGCTAATTCTCTACATTGCTGCACAAGAACGGTCCTTGGGGGCATTACTTGCCCAGATTAATGAAAATGGAAAGGAAAATGCATTATACTACTTGAGTCGAACGTTGGTCAGAGCAGAATTGAACTACACACCCATAGAGAAGACATGTTTAGCTATGATCTTTGCTATCCAGAAGCTTAGGCACTACTTGCTTGCCCATACAGTTCGACTTATCTCACGGGCGGATCCGATCAAATATATCATGTCTAGACCGGTACTTTCCGGACGTTTAGCCAAGTGGGCTCTCTTACTTTCAGAATTTGAAATTGTCTATGTTCCTCAAAAGGCCATTAAGGGGCAGGCACCAGCTGATCACCCTATACCAGGAAACTGGGAATTATCTGAAGACTTTCCCGATGAAGAAGTTTTTTTCATTGAAGTTGTTCCACCATGGAGAATGTTTTTTGACGGAGCAGCTCGTCATGATGGAGCGGGTGCTGGAGTTGTGTTCATCACACCAGAAAATGAAGTGCTTCCCTACTCCTTTGTGTTCACCCAACTCTGCTCAAATAATGTAGCTGAGTACCAAGCTCTAATCATTGGGCTTGAGATTGCCCTTGACATAAGTGTCTTACAGTTGAGTGTGTTTGGCGATTCCAAGTTAATTATCAACCAACTCTTGACACATTACGATGTCAAAAAGCCGGATTTGATCCCTTACTCTCAATATGCCACTAGTCTTATGAAACAATTTGATGATATTACTCTAGAGTATGTTCCTAGGAAGGATAATAAACAGGCAGATGCACTCGCTAATCTTGCATCCACTTTGGCTCTACCAAAACAAGGGTCTATCACAGTACCTGTTTGCCAAAGACGAGTAATAACATCCATTCTCCCAGAAAAAGTCGAAGGTGCCAACTCCATATCAGTCTTTGAAGTGGAAAAGGAAGATTGGCGAGATCCATTGATTGCATTCTTACAACATGGAAAGCTACTTGATGATCTAAGGCATAGAACGGAAATACGGCGCCGAGCGCCTCGGTTCATTTATTATAAAAATGTTTTATATCGTCGTTCTTACGATGGTCTATTCCTCCGATGCTTGGGAGAACAAGAAGGCATAGAAGCTCTTGAGAAAGCTCACTCTGGTATCTGTGGTGCTCACCAGTCAGGACCCAAACTCTATTGCCAAGTGAAGAGAATGGGGTATTACTGGCCCACAATGGTTCGAGACTCCATGGAATATGCTAAAAGATGTCAAGCATGTCAATTCCATGCTGATTTCATACACCAACCGCCTGAGCCACTACATCCCACAGTGGCATCTTGGCCATTTGACGCATGGGGACTTGATGTTGTTGGACCCCTCACCCCTAAGTCTTCAGGAAATCATCTCTACATTTTGGCGGCTACCGACTACTTCTCCAAGTGGGCTGAAGCTATCCCGCTTAAGGAAGTGAAGAAAGAAACTGTTGTTGACTTCATACGTACCCACATTGTATACAGGTATGGCATACCTCGTTGCATTGTGACTGACAATGGAACACCCTTCTGTAACAGTCTTATGGATAAGTTCTGTGAAAAGTTCAATATCAAACAACGGCGTTCTACTATGTACAATGCCCCAGCCAATGGTTTAGCTGAAGCATTCAACCAGACTCTGTGTAAATTGTTGAAGAAAGTTGTCTCAAAATCAAAGAAAGATTGGCATGAAAGGATGGGAGAAGCTCTTTGGGCATACCGAACAACTTACCAGACGCCGACTCAGGCTACTCCATATTCCTTGGTTTATGGTGTGGAGGCCATCCTCCCGCTAGAAAGTCAAATTCCATCACTGCGGATTGCAATACAAGAAGGCTTGACTGAAGGTCAAAATGCTCAGTTGCGGCTCACTGAATTGGAGTCACTAGATGAGAGAAGACTTGAATCACTGCAACGCTTAGAGTGTTATCATGCTCGCCTTTGTAGAGCCTTCAATAAGAAAGTTCATCCACGTTCTTTCCAACAAGGAGATATGGTCTTGGCCGTGCGAAGACCCATTATCATCTCTCACCGTACCGGAGGAAAGTTCGTCTCAAAGTGGGATGGTCCTTATGTTGTTCAAGAAGTCTACTCCAATGGCGCATACAAGCTCGTTACTCAAGATGGTCGGAGGCTTGCCCCTATCAATGGCAAGTTCTTAAAGAGGTATTATGCCTAAAAAGTGTCTACAACGCTCCTTGATAAGAGCCTAAAGTGTCTACAACACTCCTTGATAAGAGTCTAAAATGTCTATACCGCTCCTTGATAAGAGTCTAAAATGTCTATACCGCTCCTTGATAAGAGCCTAAAGTGTCTACAACACTCCTTGATAAGAGTCTAAAATGTCTATACCGCTCCTTGATAAGAGTCTAAAATGTCTATACTGCTCCTTGATAAGAGAATAAATTATCTATTCTAACTCCTTGATACGAGTATAAAATGTCCCCAAATGTAATGAAAATCGCTCGCTAGATCATACCTGAAAAGGTAGTCTAGGCAAAACTTAGAGCTCCAATCGAACTACGTAAAGACCTGATCCCTCATGAGGGTACGTAGGCAGCCTATAAAGTTACCTCAGGTTCGGTCTATCAAAAAAAAAAAAAAATTATATACTCTTGATACATGAGTTTAAATTGAGCATGCATGTTCTGAAGCATTTGATTTAAACAATATCCTTCTATCAAGAGTATAAACTACTTCCAAAAAAAAAAAAAAAATGAAAAATGATGAATAAAGTAGGCACAATTTGTGTTTCTAAAAAAAAATATAAGGGAAAAAGAAACATAAAGCTACTAAAAGGCAAGAAGTATTAAAGTATTTCATCCATCCAATCAGAAGGTTTAATTAAGTTTCTGCGATCCTCTACCATCTTTCGAAGATCTTGAAGATTCTCTGCCTCTGCAGTCGAAACAGGTACAACTGATTCCATGTCTTCGCATGCCTTTTGTGCTGATTTAACCTCCAGTTCAGCAACCTGCACATCTATTTCTTTGGTAGCTACATCTCTCCTCAAGCATGACTCTTTCTCTTGCACGATTCGCAACTCATTTTCAAGAGAGACCCATTTCGTCATGACTATCTCCAACTCTCCCGAACAGTCAGTAAGATGTTGTTGCGCCAAAGCCAAATAAGATGAAGTAACATCTATTTTCTCTGCTGTACTGGCTTTTAATTTGGCCCACTCACTCAAAGGGATGCCATTCAATAAAGAAGCCTCTTGTTGAAGATAAGCTTTGACATCCTTTGCATAAGAATCCACTAATTCTTTCAGGGGAGCTGAGTCACCTTTGAGATGAGTAATACTAGAATAGACATCTAAAGCGTCATCTTGCACTCGAAGAACACGATCAAAAGGAGCAGCTTTAAGCTTTGTCAACAAAGCATGTCCCATGCTTTTAACAGCTGTAGCAAAAACATCAGAAGCGATCCTCCCTTTTTGATATATTGAAAATGATGGGGTAGCTGTAATCTCTTTGGTGGGAAAGCCACGTTTGGATCTCTCATCAGCTTGTGCAATAATTGAACTGTGATAGTGTGGAAGAGATGGGGCAACCTACAAAACATAAAGATCACTTATTTGTCCACCAAATTTTGGATAAAATAGTTTACAATAAAAAAAAAGGGGATGTGATATTTACCTCAGAAGTACCTATGTCCAATTGAGTTGTACTTACGTGTCTCATGTCAACTTTTAAAGGGATAGGCATCGGTTCAACCACTACCTTCTCTGCAGAGATTCGACGCTCAAGCAACTGCCTTGCCCCTCGACGGATTTGGCCTTCATCCCCAATCGAAGTCTCACTGGCAGATTGTACTATATCAACTAATACAGGCTCATCTAATAGACCGTCAGTAAATTTGGGGTCTGTGGCTGGTATTATAGAAGATTGTCGAATTTCTGGAAGACGTTCTCGGTTGCTTACAACTGATAAGGCCACTTTTGTTGATTTGCCTTTCTTACGGGATGTTCTCTTCTTCTTTACAGGAGGATCGTTGTTATTCTTTTTCTGTCTTCTAAAATTACAACGATCAGAATCAAGGTCACTATGGTTACCAACACCATTCTTCACGACCTTTGTCTCTTCTGCCGCCTCGGAACTTGATCTTTTGCTCCCACTCGAAAGAACACTTAGGAGGGTCTTCACAACTATGTCAGAAGAACCTAGCGGATCTGAACCAGAAATACGTGTTCCCTTGATGTCATTTGCAATATAGTTTTGAGAATGTGTGTCTGAAGTATTGTCATCAATTCCATGTCCCGTGCTATTCGAACCCTCCACGACTGGAATAATTATTAATGCTGGCTCACTTTGCGGTCGACTAGGTGCTGTATGAACAACATCCATCTTGTTCATACAATTCAACACACCCAGACTGTATTTGAAATACTCACTAGTATTACTGGCCCACCAATTGTGAAAAGCATCAGACACAAATATATCTTTGTCAGTCCCCTTCCATTGAGGCATGGTGAATTCGGAAGATGAGCCTCTAAAAACACTGCATTTCCAAAGATATACTAGATTTTTCAAAGTTGTCTCTCTGATGTCTTCCTTCAACCTGCCGGGTAGGTCTTGACAATATCCAAACTGTCTTGCAAAACGATGAGGACTGTAAGGTTCTACTATATAGTGCCTTTCTCTTCTTAGTGTTAAATAACAAGAACGAATACTTATGAGATATTCAAAGTCATATTCACTCATTAGGCGATTCGGTTCCTCCCTGAATATTTCACTATCAATATATTTTGGTCTAGTGGAATACCAAATCACGTTTTTACAATTTCAAAGTGTTTCACGACTACTACTTGCAGTATAAAATCTCTTCCGAGCGGGTCCTCCGATAGAACACATATATGGCTTCATTGGAGCAGTCTTGGAGAGGCTATAAGTGTTGAAGTGTAACCCCAGCCAGGCGAATATATAATGCCAAGGGAAAGTCACGTGGCATAAGTCAGGTCCATCCTTATGAGTCGCTATAATATTCAATCCATTGTAAATACTAGCAAGAACTGGGATAGCTAGGCTGAATTTTAATCCCTGAGCCATAAGACTTGCTACTTTGAAAGTAGCTGGGCAGATACAAGAGCGATGGTTGTTTGGCATCACAAACATACATAACCAAGTAGATAAGAAGGCTGCAAGTAAAACTTCATCTTCATCTCTAGAAGAAACCCCGAGATCGTGAAGGACCGAATCTTCTTTAGATGTTCGACATCGATAAGGAAATTTTCCAGAAGGATATCGTTGTCTTGCTTTACCATTCTTAAAAGATGTCTGCTTAGAATTGGAAATATGGTATCGTAAATCGCCTCGAAACCACCAAGTTATCCAGGAAGAAAGACTTACTGAGTGATGAGATGTATCTCCTGATGAAAGGTTGCTCTACCTAATCCAATGATACGCGAGAAAAAGAAATCTGCAACTGAAGGGAAGGACGGGTATAAGCTTCTCATCAAGGCCAGTTATCTCCTTTAGGTTAGGTACCACCTCATCATAAAATTCCCCTGTGATTGGCAATCCCCCAATAATTTTCAGATCTCATAAGGATAAAGACATCTCCCCTTGCGGTGTATGAAGCGAATTTGTGATTGGACACCAAGCCTCACAAAAAGAGCGAATCAAATCAGCATTATGATTATATAAAAATAATGATGCGATGATTGCATCATATACCCCTGATTTTTCTAGAATGTCCTTATTTCGGGTTAACATAAGTTCAGCCCATTCCCAATATCCTGGGATGAAGAACATCTTCCCTTGAAGCGGAAAATCTCCTCTCCAATTAGTCTCTTGATTCGTGATGCGATGGCCCAATGTCGGAAGTATACCCGAGCTATGAATTTGCTCATGATGGGAAGATTGGAGCATTAACACTTTCCTCAAAGACTTTCGTATAGGATCATGATACCCGCTGATAATCATATCATGTTTCTCCATTTTAGTCCAATTCCGCAAGAAATATGGATTTTCATTATCCAGAACCCAATCTTTTGCACAACACCCGATGACTGCTGTATGATAATGGCAACGGGTTGCGTTACATTCCTCCTCATGTTCACTCTCACGAATCAATAAAACTGGCTGTTCCTTGCTTTCATCTTTAGAAAAAAAAGGATACTCTTCAGAAGAAGTGATAGCTACCCGAGCACCTTGACATGTGCGCACTATCTCGCGCTTTGGGATTTGAGAAATAGAAAATTTATCCATCAAACCTATAAAAAAAAAAAAAGAAGAAATTATGATGGTCCATTCGAGGTATATATAGATTCAAATATATATATACCTGTCCTCAAAGAGAGAATGATCGGGAAAAGACCAACCAATAGAGCAATATGCAGACCAAATTTGCTGTAAAAGTTCAAGATAAAACATGTCAAAAAAAAAAAAAAAACATGTATTCTTTTTCGGCAAAGTTGCGTTGATGCATCACCCAGTCAAAGTTGTGCCACCACTAAGGTATATTAGGCAAATTCCCAATTACCAGTGGGGTCAACAGATGAAGACAAATCAACGTTGAGGAGTTACCCCAGTCAAAGTTGAGGCGTTACCCCAGTTAAAGTTGTGCCACTACTAAGGTATATTAGGCAAATTCCCAATTACCAGTGGGGTCAACAGATGAAGACAAATCAGCGTTGAGGCGTTATCCCAGTCAAAGTTGAGGAGTTACCTCAGTCCAAGTTGTGCCACCACTAAGGTATATTAGGCAAATTCCCAATTACCAGTGGGATCAACAGATGAAGACAAATCAACGTTGAGGCGTTACCCCAGTCAAAGTTGTGCCACCACTAAGGTATATTAGGTAAATTCCCAATTACCAGTGGGGTCAACAGATGAAGACAAATCAACGTTGAGGCGTTACCTCAGTCAAAGTTGAGGCGTTACCCCAGTCCAAATTGTGTCCATGAAGGTATGTTAAGCATTCAAGCTCATGCTGCAAAAAAAAAAAAAAAAAGCATGAAATTACCTTTTCTTTTGAAGCTTTGCCTCCAAAAAATCTTTCGCGAAAAAAATTTGAAGTACAATCCTGTAAAAAAAAAAAAAAAAAAAAAAAAAGAGAGAGAAGGTGAATAAGTATAATCAGCAAGGGATCACATAAAAAAAATAAAAAAATAAAAAAATTTTTACATGCCATGACAGCAAACATGTAGAGAGATCTCTATCCTCTACTATACGAAAGGATCGAGAACTTTCGGGTATGAGTCTCCGTTCCAGCTTTGAGAGAGAGATCTTTCTCTACCTCATGTACCTCTTTTGTCTTGTCGTCAACACTCCATATTTTGGGTTGTACATACATAGAGAGAAGGGAGAACAAAGAGAGATCACATGGAGATCTCTCAATGCATGGGCCACCCGTAGGCCAGTCCTTTTTTTTTTTTTTGCATCAGCCTGTGCTTCCCTCTTTTAAGTATGGCAGCCCTTGAGAGTTTCCGAGAGAGAGAGAGAGGCCGAGACCTCCATTAGAGGTTTCGGTTCCTTGTGAGTTTCTTTTTTTTTTTTTAAACCGTGAGACCTCTCCTCCTCTTTCTTTTTGTTTTTGCCGTCCTCTCTTTTATGTAGCCACCCAAACCGTGAGAGGTAGAGAGAGAAATCCCTCTTTGCATAGCCCGCCAAATTTGAAGAGAGAGCCGCCTGGCCTTCTCCAAATTTGAAAACAGAAAAAGAGGTGGCCTCTCATTGGGGATGGGAAGAAAATAAAAAGGGAGACCTATCACAAAGGTCTCTCTCAATATCTCTTCTATCTATGCGTGCAAGTTGCTAACAAAAAAAAAAAAAAAGGGCTTACCTTTCTTGAAGAGAGAGCAGCCTTGCCTTCTCCAAACGATGATCAACTTTTCACAAAAAATAAAAGAAGGGATGGTGGAGATTTATATAAAGGACCAATACAATTCTCCTAATCTAAAAAGGACACTATCCAAGAACCCATGATAGACACGGTTCTATGTACAGAAGCATGCTTTGCATTCTTATTTGCAAAGACTCGATAGTTCCGTGAAGTTGTGTTCTATTAAAAGTGGAGAATTATATGGATTTTTTTTATTGACAAAGTAGCTGGGACTCGCCCAACTTGGAAGGGATTGTTATGTCATTAAGAATCCGTAAAGATTAAGAGTCCTTTTGGAAGCAAAGACTAAAAGTCACTGAATCTACACGATTCTTCAAAAAGGATTTGTTTCCATTTGTATGAGAATATATGCCTTTATCCTTGTTAGATAAAGAAACAAAGATCAATCTACTTTCTTTGGAAAAACGCTGTATTCTTTAGATAAAGATGTGAACCTTCGTCCTTTTATAGAAGGAAACAAAAACTTATTTGAAGAGTCAAGTCTCCAAAGACTTATTTCAAGAATGAGATATAGATTTTTTTTTTAAAAAAAAAAAAAACTTTGGATTAAGCGAAGAATCCTGAAAATGTCATCGCCATGATCAACAAGAAATATTTGCTTCTTTGGTTCAAGTATAAAAGCCCTAAAGAAGACAATCACAAAGTCATCGTCAAGCAACTCAAGAAGTTGGTATGAGAAATATGCCGAGAGGCCCCTTGTACTAGAAATTGGGTGTAGGCATGCAAATTTTGATAAGATCAAAATTGCCACATGGCAAGATCTTAGAAGGTGGACCCTACTTAGAGTTAAAATAATATAAAACTCTTTAAAGATAAAGGTTAGCTTCCACCAAATGGGACCCACAAATTGGATAGACACCAAATGTGATCCACTAGCCCCACAAGACTTATCAATTCAAATCATGATAAGTCTCCCAAGATGTTGTGTTAAAGGAGGACTCTACCACTCATAAATTTATAAAAGGTAGCTTATTTTCTACAAAAAAAAAAAAAAGGAGAAAAAGAGGAGAAGAAGAAAAAAGCCCTGAAGCTCCAAAAATCTCTACCAAAGTCCAAAGTTCTGAAGATCTCGATTAAAGCCTGAAGCTCCGTAGATCTCCATCAAAAGTCTAAGCTCCGAAGATCTTGATCAAAGCCGAAAGCTCCGTAGATCTCCATTAAAGCTTGAAGCTCCGCAGATCTCCATTAAAGCCAAAGCTCTGAAGATCTCTGTTAAAACCCAAGTAATCCGGCAATATTTTCGACTACAATCTCGAAGTTCAGATATGAGAATACGCTGTTTTCCAGCCCTCAGATTAAAGGTTTTGTAAAGAGAAGAATCAGAGGTTTCTCTATTTTACAGAGATTAAACCTCAAAGATTTGTATCCTCACCAATATCAATAAAAATATTATTTGTCATACGTTTCTTGTCCTTGATTTTCGGACACGAAATTTGTGTCGATATTCCCTTGAAACTCGATTTGGTCCGACTGAGTATGATGATCCCGTGGAGTCTCTCACAAAGCTCCGCCAGTCCTCAACGGTTGATGAGTATCATACTCATTTTGAAACGCTTGCGAACCGCCGAAGGCTTAACTGAATCATTCATGATTAGTTGTTTCCTCAGCGGCCTCAAGGATGATATCCTGCTAAGTGTGAAGATGTTCAAGCCGTCTACACTATCCGCTACTTTCGGGTTGGATCGAATTCAACCACGGAATGACATGGTCCGCCCTATCACTTACCCCAGCCCCACTACCTCTGTTACTCGGAAATTTCCTACACCTATACAAAGGCTCACACAAACTGAAATGAAGGAGAGGCGAGATCGGGGTCTGTGTTACAATTGCGATGAGAAATGGTCACCTGGACATCACTGTAAGGTTCAAAAGTTGTATCTCTTTGATGGGGTGTCAAGTGAGGAAACCATTATGAAAGAAGATCCCGAAATTCAGCATATGTTAACTCGGTTCACCAAAGGAGAGCAAGATCCAACACTCTATACTCGCCATAACAACATGTGGTTCTACAAAGGGCGGTTCTATTTAAGTTCTCAGTCAACCATTCGCACAAAGATTCTCCAATACATGCATGAGAGTCCAAATGGAGGACACTCTGGCTACCACAAAACGCTACAAAGGGTGAGGACTGATTTCTTTTGGAGCGGCATGCGGAAATACGTGCGACAGTACATTAAGGAGTGCGATGTCTGTCAATGGAATAAATCTGAAAATGTCTCTCCAGCAGGGCTCTGTTACAGCCACTTCCTATACCCACCCGAATTTGGAGTGAAATTTCGATGGATTTCATTGATGGTTTACCTCTTTCACAGGGAAAGAATAGCATCATGGTGGTGGTTGACAGATTGTCCAAGTATGCCCACTTTATTCCTATTTCTCATCCCTATACTGCCTCAACAATTGCACGACTTTTCATTGATCATATCTTCAAATTACATGGAATGCCCATATCCATCATAAGTGACCGCGATCCCATTTTTCTTAGCATGTTTTGGAAGGAATTTTTTAAGCTCCAAGGCACTCAGTTAAGCTATAGCTCGGCTTACCATCCACAATTTGACGGTCAAACTGAAATAGTTAACCGATGCCTGGAAAATTATCTCAGGTGCTTTGTAGGTTCAAAGCCAAAGGAGTGGCTCAAATGGGTATCTTTAGCAGAGTGGTGGTACAATACTAACTCCCACTCTTCAACTGGTATGACCCCTCATGAGGTTGTTTATGGCATTCCACCACCAAGAATTATAAGGTATGTGGCTGGAACTACCCAAGTACAGTCTGTTGAAGATGCTCTCAAGGAAAGGGATCTAATTATGAAGTTACTCCGTGACAATTTAGTTGCAGCCCAAGACCGTATGAAAAAGATGGCGGATCTTCATCGGACTGATAGTGAGTTCAATGTTGGGGATTGGGTCTACCTCAAACTACAACCTTACCGACAACAATCAGTGGTAGATAGAAGGGCCCAGAAGCTTTCTCCGAAATATTTTGGACCCTACCAAGTGATTGAACGGATTGGTTCAGTAGCCTACAAACTTGCTCTCCCGACAGAATCACGCATTCACCTTGTTTTTCATGTCTCCAGCTTGAAGAGAAAAGTAGGAAATCGTATACAAGTGCAGCATCATCTATGTCCAATTTCAGATCATGGGATGCTACAACTCATGCCCGAATCAATTTTGGACAGACGTATTGTGAAGCAAGGGAACTGACCAATCTCCGAAGTGCTTGTCAAATGGCTCGGTTGTGGTGATGAAGATGCAAGTTGGGAGAATTACTACAATCTCAAGGAACGGTTTCCACTCCAAATCTGAACCTTGAGGACAAGGTTCTTTGATGGGGGAAGGTATGTTAAGTGCATAAGTGCATGTGGCCTTACATGGCTTGTTGCATGACTTTGAAGTTTATCTCACTGGATTAGAGCTTATCTCACCCGATTAGTAGTATTAGATTTGTAGTAGGAAGATCTCACTAGATTAGAGCTTATCTCACCGGATTAGTAGTATTAGATTTGAAGTAGGAAGAGCTTATCTCACTGGATTAGAGCTTATCTCACCGGATTATCTCACCGGATTAGAGCTTATCTCACCGGATTAGTAGTATTAGATATGTAATAGGAGTTTGCTTATGTTTTAAAGTAGGAGTGCTCATAGGAGCAGAAGTCTAATGTAATTAGGAGTTGTGTGCTTCCCTATATATGTAGCTACGGTGATGAATGAAAGGAATATATTATTTGAAGCCAAATTAATTGTTATTTGTGGAGGTTAACCTCCTCGAAGAGGTTATTTGCATCTTTAAACGTGTTTCTCCAAGAAAACACGTTACATATATCATCGATATCTCCCCAAAAAGACTGAAATAATAGGAAACCCACATGTTGAGTGGAGAACATTCCAAATCAGAGGATTTGAGGGGAAGAGTGTCTTTAAAAAGCAAAAATCTACTGAGATCTCATGAATCAACATGCAATAGCCGAAAATTTTGAGTGAACCTTTGATTTAGAAGATTTTTTTAAAAAAATGGGTGAAGAAGGAAGAAAGAAAAATACCTGGGGACTGTACGTGGTTGCGAGAGCCCAGAGAAGGGTTACCATCACCTTCGCCGTTGAAGTCGCCGTCGTAACCTGAGCCACCAAAGGTCTGAGACTCTGAAGGTGAGTAAACCCTCTCCCCTCTTCTTTTCCATTTTCTGAGTTCTGTGTTTTTTTTTGTTCGGTTCTGTTGGGTTATGAATGTGAGAGAGTTAGGTCTTAACTCTTATGATCTGGGCTTTTGCATATAAGGCCCTTAAGTTTTCATAATTTGTAAATTAATTATTAATAATAACATATTAACATAATAACTCAATATTATTTCCTAATTAGCAAATAACCTAAATTTCTTACGACTTTTTGTCACCTTGATACTCCCTTTATAATTTTTTTTAAAACATTTTTTTTTTAAAATAGTGTTCAAGGGTAAAAATATTTTGTTAAAAAAAAATAATATTCAAGGGTTAAAACAATATAGTATCTAAGGGTTAAAAAATAAAATGTTAAAGGGTTTAAAAAATTAAAGCATCTAATCTCGAATTTTATATTTTTTCAAATATAGTGTCCTTTTTAAACTCTCTATAGGTTATAATTAGAATTAAAATTTACTAATTGTTAAGAATAACTGAATAAAACATCTAACTTTAGACTTAAGATTTTTAAAAAAATGTTTAGTATAAAAATTGTCTACAAGCATTGTTTAAAACATTTGACTTCTATAATTTTTTTTAAAACATCTTTTTAAAAGGTAGTGTTCAAGGGTTAAAATACTTTGTTCAAAAACATAGTATTTAAGGGTTAAAACAATACAGTATCTAAGGGTTAAAAAATAAAATGTTAAAGGGTTAAAAAAATTAAAGCATCTAATCTCGAATTTTATATTTTTTAAAATACACTGTCCTTTTTTAACTCCCTATAGGCTATAATTAGAGTTACAATTTACTAATTGTTAAGAATAACTGAATAAAGCATCTAACTTTAGTCATGAGATTTTTTAACAGATGTTTAGTATAAAAAATTTATACAAATGATGTGTCAGGTAAAAAAGTATATGATATGACAAAACAATATATTAAAAACTAACATTGATTTCTATTAGACACCTAATCCAAAAACAAATGTATTAAAATTTTTAATATAAGGTTTTTTTTTTAAATTTTAATGATTATACGTGATATTCATTTATATTATATTTAGTTATAAATTTTAATAATGTTATGTTATTATTATTAATAGCTAATAATTCTTAAAATTAAAAAATTTTAAAAATATTATATTCTACAAGAATTATATTTGTATAAAATTATATTGTAAAAGAATTATATATATTAACAACACTTAATAGACCTAGATTACATCAAATAAAAATTATATATATTTAAAACTTAAATAGGAGTCCCGCACATCTAAATCAAATTGCATCAACTTTTTACATAATTACATCAACTTCATAGTCAAATAAAATTACATCAATTTCTTTTCTTCATAGTCAAATAAAATTACATCAACTTCTTTTTACATAATTACATCCACTAAAATTACATCAACTTCTTTGTACATAATTACATCCACTTCATAGCTAAATAAAATTTCAGTCGTCTTCCTTTTCTCTTAATGCACCGATCATATAACAATCTCATCTCCTTTCCTTATTGATTCAGTCCTGTAAAAACATTGAGTTCATCAATTGCATATAGAAATAGTTTGAAAAACTAAATTAAATTTCAATTATTTATTAACTTTAACGTGCATTCATAAGCTTTTCATATGTTTGTATTATTATGAATCTTATAAATTATGAATTTATGATTGATTGAGAAATGAATGAAACATGAATCAATCATACATTATCGTCACTCGTCAACGCACATCTTTGCTCTCTTCTTATTGCATCTCTTATGTACATTGTTGCTTTTTTAAATGTTTTTATTCTAAAATGTATATTAATATCTATTTTAACATTTCCTGAAATTTTACTACAAAATTCCATCTTTTGCCATATTTTTTGCTATTTTTTTCCAAAAATCACCGATAAACAATATATCTTCCGATATATCTTTTTTCCGTGACTTCGACATGTCGAGCGATATCGACATTTAAAACCTTACCTATAACTCTTCTTTGATTTTTTTATCAAACTGAAGCATACCAATTAATATTGAAGTAGAGATTTTACAAGAAACATTACACTGTCATTAACCCTATTTTATTGGATTAGAATGCATTGTTTTGTTCCTTCAGCCCGGAAGCACTGTAGTGCATTCAAATATTGTATAATTTGCTTATTTTCTGACTAAAATAAAGTTGTATCTTATTGCCTTTGGTTCACAATCCTTTGCATGCCTTTCCTACAATGTTACCTAATGAATCTTATGATCTCATCATATAAAGCATTAATATTAGTGTACCCATAAATAATGAACTGAGTTGGTTACTTTTAGAACAACATTGCAGATTTTTTACACAGAAAAAACTACAAGCTTGCAAAGGGCATAACCCGGACTCCACATTGGTCTATGTTTCTTGCTACATTCTGTCTAAGTTAACATATATTAAATTCAAAATTTTCTGGTGAGGGAAAGTATGACCATCCAGCAAACTAAGGGTCAACTATGAATTACAGGAATGGAATTTTGAGTCTATATAGTAGCAAATACATTTCTTTTAGATTCTAGAAGTATAAAATACTTCATATATAAAATTTCATTTAATTTAGAATTCATTAGATGGTCCATTTAATTTTGCAAAGTTTGTGCATACACTGAGGAAAATTGAAAAAGATATCACTTCACCAATCAAAACCGGTGAGTGAGAGTTGAACTTTTGGCTGTAAACAGATCCAAAAAGGAGTAATGAATATTTTTCGATTGGTGTAGGTCCTTCAACTTTAATCCAACCTTGAAGGACCTCCAAATCTTGACTATTAGTCTAAAACCAATCCTAATCCATGCATACATTTTCTTTCTTTATCTCAAAATCAAAATAAGAAAACAGAAAAATAGAAATAAAATAGAATGAAAAAGAAGAGTTCTATACTAGAATTAGGACCATACTTAGTACCTCCCAAAGGTGCTCTAAGGAAGATTCAAACTTCCAAAACTTCCTCATCCAAAGCTTTTCCCAAGTAAGAAATGAGCCTGAGTACGAGGGTTGAACAATTTGGTTATTGACTATGCTTGAGAGAGTAGGGTCAAGGGTGATAGAGTAAGGGAGGGGTACAAGAGCTTTTAAGAGACTAAGGGCTTTAGAGAGGAAGAATTTTCCGTAAAGGCAAGAGGTCCTCTCTAGAATCCTCAAGAAGTTTCTTAAGGTGGTTGTGAGTAGTGCTGTCAATGCCGGGCTTGATATATATAGGTCCGGGCCCTACCCTTTTTTTAATCAGGCCGGATCGGGCGGGCTTTATAATTAATAGGGTTGGGCTCGGGCCGGACTCAAGACAGCCCATCTCTATCCCCAAAATACATAAGTGTATATATATAATATATAAACAGCGTATAATATATATAAATATATGTAATATAATAATAGTATGTACACTATTATATTAAAAAAAAAATACTAGAATAACAAAAAGAATTTAAGTAATAATAAAATAGAATAAATTTCACTTCTATGAGACACTGTTATGCAATGCATTACAGTGTCACACTGTTACTTTAATGCATTGCATAACAGTGTCACGCTGTTATTGTTATGCATTGCAGAACAGTGTGTGTATTCGCTGTTATGCAATGCATAAAAGTGTACATACTTAGCTTCTCTACATTTTTTTGTAATAAATGTTATTAAGTATGATTTAAAGTTACACACTTATACTATTACGGATTGCGAAACAATGTACATTGTTACACTGTTATGCATTGTACGACAGTATACATACATAGTTTGTGTAAGTTTTTAATATTTTATTATTAAAATATGATTTAAAATATTTAATTATTATAATATGAAGAAATTAGTTGAGATATATCTTACGCATAATATTAATATATTATAATAGTATATAATATCATAATATGCTTTGTATTATACAATATGAATTATACAAAGTGTTAGATGCCTTGTATTATACAATACGAATTATAAATGTATACTATATATATATATATATATATATATATATATAAGTTAATAATAAATAAAAATATCAGGTCGGGTCGGGCCGGGCTCGGGGTCGGGCTTTTTGTAGTCAAGCTTGGTCCATATTAATATGGGCTAAAAATTGATCCCGGTCCTAGCCCAAGGGCCTAAATATGGGCAATGGGTTGGCTTTTTCCATGGCCCGGTCCATTGGCACTCCTAGTTGTTTGTGAGTGGTCACTAAGCATTAAGAGGCTTGAGTATTTATAGAGAATGAAGAGGGAATGGTTCTTTCTTTTACATTGGGGGTTAAAAGGTGTTAAATGTTGTAAAGAGTGTGTGTAAGAGAGTTGGTGAGTTAAGGATTGATTGTTGTAACGGGTATAAGATAGTTGGTGAGTTAAGGGTTGAGTGTTGTAGAGGTATAAGAGAGTTGATGAGTTAAGAGTTGAGTATTAACAAAGCCAAGCATGCCCTGCCAAGCATTCCAAGTTCAAGGAAAAAGTTTCCCCGAATATCCTCGACAAACATATCCCCGACAAACATATTCCCCCCAACTTTCACGAGTTCTCACTCCGAAAACCCTAGGTTTTTTTTTCAGTCCTAGGGGGAAAAACTCGTAAACCAACAACACACAATAAACATCTCCATATGGGGTAGTTCTTGGAGTTGACATATTCAAAATTATTATTTAACTAAATCCTATACTTTCGGAATATTTCGACAAAAAAATTGGATATTTTGATAAATTTCAGTTACGTTCATTAAATTTTAATTATAAAATATTAAATAAATCAGCATTATTTTGGTCGAAATCTTGGAATTTTGGCCAAAATTATGCAATCCGATATATTAGTGACATCGATTTTGGAGGGGGTAACCAAGACCGAAATTTTGTGAAATTTCACCGAATTAAGAACCATGCACAAAACAAAAACATTCTTAAGATAAAAAAAAATTATTTTAATAATGCAATATAGCATAAATTCAACAATGTGGAGATATAATGGACAGTGATAAATGAGAAGTGATAACTGAAACTCACTGTTTGAAGGGTCAACGACAACTATTAGATATCATAGAATAAGCATCAACCATTTGAAACAATTTGAGGTCCCTTCCTGCAACAAAGACAGCAATGAATGATCAATTATGCATGCATGATTGCATATATGTAACTACATAAGATACGATCCCATATACAACTCAAGGTCATGGGGAAACAATTGCATCAATATATAAAATGAATTACTAATCGATTAATATCTGAATTCATTTCAAATCTACAATAAATGGATGTGATTAAAGTAAGACCTCAAAAGAAATAAATGTTCAGAAAAAATTCTAACCAAGAATCAGAATCAATATACAATTTGTAGAAACAAAAACACATCAAGACCCCTAGTAAAGAAATTTCAACAAAATCCACAATAGATATACAAGAACAGGAAAAAAAAAACCCTAGATTAACATCAAACCAAACTCATCTAACAATAATAAAAATCTACAAATATAAAATTTTAAATAAAAAAAAAGTGACGCAATGCCGAGAATTTTGAAGAACTACCTTCAAGAATGGATCCACAAGAGAGTTCAGACCTCTTTTCCTTCTCGGTGAAGGGCTTAACTGAAAATCGAACTGAAGGGCTTTTACTAAAAGCCTGAAACCCCCTATCACGGTGTTGTATGTCCGCGGCTGTATTTCGTAAAGGATAAGAGGAGAGGAGATGAATTCTCGCTTGAAGCAAATCAATGGAGAGACAAGGAAATCTCGCTCCAAGGGCGGTTTAGGTTTGATGTATTTATGCTTAGGTTTATAATTACAATATTATCTTTATTAGGGTAGCCGAATTACTTCCTAACCTATAATTTTATAAGAGCGGGGTAATATTCAGCCTTTAAAAACTAAGATATTTAGCTCACTACTCTGTTGATGAACAGATTTTTTTTTGGCCATTACACAACCCACTAAGGAGTTTAAGGATTGGGAACTATCAATGAGATGATCATGGATTATTGTGACATATGGAGATTAAGGATTGGGAACTATTGATAAGATGATTATGGATTATTGTGACATATGGAGCTTAAGGATTGGAAACTATTGATAAGATGATTATGGATTATCGTGACATCTGTAGATAGGGGGTGGTACTTGAGCTGAGCTTTTATTGATCCCACGAGTTTGAGCCGAGCTCTTAACAAGCCTAATGAAATATAATTATTAAATATAAAAAGCAACTTATGTTTTAAAAAGTGAACCTTTTTCAAGAACCAAGCCGAGCCAAAGTTAGGGAGTGGCCAACTCATTTGATCCTTCTCATTGGGAGTGGCCAACTTGTCTAGTCATTCTCTCTTTCTCTAACACCTTTTATAGCTAACAAACTTCCCAGCATAACTTTCTTAACCGATGTGGGACTAAATATAGTCCCACATCACACTTCACAACACAAGTATAGTCTCACTTCACAACACACTTTCTTTCGGTGTGATCAAGCTCGGCTCTAAACACACAAACAAGCATGACACAACACACTCAAACACACACAGCACACTCACACTGTCACACACACAGCACACTCACATACACACAACCAGGGCGGAGCCAGGAATTTTTCATGGGGGGCCGAAATGCATGTATAACAAAACTAATGGACTTAAGGGTATGAAGCTTGGGGGTTCGGAGGGCATAGCCCTGAGAAATTATTTTTTTGAGAAATTATTTTTCCCAATTATGCCCTTGAGGTTGCCACGTGTCACTATCGATACCCCTTAGCTGTGGTTAAGATTCACCCACCTATCCTTAGTTTCTTCAAAAAAATGTCAAATGTTCTTTTGAACTCTTGTTAAAATTCACAAACTCTTAAGGTTAGAAAATTTTTCAATATTTTTTTCTAAAACCAAATGATAAGTGTAACCATCCAATTTTTACCCCCCTCTTTTTTAAACCATGGTTAAGAAATTTAACCATGGTTATCCTAGATCAAACCTTAGTCTAACCCTAGGTCAACCCTAGCCCTAGATCAAACCATAGTCTAACCCTAGGTCAAACCCTAGTCTAACCCTAGGTCTAGTCCTAAACCTAGCCCTAACCCTAGGTCTAACCCTAGGTAAACCCTAGGTCAAATCCTAGTCTAACCCTATGTCAAACCCTAGTGTACCCTAGGTCAAGCCCTAGTCTAACCCTAGGTCTAGTCCTAAACCTAGCCCTAACCCTAGGACCTAACCTAACCCATGTCAAAACCCCAAACCCATGATCCTAAACCGTAGACCCATTACTATAGCCCAACCACACACGTGTAGGTTTTGTTTCGGGGGGAAGCATGTAACAAGCATGCACACTTTGGTTTTCTAAGAAATGCTACCATGTAGCTCACGTACACACACAGTAATGCCCTCACACACACACTGACCTCACTTAACTCTTTGGAGAGATTAGTGTGTGGCTTATAAAACACACATACAAGCATTCTATCCCCTAGGATGTTAGCATTCCTATTTTCGTGTCGGATTTCAGATTGCACAGGCCCCTGTAGCTCCCGGCAACTCCATTTTGACTTTCCATTTGTTGCTTAAAGCCCATTTACGTGTTAAGATCAGGTCTGTGGTGCAGAAAAGTCTACAACTCTCTGCCCTCCAATCAGCCCCATTTGACTCACCCACTTACCTCCATATTACCATTATGCCCCACCCTCTAAAATCTTATAAGAACCAGTCCATCTCCTCCCTTGATTGGGCGGAGAAAAAAATCCAAAAATCCAGAATTTCAACCTAACCCTATGTTTGATTGGCGAGAAAATAAGTAAAAACATGGAAAAGAAAAGAAAATGAGACAAAACTCAACTAAAAATTGTACTAGAAATTCAAAAATTTCTTTTCTTTTTCATATTTTCACCTATTTTCTCAACAACCAAACATAGCCTAAGAAACTTTTGCAGTTTAGAAATCCCAGACCAAGGTCTTTGAGAATTCAATGAGTGTCATTTTCTTCCATAGCCAACCCCTTGCAAACTGAAAAGAATTAGAGCACCGCTCCCGGGCCACCTTTCAACTCGTGAGAGAAGCCGAAATTATCATACAGAGGGTGGAAGATCTGCTAAACACCTCTGGATAACTCCTTCTTGAGGTTGCACCCATCCCTTGAAGCACTTACGTGAGGAAGTGAGAGTAGGATATTTCTTTTACCTTTTATTAAATCATATAACCAAACAGTTTAAATATCAAGCGGAGCTCTGCATCATGCGGAGCTCCCCATGAAAATTAATCTCAACGGAAGTAAGGAGCTCTGGTGGTGCAAGTTAGCAAACTAATCTTTTAGGTGCATGATAGCAAGTTTTGGTGCAAATTTCTGCTAGGGTTTCATGGAAAACCCTAGGGTTGCTGGCCGCAAGGAGGGAGATCCCTCTGGCCAGCCGCCCAACCCTACCTTTTCCTATGCGGAAATAGTAGGAAAAACCCCATTAAACTCTTCTTCTTCTTTTATCCCTCTCAAGATACCTTCTTCGTATAAGAAAGAGCCAGCTATATTTTTCTCGGAGGAAGAAAACAATGTTTTAGCCAAACCACACGCTTTATCTCCAGTGGCTAAGTGCTCTTATGGACGTCCCTCCCTTGATGATATCAAGGCTCACATGAAGAAATCCAAGGGGCTTTGAATGGATTTTTCAGTCGGTATTTTGGATTTGAGACATCTTTTGTTTCGTTTTAATTCAAAGGATTACTTTCTAATGATTTGGATCAAAGAGGTTATATACATCAAAGGATTTTTGTTTCGATTCTTCAAATGGATTCCATCATTCATCTCAGGGGCATAAGCATCCATTGTTCCGATCTGGGTTTGTTTTCCTAACCTTCCACTTCATCTCTTT
Source organism: Tetracentron sinense (assembly GCA_015143295.1). Classification (NCBI taxonomy): domain Eukaryota; kingdom Viridiplantae; phylum Streptophyta; class Magnoliopsida; order Trochodendrales; family Trochodendraceae; genus Tetracentron; species Tetracentron sinense. The sequence continues at coordinate 25,339,711 of CM026562.1, forward strand.
GACGAATCAGCCCTTCACTCCATTGGTAGTATTATTGGGAAAGTCTTGAAAATAGATGGAGCCACGAAATCTATATCCAGACCGAGTGCAGCCAGGTTATGTATCGAGATAGGTCTCCTCAAACAAAATCTGGACAGATTTTGGTTGTGGTTGGGGACTCAAGGTCGTTGGCAAACGGTGGAATATGAGAAAAAAATTCTAGTATTGCAAGCAGCGGGTACAAAAAATAGACCAAAACCCAGATCTAAAATAGTAGATCAAAAAGAGGTAGATGAGGGGCAAAAGGATGCTGAAGAGGGACCTTCGAAAATAACCACCAAGAAATGGGTGGTGAAACAGTTTGCATCAAAACCACAATCTGGAAATACCAATGCTTCAGATAGTTTATTTCAGAACCATCAGCAAGATTGCAACCAAGGAAAAAACACTGATCTAATTATCAGTCCAGAAAATCAGAATAACAATAAGGTGGTAGCGGCTACAGGTGAGAGAGGTACTAAAATTTCTATTACTCATACTACAGCTTTTGGTGAGCCTTCTATAGTAGGAAAGTCACACTTACTTGATCCTAAGGACTTTATTTTGCTTGATTTAGATCCTTCTTATAATAAAATGAATGATATTAGTATTGATACTAACAAAATTTCAGAACTCAACAAGTTTGATTTTGATTTGGGTGAGAATAACATAAATTTGGTGCAAGCCCAGGTTGTGGATGCAGCTATAGGTGAATGATGCACTGTAACTTCTTCTAATCATGCTGCTATTTTCGGTGAGCCTTCTACAACAGGAAAGTCTTACTTACTTGATCCTAAAGATCTTATTCTGCTTGATATAGATCCTTCATATAATATTATCAACGATATTAGTAATGATACTAACAAAGTTTCAGAACTAAACAAATTAGAAACTGAACTAGGTGAGAATAATCGAAATCTGATGCATACTCAGTTTGTAGATGATTTAAATATTTCAAATTCTTATGAATTGGATGAAAACCTAAAAGATGGATCTTTGATAAAAAAAAAACAACAATATACTTACCAATTCAGAAATTTAGGATCTTTGGGAAACTCAGAATATGTAGTATAGTGCGAGTTCCAACCATTATCCGTATTATCGTATGTGGGAACCTTTGATAAATACTTTTGAAGATAATCCCACATCTTAAAAGTGTTTGAATACGAGCAACATTCTGTGGGAACATTCTCAATCCTTTGAATATCACTCTAATACTATTCCTTTCTTATTAAAAGATATTAAATCTTTCAAAGAGGATGGGAAAAAATTCTCACACAATTTACTTGATTCTGATCTCTTTTCATCTTATCAAGATAGAATAGGAAAGAATAAATCTAAATGCAATAAAGCTATGATTTCTACTAATAGAATTACTCGATCTAGATCAGTGATCCTTTCTTTGGTTAACAATTCAAATAATGTTATTAATGAATAATTTTCTTATTGAGAATATTCATGGTATTGGCAATCTCACCTCTAAAACTAGATTAAAACAGATGATTTCTTCTAATCATATTGTTCTTTCGGCTATCATAGAACCAAAAAAAAACTTTGATATTCTCTCTGAGGTTTGCAAGTTTATTGGTATGGATTCTCATTTAGATGCTCAATTTTCTCATTCTAAAATTTGGTTATTCTGGTAGAATCATCTTCAAGTTAATTATGTTTCATCTTCTGATCAAATGATTATTGTTGATGTTTCTTCAGTAGATTTTAATACTATCAGATATGCTTCCATTTATGCTAAATGTACTAGAAGGGAACAATTGGCCCTTTGGGAAGATCTTTGTGCTGTTTTTTTTTAATTTTCAGGCCCTTTCTTCATAGGTGGAGATTTTAATGCTATCTCTGCTTTTGATGAAAAATTGGGTGGCAGAGATGTCAATTTTGAGTCTATGGAAGACTTTAATAATATGATTAATGAGTTGGGTCTGATGGATATGGGATTTGCTGGTAAGGAATTTACTTAGTGCAACAATCAGGCAGGTTTTCATCGTATTTATACTTATCTTGATTCGCATTTTGTTTAACTCTGATTGGTTTAATAATTTTAATATCTCTTCAGTTAAACATTTATCTAGAGTTGCCTCAGATCATGCCCCTATTCTTTTAGAGTTTGGTAATAACCAAACTAGAAGGCCCTCTTCTTTTAAATTTCAGCAAATGTGGATTAATCACCTGGATTTTTACAGAATTGTTTCTGAATCTTAGTGGCCTCCAATTTTAGCTAACCCTCTCATCTCTTTCTTCCTTAAGCTTAAAAGGCTTAAAAACTCTTTAAAAATCTAAAAATCTGGAACAGAGAGGTCTTTGGTAATATATTCCAAAAAATTAACTCTCTTGTAAGTCAATTTTTTGAGTTGGAAGATGATATTCAAAGATCTTGGGACGATTTGAAAAATACTTCTTTGTCTACTCTTAAAGAGGAATTGTAGTCTGTTCTTCTTTATGAAGAAATATTCTGGAGACAGAAATCCAGAGTTCAATGGCTCAAAGAAGGTGACAATAATACAAAGTTTTTTTTATATTGCCACAAAATCCAGAAGGGGCTGTAACTGCATAAATAGAATCCAAAATGATCAAGGAAATTGACTAGATTCTCAAGAGGATATAGGTAATGAAGCGGTTAAATTTTTACAAAAATTGCTCTCTTCTGATAATGCTACTCATGATAATACTATGTTACAGCATATTCCTTGCATTATTTCTAAGGAAAATAATAATTTCATATCTTATTTTCCTTCTTTAGAAGAAATCAAGTTTTTAGCATGTCTGCAGATAGTACTCTGGGACTGGGTGGTTTTTTTGGTCATTTTTTTCATTTTTATTTGGAAAATAATTAAGGAGGTTTTATTTCATGCTATTATTTTCTTTTTCTTGACTGCTGAAATTCCTAGAGCTATAAATGCAACAACTATAGCTTTAATTCCTAAAAACAATTCTCCTGTGTCTTTCTCAAATTTTAGACCTATTAGTCTTTGTAACTTTCTATATAAGATTATATTTCGTATTTTGGCTGACCGGATTGGATTATTGCTTCCTTACATTATCTCTGATGAACAAAGTACATTTGTTAAAGGAAGGAATATTCTAGACAATGTTAGCATAGTACAAGAGATGATGCAAGATATTGATAGGCAAAATTCCGGGAGGTAATGTTATTTTTAAATTAGAAATGTCTAAAGCTTATGATAGAATGGAATAGAATTTCATATTTTATATCCTTCAAAAGATGGGTTTTCAAGAGGAATCTATTAGATTAATTCGTGGTTGTCTGATTAATCAATCTTTCTCTATTCTTATTAATGGTTGCCTTCAAGGTTTTTTTTTCAGAGTTCAAGGGATATTTGTCAAGGTAATCCTTTATCCCATTCTCTTTTCATTATTGCAGAAGAAGTCCTTAGTAGGGGTCTCAAAGGCATAACTGACAGTCTTTCATCTACTAATAAATTAGGAAGGTACGGTATTCCTGTTTCTCATCTTCTTTTTGTTGATGATACCCTCATTTTTTGCAATGGTAGGAAACAAAATACTAAGAAAATCTTTGACTTTATCTCAGACTATGAGAAATCTTCAGGCCAACTAATTAATAGATCTAAAAGTTCTTTCTATTGTTTTGATAAGATGAATAGATTGAGAATTGACAATATTTCCAATTGGGTTGGAATTTCTAGGAAAAAATTCCCTTTTATTTATCTTGGAGTCCCGCTTTATAATGGCTACCTTAAAAAGAGCTACTTTAATTCCCTTATTGATAAAATCACTTATAAGGTGGAAGGTTGGAAGGCAAAGCTTATATCGTTAGGTAGTCGTCTTACTTTGATTAAACATATTTTATCTTCTATGCCCACCTACAGGCATTCATGTGCCTAAAGGGGATTACTTCTCAAATTGACAGAATTATTGCAAAGTTTTTTTGGAATAATACGAATGAAAATAGAAAACATCATTGGATTAACTGGAATACTTGTTCCCTTCTCTAGTTGGAAGGGGGGTCTTGGTATTCGTAATATGAATGATTTTTTTAATGGCCTTAGAATGAAACAAGTTTGGAACCTTTATCAATCGAATAATTTTTTGTCAAACTTTTTCAGGAATAAATTTCAATTTAACCATATTTGGCAAGCTTTTTATAGTTCTGGTGCTTCAAAAATGTAGAACCCCGAATCCGCATTTCATTAAGTAGTGAATAGTATGTGAATAGTGCTCAAGTGTGGTTTTGTACACTAATGGGCCTTATGTTAATATACGTGTTTGGATTTATGGTGTGCATGTTTTAATAGGTCTACATATCCTTAAGGAGTGTGATTTAAGCATTAAAGGTGTTAGAAATTGGATTGGAGGAGATCCAAGTAGTGAAAATAGGGTTTTGTAGCAAAACAGGGGCCACCGATCGCTCGGTGATAACCTTCGATCAACCGGTCTTAAACTGATCGATCAGTAGCTATTGATTGGTTAACTACTTTGTATGGGGAAAAATTTCAGAGATTGTGTTTTCAACAGATTGCTCGGTTGAAACCACCGATTGCTCGGTCTGTACCACCGATCGATCGGTCCTACACAGATTTTCTTCATTAGGGTATTTAAGACTTTAGCCATTTCCCATTTGCCTATATAAGGCTTGTTCATGCCTTAGAGTTTCAGAAACCCTTTGTGCACTATTTTGAGAGATTTTGAGAGGGAGAAGAAGGGAGAAGCTAGGTTGTTGCTCAAGCTTGAAGGAAGATCAAGATCCTTCCTTCCTTTTGGTGTTTCTCATCAAAGAACTTGAAGTTCTTCACGTATTCCAAGTTTTTGGGATCAAAACCACTAATTTCACCAAGGTAGATACACTCTACTACCAATCTTGTGATACTACTACTTACCACATGTTGTTCTACTTGTTTTATATTATATATCTTTTGATTGTTATGGTGTGAAGGGATGTTATTTTATACTTGGATGTAAGTTGTCACTATGATGCACTCTAAGTGTTTGATTTAATGTCTCTAAGGGTTTTTGGGTGTTTCAACATGTTATTACTCTCATATGTTCATATGCTTGCATGTCTCGCATGAACCGAGGTTTTTCCATGGATTTCTCAAAGTACGAAAAGGGTTTTGAATGAAAAACTTATATGAATGATTCTAAGCAACTCTATGATATCTCTAAGATCGGTTCACAAGCTCAAAAGGATCATGATACACTCACAAGAACTCTATGATAATGTCTAAGATCGTCTCACAAGCTCAAAAGGATCATAAATGAAACTGCTCTAAGATCTCTATGGTATTGGCTCTATGGTATTTGCTCTATGGTATTGCTCTATGTCTCTACAGATCATAAACGACTCTAAGGAACTCCATGGACTCTATGAACTATAAGAACTCACAAGGCTATGATTATCGCTTGACTCACTCGGTTTTGGTTTCGGATTTTATCACATGTGTTATTTTACGGTTTCCACTGTCAGCACCCTATTTTTACACCCCCTTAACCGTGGTTAATTAATTTAGCTATGGTCCAAACCCTAGTTAACCCTAAGCTTAACCCTATGTAGTCCTAAACCCAAACCCTAGGTAGCCCTAGCCTAACCTTAGTAAGCCCTAGGTATACCCAAGGCCCAAGCCCATTTGACCAAACTTATACCTAGACAACTCAATCAAACCCAATTACCTAATTTTATTACCCAACCCAAATAGTCAAGCCCAAATACCCAATCACCCAATTGCCTAAGCCAAAGCCTATTTCCATAGCCCAAGCCCAAATGTCATAGTCAAAGTCCAATAATCATAACCCATAACCCATCTACTAATAACCCATGATCCATAAGACCTAATCCACATATCCATATCCACCTACCCTATATCCTACAACCCATACCCATATAACTCATAGTTCACTCAACCCACCAACTCTCTTACACCTCTCTTACATCAACCCATACCTATATAACTCATAGTTCACTCAACCCACCAACTCTCTTACACTCTCTTACACTCCTTACAACACTTAATCCATCAACTCACCTTACAACACTCAAGTCTTTACTCACTAGCTCCTTTTATCCCCCATGTAAAAGACACAACCCAACCTCGTAGTTTTCCTATAAATACCAATCCCTTAATCCCTTAGATCCATCCCTCAAGACCCCTAGAAGGTTCTCACCCACTTGTATTTCTCTTGAGTTTGAAGAAGGGAGAAGAAACTAAGGTTTAGAGTTTAGAAAGAATTGTAAGATTAAAAGCTTAGAGTTCTTTGCTAACTCTCTTCCTTTGTGGATTCTAAAACCCTACCCCTTGGAGCATTGAAGGTGAATTCTTGAAGGAGTAGGCACTCCTTCTTTCATCTTCTCTTCTTTTTTATCTTTTTTTTAAATTTGGTTCTCTCTTCTTGATCTCTCATTTCTCAAGCATAGTTGGGCCTCTCTACATCAATCTAATGGTGTAGAGGGACCCCATATCAAAAACAAAGAGATGTTCCTTTTTTGTACATATTATTTATTTTTTATGCACCCACAAATGTGGATATGGGTAGGCCCATAGAGAGTGAAAGCTAAAGCTATACCTCTCTTTTTCATTTTGTTTCTTTTTTGAGATTCTAGTCCTCTTTCTAGAATTTTTTGTGAAAGCTCATCCCCTCCCTAACATTCTTTAGAGCAACATTACATCATTAATGATGGTGTAAATGAACCACCTTAAAAGGGAGAGGATGAGTTTTCATTTTCTTTCATTTCTTTATTTTTCCTTCATGTTCTATGGGTAGGTGATGGTTTAAGGACTTAAAATAAATGATAGTTTAAGGACTTAAAGAGGACATTCTTAAAAATGTCTCATACCAAAGACAATGATATTTGATCTATTATCAACACCAATTCAACAAAATAGGTGTTGGCAATAGACCATTTACATTCATAAGACATCCCTCTTTATGTCTTAAAATATAATCTTTTAGCCAAACTCTTGGATTAAATGTGACTTTAGCTAAGTTTTTCAAAACCCTACCTATATGAAAATCCAAAAAAACATGATAAAAGCTCAAAATACCAAAAACATAATAAAATCTCAAAATACCAAAAAACATTCAAATATAATCAAAATACCAAAAACATGCAAATATAACCAAAATACCAAAAACATTCAAATATCTCCAAAATCCCAAAAAATATAAAAATACAAAAAATCAAAAAGAGACTTGTAGGACCTCTTTAGCTTTGGTTAGCTCACCTAACCATAGTTAAATCTCCTCTAACCGCGGTTAGACCTACCCCTTGTGCACTTGACCTCCCCGGTCAACTAAACCATAGCCTTCTAAGCTAGACCCTTTGACCACCCTATGCACACACACACTCCCCCCTAGCCTCGGCACAGGCTCGTGTGCCAGAACTACGCTCGGTCTGATCTCACCATGTGAGTACGTAGGCAACCCAACTCGGGTTCGACCCTAGCCATCTAGCTTTCTATTTTTCTTGGATTAGCACTCACTTAAAAACTTTGGACATTCTAATTAAACTTTGAGATTATAATTGGCTTAAGTTTAGGGAGTAGGTAACCGTTATAAAACGGGGGTCTTGGGGTGCCTAACACCTTCCTCAAGGCTTAATCGAACCACTTACCCTAACTCTGATTAGACCATTTGCCTTATCCAAACAAACAAATACCCGGGACCTATCCCTAAGAATGAATAGGTGGCGACTCAAGTCAAAACATATAATTGTGAAAGTGGGTAGGAAGATCTCATGCTCACATCCACGCTTTGACATGTTTTAAGGATTTCATTCTCCATGACTCACATGCTCTATGCTATTATTGCTTTATTGTTAGTAGCTTGTATACGCTAAGTATTCCACACTCAGCCGATATTTGTTATCATTGGCAGGTGCTCGGGTTCCATTCGACTTATGTGGTACGGAGCCTTGGGTAGAGGAAGAGTACTTCGACCCGAAGCCTTCTATGGATCACTATCAGGATGACGGCTTATTAGATAGGCGTCATGATTTCGACTTCTGTTGATCGACTTAGAAAGACTTGATATGTTGTTAAGTGAGAGTGGGACTTGTCCACTCCACCCTTTTTGATACTTATACAATGGTATTTTGTTGGTTCAAACTTGAACCAAGTAATAGGAGTATTTAGTTCCGTATTTTGAATTCCGCTATGTTAGTTATATTTTGCTTCCGCTATTCATTGTAAATCATTTCCGCTATGTATGTTGTGTACTCTGACCGGTTTTTATACGTGCCTTATGTATCATATTGAAGGTATGATACGGAGGTCACGAGTCAAAGTATCCCTAACTCCTAGGGGTATTTTGGGTCGCGACAAAAAACATGGATCAAAATTAGCCAATTGTGTAAAGATGTAATATATAAATCAAATTCTTTAATTGGTAATGGAACTAAGATAAATTTCTGGTTAGATTGTTGGTTTGGAGAGGTTCCTCTCATTGATCTTGCTCTTTCTCCTCCTAAATCTTTTTCTCTTATTTTAGAAATGCTTGATGCTAATGGTAATTGGGTTTTTTATCTTGTAAATGACTATATTCTGTCCATTTGAAGATAGCTATTAGAGATGCCGGTTATTTTACTTCAGATTCTGAGGATATTTTTATTTAGAATCCCAGTCCGAATGGTAAGTTTATAGTTAAATTTGCGTGGGAATCTATTAGAATTTCTCGTGCTTATGAGGATTGGAGTTGTCACGCCCCAAAATACCACCTAGGAGTTATGATACTTTGACGATGTGACTTATTCTTAAAACCATCATGCAAGGAGTATACAAGGCGTGCCAAATAATGTAACTGAAAATTTCTTCTATATAAATGTTCTTCCAAGTGTTAACATAAACAATGACTGAATAAAAACTACAATAAGTACAAAAAGGCACCACACTTGAGTTACCAGCTCCCGCCCACATAAAAATTTCCCCAAAAGAAAATCCCAAAGTACATGCCTCTCTCACTCAACCCAACCCTAGGGTCATTGGTCAAAACCCCTAACATCTAGATGACAATCTCGAACAACTCTTGCTCTCCATAAACCGCCTCTATCCAAGGACTTGGAGTATATATATCGTATGGTGTACCTGCCGACATTAATAGGTACGGCTAAGTATGGAACACTCAGTGAGTACAAGCTACTAGCTAACAATAGTAATAACAATAATATGTCATGCGTAGTACAGTTCATCATCACATATACATAATCAGAGTGCGGAAGCTAAGACAAAATGAAAAATGTAAAATCTTGAACATCATATTTTAAATCATACTTTATGTTTATGCTTTAACCCAAAATGTATTTCAATTACCTTATGAGTTCCTTATGCATCTTATGATTCTAATGAGTTCCTTATACGTCTTGTGCATCTTGTGGGTACCTTACACATCTTAAGAGATTCTTTATTTTACTTATCTTATTTGGCTAGCACCTGAACTATAAAATGGACGGACATACTAGGATCTTATCTTGTATTAACTAGTACCCGAACTATGAAATGGATAGACATACTAGGATCTTGGCTTGCTTTATTAATGCTCGAACTATAATGGGATGGAACACATTAGCATCTTGTCTTGACTTGACCAGTGCCCAGACTATAGTGGAGCGGAACATACTAGCATCCTTGTAATTGCTTTACTAATACCCAAAATATAATGGAACGGAACACATTAGCAAATTAACTTGCTTTACTAATGCCCGGGCTATGTTGAAATGGAACACATTAGTAAATTAACTTGCTTTACTAATGCCCGGACTATGGTGGAACGGAACACGTTAGCATCCTTGTACTTGCTTTACTAATGCCCGAATTATAATGGAACGGAACACATTAGCAAATTAACTTCCTTTACAAATGCCCGGACTATGGTGGAATGGAACACATTAGCATCCTTATACTTAGCTTACTAATGCCTGAACTATAATAGAACGGAACACATTAGCAAATTAACTTGCTTTACTAATGCCCGGACTATGGTGGAACGGAAGACATTAACATCCTTGTAGTTGTTGTCGCGACCCAAAATACTCCCTGGGAGTTAGGGATACTTTGGCTCGTGATGTCCCATATCCGATACCAAACCATTCTATAATAATACCCTAGCATGACATAACAGAATCATAAAATAATGCGGAAGCTTAATCAAAGTTTTTTTTCTATATATAATCTATATTCCAAGTCTGTACATACATGACAAAAGTAAAGGTGCACATGCCCACTTATCAAAATACAAAATGAATCTTACTATCGCTCCACTCAGCAATAGTCTAGATAGGGCCACCTATCTAGATCTCTATCCTCCTGTGGCTGCAACGGGATAGGCGGATCCCTTTCTTCCTTGTACTCTTCTTCAACCCATGGCTCCGGGTTGAGGATATCGAACTGACCTACCGACATAAAATGTATAGCTAAGCATGGAATACTCAGCGAGCCCAAACTTTGAACTAACAGTGTTATGATAACAAGAATACCACATACAAGAATTTAAAAGAATACAATTTATAAAATTCATGCTTAAAATCGATCGTGGAAAATCTTTCATCAAAACTTACTTTTCATGTAAAACAAACCTCCTTGTTCATGCTTATGAGTTATTATGAATGCTTATGAGCCTCGTGAATTCTTATGAGTTTCTTATGAGCTTTCGAGTTCTTATGAGCTTTCTTGTGAGCTTCGAGTTCTTATGAGCTTTCTTGTGAGCTTCGAGTTCTTATGAGTCTCTGGTGAGCTTATGAGTTCTTGTGAGCTTATGATCCTTGGAGACTTATGTAAGATCTTAGACTTATGTGTTTCTTACGAGTTCTTGAAAGCCTTGTGAGACTTATGATCCTTGGAGTTTATGCAAAATCTTAGACTTGATCCTTGTGAGCATGAAGTAACCGATCTTAGAATACCAACCCAAAGTTTGGCTTTGTCAATGCTTAATGAACTTATGCTTCTTTCTTATGAATTGCCTTTGAAAAACCTTGTTTATGCTTATTGAAATACATGCTTATGAGAAAACCTCGATCGTATAAAACTTTTCGCGCGTGGAGTGCTTGTGAGCATCATCATGCATATATCGAAACCTTAAACAATTCATAGGAGTTCATACAAGACATATTAGCAATGTAGCATACTTAAACAAATTCTAAGAACGTAGAGTATTTTCATTCATAGCATCACATCACCAAGATCATGGCTTCTCAGCCTATTTCATCACATCATACTTAGCATCATGATTTATTGGAAGGTATGACACTCTCATACTAGTATAACTATATTCATCCATGTATTGAAAAACCCCCAAATTTTAAACCCTTATTTACTCATTTGATCATAATGTAATTTACCCAACTTCCCACATTTACTATTTGCATCATAACATAGTTGGACAATAGATTCAAAATCATACTTTCACTCTCATTTCAATCTTGAAATCATAGCAAAGCTAGATGGTAGAGGTACTTACTTCTTGATCACTTCCTATGTTGGAGAAAAACCCTTGAGTAGAATCCCAACTTGATTGAGGAAGATCCTTCCATGATTTGTGCTTCACTTGATCTTAAATCCAAAACCCTCTTTAGAAATCCCCCAAATCTTCTCCCTCTTCTTCTAAGAACTCTACTTAGGTTTAGGTTAACACAAAACCTTCCAAATGATCTCCTATTTATAGGCAAAGGGGTGAAAACCCAAGAAAATCACACACCAAAGAGTTTGATTCGCGCGCCTACGATCGTTCGTAGGTTTCCTACGATCGATCGTAGGTTGTCCAAAGAGTTTACCCCATTTTTGGGACTTTACGATCATTCATAGCTCTTCTACGATCGTTCGTAGGCTCCCTACTAATGTTTGTACTTGCGGCAGAAAGTTTCCAGATTTTCACATTTTGGTATTTTGTGGATAACTTTTGACTTCCTTATCGGAATTTGACGATTCAACTTGCGTTGGACTCGTCATTCAAAGGAGAACAATTTTATGTCTAATGGACAAATCCTAATTTTGAAGATCCAAGCTTGATTTGAGCTTCACTTTCTCTCCAATCCAAAACCCCCCCTTTGGAATCCCTTCTCTTCTCCTTTCTCCTTCCAAAATCTCCTCTAGGTTTAGGTTATCCCAAAACCCCCAATTGGTCTTCCTATTTATAGCTCATGAGGTTAAAAACCCTCTTTTCCGCACCTATAAAAAAACAAAATTGTGTGCTAACGATCGATCGTTAGTTAGGACGATCGATCGTCCAAATTCCAGTAAGCTATCTAGATTTCTGGGTTCCGGGCAATCGATCAATCATCCAAATTCATTGAGCTGTCTAGATTTTTGCTGTTTGGTATTTCGACCATAACGTTTGACTCACTCATCGGATTTTGATGATTCAACTTGTGTTGGACTCGTCATTCAAAGGAAAACAATTTTGTGTGTAATAGATAATTTCAAATTCTGAGTTTTTCATTACCTAAATGGGCTCTAAATCTGACTGGTCTGAAAATGGATTTCAACAAGCCAGATTTTCAACAGATCCGACTCCAGAAATCCAACTTTTAACTCTAGCCCGACTCAAAATCTGGAAAAATGATAAACATGAACTTCAAAGAAGGTTCCAATACCTTTCCAAAAATTCAAGAATCATTCGATTCCGAGCAACGGTGACAACACTAGAACTTCTTAAAGTGGAGGATATGTTAAGACATCCTTTTTTCTCTTCTTTGTGTTTTTGGATTCCCACACGCATCCACAATCATCACTAACAAGTTAGGGTGTTGTTAAACTCTCATTACCACTGAAAAACATCTAAGACAATACACATAGGCCTTGACCTCTAAAGACGCCATTTATAGAACTATTCACCCAAGTTTTCGGGTTCAACATACACACTTAGGGTGTTCTATACCCTATGCTCCTAGACACTTAGAGTATTATTATACTCTTATTTTGAAACTCCACATAACCATCTAAAACCATCACTTCACTTTCCTCAAACCAAGGACATGTGGAAGGCTTTAGGCCTTTATATACACCAAGCACGACACTATTCACTACCCCAATCACATGAACAGTGACCGCGAGATCCGGGGTTCTACATCCTCCCTCCTTATAGAAATTTCGTTCTCGAAATTAGGATGATATGAAATCAAGCGGGAACACCTTTCCCACACTCAACCTTGAACTCTGTCACCTAGTTATAGTAAAAGACATACTAATCATTCATCAACCAACACAAGGCTAGGCACTTGCATGTTGTCAAAACACTTATGTTTTTTTTTCATATTACTGAACACCGACGAACAACAAGAAAACTTCATACATAATATAACATGTTTATACACATAGGCAATTTCGCGCCCCAAAATACCCCCTAGGAGTTAAGGGATACTTTAGGTGTGACTGTACTTAACCTGACAAGCCATCCTGTAATGAACAAGGTAACATGTGCTATAATAATAACATGATACAGAGTGCGGAAACGTCAATCAACTTTTTTATTTTTCTATACTTACGGACTGTATTCTAAGTTTTATAGAAAACATATCAGTAAAGGTGGACATGCACACCTATCAAAATACAAAAGACATAATACAACTCTATCTCGCTCAATAGTCACCCCTGTGGGGCCAATGGTCTAAGTCTCTCACCTCAACCTGAGGCTGAATGTCAATTCTCCCATCATGCTCATTTCAAATTTTTTTTGCATTATATTAACAAACTCATTACACAAGCATTCATTGGTGGAACCAAAAACAATATCATCAACATATATTTGAACTAATAGCATATCATTTGATCTTATTTTCACAAACAAAATTGTATCAAGTTTTCCTCTTATAAATTCATTATCAATTAAAAAGTTAATCTTTCATACCAAGCTCTAGGAATTTGTTTTAGTCCATACAAAGTTTTTGTTAGTTTAAACACATGATTAGGTAGATTATGATTTTCAAAGTAAGGAAGTTGCTCTACATAGACTTCTTCATAAATAAATTCATTTAGAAATGCACTTTTTACATCCATTTGGAATAACTTAAAGTCTTTATGACTTGTAAAGGCTAGTAGCATTCTAATGGTTTCAAGTCTAGCAACCAGGGCAAAGGTTTCTTCATAATCTATCCCCTCTTCTTGGTTGTAACCTTGAGCTACCAACCTAGCTTTGTTTTTAATTATGTTTCCGGATTCATCATTCTTATTATAAATACCCATTTAGTACCAATAACAGATTTATCTTTTGGTCTAGGTACTAAATCTCATACTTGGTTTATTTCAAATTGGTTAAGTTCTTCTTGCATAGCAATGCCCCAAGATTTATTTTCAATAGCTTCAAAGGCATTTATAGGTTCAATTTGAAAAAGGAAAGTTAGATTATTATATATGTTTCTTCTTATTCCCTTTTCTAAATCACCAAGAATTAGGTCTTTAGGATGATCTTTATTTAATTTCCAAGCTTTAGGTAGTTTGATTGATTCTTCAATATCAATTTCTTCATCTTCATTTTCAACAAGATTTTCATGATTAGCTTCATTTGATTCTTGTTGTTCTTTTTTTTGATTAGTTAATTCAAGATTAGATATTTTTTTAGAAATTTTTTCAATATTATTATCTTCATCATCTTCAATAGGTTTAGTCTTTTCAAATGGATTAACTTCCTCAAAGACTACATGAATTGATTCTTCAACCATTAAAGATTTTTTATTATAAATTCTGTAAGCTTTGCTATTATTTGAATATCCTAAGAAGATTCCTTCATTAGCTTTATGATCAAATTTCTTTAAATGATGTTTGTCATTTAAAATAAAACACTTACAACCAAATACTTTAAAGTAACCAATATTTGGGGATCTTCCTTTCCATAATTCATAAGGGGTTTTTATTAGTTTGTTTCTTATTATTACCCTATCAATAACATAGCAAGAGATATTGATGGCTTCAGCCCAAAAATAATTAAGAAGTTTATGCTTATTTAACATTGTTCTAGCCATCTCTCGAAGAGATCTATTCTTCCTTTCAACAACTCTATTTTGTTGTGGAGTTCTTGGAGCTGAGAAGTTATGATTAAAGCTATTTTCTTCACAATAAAGTTCAAGCTCCTTATTTTTGAATTCACCACTTCTATCACTTCTTATGTTATTGATAGTATATCCTTTTTCATTTTGTACTCTATTACAGAATTTTTTAAATAGATTAGGTGCTTTACTTTTGTGTGATAAAAAAAATACCCATGATATCTAGAATAGTCATCAACAATCACAAAGGTATATGTTTTACCACTTAGGCTAACTACTTCATTGGGTCCAAACATGTCCATATGAAGAAGTTCTAAGGGCCTAGATGTTGAGATAAATTTCTTATTCTTGAATGAGGATTTTATTTGTTTTCCAAGTTGGCATGCATCACATATTTTATCTTTAAAAAAAGTGGTCTTTGGGAGACCCTTCACTAAGTCATTTTTTAAATAGTTTAGAAAGTAATTCCGTACTAGCATGACCTAAACGTCTATGCCACAGCCAACTAGCATCACTAACAGCAGATAAACACATCATGTTTTGAGCAGTTAAATCATCAAATTCAAGAGTATAAACATTCTGATTTCTATGTGCAATAAACAAAGTATTAACATTATCTTTATCATTAATCATGCAAAGATTTGATTTAAAACAAACATTTAAACCTTTGTCACAAAGTTGGCTTATACTAATTAGATTATGTTTAAGTCCTTGAATTAATAAAATATTTTCAATTAGAGTAGAAGAATTCTTACCAACATTTCCGATGCCAATGATCTTCCCCTTCACGTTGTCCCCGAAGGTCACATGCCCTCCATCCTTGGGAGAGATAGAAATGAATAGGTCTTTGTTCCCACTCATGTGTCTTGAACAGCCGCTATCCAAAAATCATACTGTTTTGGAGGACTTTGACTTGAAGCATACCTACAAGATAAGTTCAAGTAACTTTTTTTGGTACCCAAATCACCTTGGATCCTCCATAGTTAGTTTTGGGAGGGGAAGTTCCTTTTGGAACCCATACTTGTCTAACTACTACCTTTTTATTATAGTTATAAAAAGCAGTTGAAGGTGTAGTTGAACTACTAGGGGGTTTTGAAAAGAATTTTTGATAGTCCTTTTGTTTTGACAAAGGGTTATACCTCAAACCAGCTTTTCCAAAAACATAAGTTTGCTGTCCCAAAATTCTAGCTAAATTCTTTTCTCCAGTTGAAAGCTTAAAAGCAATTTTAGTTAAGTCCTTAATCTATGCCTCATTCTCATCACAATTGCATGTGTGAATTGGAGATGATTGATCCTTCTCTTTCATCTTCAATTCCTCAATTTCTTTTTGAAGATTTTCTTGTGATGTGAGAAGCAAAAGATTTTCCTTTTTAAGAGATTTATTTTTAGAAACAATTTTTCTAAATTCAGCATATAATTCATTGGAAGCATCTCTTATTTCTTCATAGGAAAGAGAGTCATTGGAGGAAGAAGTTACCTCATCATTTTCAAGTGCCATGAGGCATAGGTTGGTTGTCTCTTCATCACTTGATGCTTCAGAGTTGCTATCTTCTGAGTCATCCCAAGTGGTGTTCATGGCTCTCTTCTTGTATTTCTTGCTCTTGGCAAGTTGAGGAAATTCTGATCTAATATGGCCTGGCTTCTTGCATTCAAAGCATGTGATCGGTTCCTTCTTGCTCAATTCTCCCTTTGCTATCTCTTTGGAGAATTCCTTCTTAAATGGCCTCTTCTTGAAGTTCCTCTTGTGTTTTAGAAATTTTTTGAATTTCCTTGTCATTAGTGAGAAGTCTTCATTTTCTTCACTTTCTTCTTCTTCTTCACTCTCAATAGGCTGAGAGGCTTTCAATGCCAGTCCTCTTTTTGGTCTCGGTTCATCTGACTGATGCTCTTTCATAACGACTTCATGAGTCATCAGTGAACCCAGCAGCTCATCCATTGTTAACTTAGAGAGGTCTTTGGCTTCTTGAATGGTAGTAACCTTTGGAGACCAGTCCTTTGACAGAGATCTCAGTATCTTTCTTACTGTTTTTACATTTTATATGTTTTACCAAGAGATTTTAAACCATTAATAATGTTAGTAAAACGGGTAAACATTTCTGCAATGGACTCATCCTTTTCCATATTAAACAGTTCATATTTGTGAACTAACATATTGATTTTCTCATCTTTTACTTAGTTAGTTCCCTCATATGTAACTTATAATTTATCCCAAATTTCTTTGGTTGTATCACAGCTAGAGACTCTATTAAACTCTTGGGGACTAAGGGCGCAGTAAAGGTTGCTAATAGCCTTAGCATTGATCTGAATTTGTTTAATATCATTTTCATCCCATTCTTTCTCAACCTTAAAAATTTTAACATCATCAATGATTTTGTGAGAAAGATAGGGACCATTGTTAATTACCTTCCAACATTGATAGTCTAAAGATTGAAGGTACATCATTCTGGTCTTCCAGTAAATATAGTATTCTCCATTAAATAGGGGAGGCCTGGTTGTGGATTGTCCTTCTCCTAGGTCAGCTGAAAAACTATTGTTTGCCATTAAGATCTTTAAATTCTAAGATTTTTAAGATCTATTAAGAGTTACAGGCTCTAATACCACTTGTTGCCCAAATATGGACCCTAGAGGGGGGTAAATAGGGTCAATGGCAGATTTAAAATTATTCCCTTTAAATGCAGAAAATAAAAACTAAAGGAAATGTAGCTAAACACAAAATAGTTAAAATAATAAAATGCATAAGAAGGAGAAAGAGTTAAGAGATGCAAACACAGATTTATTTTCGAGGTTCGACAAACCCAGCCTACTCCCTACCTCAAGCAACACCAGGTTGGAGGATTCCACTACAATCCACAACTACACATGCTTCTTAATCTGGTGAAGCCTAAACCCTTTTACAATCTCTCTTTTGGTCGAGATGCAACCTTCCACAATCCCTCTTTTGGTCAGGGTCAAACCATCAAGAGAGCACAACCCTCTCTGTAAAGCCGAAGCAGCAGCTTCACTGAAGAACACGCATGTTCTTTGAATGATTACAATGAAAGATTTTGGATCTTTGATCCGAAAGAAAAACTCCTTTAAGAGTTGGATTTGAATGGAATATCAAACTCTAACAAATCTCTCAAGTGGAAGTTGAAACTTTGCTCAACGAGAAAAATCAAAGTATCATTTTCAGATTTGGGATTTTTAGCTCAAGAGAATGACTTTCAATGTAATAGTGTAAGAGTGAGTCTATTCATTTTTGGATCATTCAAAGATCACTTATATTTATAGTGATCTGAAATTTATTACCATTTGAAGAGAATTAAATGCGAAATACCCGTTATACATATAGCCATTGGCAATAAAGAATGGTTTTTCAGAATTTTTCTGAACTATCCAGTTGATTAGAAGAGCCTCCTAATCGGCTGGATGGTTGCTTGATCGCCTGGATTAGTTTTTCTAATCGACTGGATCATAAAAACGCATTTTATGAAGTTTTGTTCAATCTAGTCGATTAGAGGAAGGAGTGATCGATTAGATGGACCATCTAATCGGCTGGATGGTCCTCCTGATCGGCTGGATAGATCAAAAAACTTTCAATTTTTGGTTTTTCTCATGTTTAATGCTTTTTCTTTATCTTTAATGATTTGCACAAATTCCAAAGTCTTTAATTATGTTAGTAAAACATGATTAACAACTCATAATGATCTTTTGAATGTTCTAGAATGGATTAGCAAAGAGAATCAACCCGATCAGTACATGCAGATAAATTTTGGAAAAATTATTCTATCTAATCAATCACAGGGCTTGCTTGATCGACTGGATGGTCTTCCTAATCGGCTGGATGGCCTATCTGATCGACTGGATAGGCTAATTTTATTTGCAGAATCCATTTTCAAAAACCTTTAAGATATAATTTAATTCCAAGGTTTTGCACTTAAACTTTATGAGTATAATTAACATGTTTTAAGGTCCTTAATCATATTTTAATATTTTTTCAAGGGACCTATGGTCAATCTTAATGTATTTTGAGCTTTTTCACCAAATCAACCAATTGAGGATTTTTACAAGAAATCCTAAACAGATTACTTACTGCCTAACCTTGATGGAGATGATCTTTGAGCTTTTATGGTCTTTAGTGGTAGTGTCTTCAAGATAGGCTTCCAAAATCATTTTTATTGATAGTTGAATATCTTCTTGAAGCTTTGATTTGGAATTTTCATTATGTCTTGACTTGGTCTTTTCATTGAAGGTTCTTGAATATGCTTGAAATCCCTTCTTTAATTCTTGAATATTGTATAATAAGTTGCTCATGAAAGGCATTAGTATTACAAGATTCATTTCATTATTTATGTCATCATTAAAACTAATTGAGGGTCATATGGTTGTAACCTTAAGGCTAAAAATTTCGTCTCAGTATCGTGAGCAATGTCACGTTGCTCTTAAAAATGGATGATAACCCTCGAGGGCACAAAGGTCACCCAATGAATTTTTCAGCATTGGGAGGTGGAGCGCAAATCTCTATCAAGAATCAGATTGAGTGACTGATAGAAGTGCAGAAAAAAAAAAGAAAAAAAAATGCTTAACTCAATAGCGGTTTCTTTTATGTAATGAAATGCCCGTTCACATTGATACACGCCCCACTTTTTAACACTCATCATTTGTGGATAAGATTCACTCATTTTTAGGTTAAGCAATGTAAGCTTTTTTTTTTTTCTTTAGTAACCTGAGGTATCCCCAACCCTTCAGGTCAGAACTAAATCCCCGGGGTAGTGACAAGGACCCACAACCCGCCCCACCAGGAGAGTTTGGAAAACCGGGCGAGACTGGCCCCGAGAGGTCATGGGAAACGGAACACAGGACGTCCGAGGTTATGACTCACCCCAAAACCATTGAGCCACCCCTCGGGGTTTAAGCAATCTAATGATTTAAGAAAATGAAAAACAAAATCTTAATTTTAATTTAGCCAAGTTTAATCAGGGTTAAAAGGGTGTTAAAAGGAACTTGAACTAAGATGAATCTTGATGTCTTCTATTACGCAAAGAACATCCCAAGGCATAATGACGACCCCTAATGGAGAAATCGAACTACTTTGGTCGTGCCGTTATGATGAATTCCATGGTGACTATGAGTAAGAGGCCTTCCGGATAAGTTTGGGGACTTTGTAAGATAATGCTCATTGCATGAGGAGCATATTGCTATGAGAAGAAGGAAAATAGTCACCTCCTGGCAGGTGGAGCGAAGGATAGGGGCAGAGCTAGAGCCAGGGCCTAGGAGGCACCCTCAACATTTTGAAAAATAAGGGATTTTTTTTTAATTATTGGGGGCATATCATGGGGCATGGGGCCATGTGCCCCATGAAACTTTTGAAAAAATCAAATAAAAAATTTATAGTTAATCAATGGGGGCATGGGACAACTACCACTTGTCAACACGTGTCTCTTTTAATGCCTATTAACTATGGTTAAGATTACTAACATTAGGAGTTGATTGTTTGGCATCCGGTTTTTTTAAAACTAATAACACAATTTTGAAAGTCAATGTAACATAACATTTATGTTACCTCTATTTTTAGAAATAGAAAATAAAAGTAGAAAACACGGAACACCACTAGCTCCCACCACCACCATGGATTTGAATGGTTTACCTTATGTTCATCATATTTACCAAATTTATTTTTTCTATTTTTCATTTTGTAAAACAAGTAATAGTTAGTGATTCCAATTGTGTTTCCCACTTAAATTTTTTTTGAAAACAGGAGTTGATTGTTTCGTAAACATGTTTCCAAATTTTTTCTTTTTTGAACTAATAACACAATTTTGAAAATCAATGTAACATAAAATTAATGTTACCTATATTTTTAGAAATAGAAAATAAAAGTAGAAAAAACGGAATGCTCAACACCACCACCTATCACCACCACCATGGATTTGAATGTTTTACCTTATGTTCATCATATTTACCAAACTTATTTTTTTTATTCTTTGTTTTGTAAAACAAGTAACAGTTAGTAATTTCAATCGTGTTTCCCACTTATAAAAATTTTGAAAACAGAAAATCATTTCCAGTTTTTAAAAACAAACAAACAAAGAACGTAAAACATGTTTGCTAAACATGTTCCCATTTTTTAAAACTAATAATACAATTTTGAAAATCAATGTAACATAAAATTTATGTTACCTCTATTTTTAGAAATAGAAAACATAGAATGCTCTACTCCACCTATCATCATTCACCACTACCCACCAATATCACCACCACCATGGGTTTGAATGGTTTACCTTATATTCATCATATTTACCAAACTTGTTTTTTTTTTTTTTTTGTACAACAAGTAATTAAAAAAATTTAAAAATAGAAAGTCGTTTTAAAAACAAAATAGAAAAAGGGCAATGCATCCAAACATCCCCTGAGTTTTTATTGAGTGGGGGGGGGGAGGTGTCATTTCGTTTATCTAGATTAGTAGTTAGGTTAGGTCAGTATACATGGTAGGCTTCTCGACCGCCACATCGAGACTCAAAATCGAAACCGCCCCCAAAGGGAATACAACTAGGCATGTAAAAAAAATCATGTAACAAGGGTTCCCTACCTAGCCCGACTCTTGAGGGTAGGGTTAGGGCCTAGCCAATCCAGATCCTTGAAGAGCTATGATAGGGTTAGGGTCTTGCATTTATAAGTAAGGGCAGAGTTAGGCCTCACCCTGGCCCTACCATTTGATAGCCATACCTTAAATCCAATCCCTTGAAACCTAAATACTAATCCCTTGAAACCCTAACCCTAAGACTCTAATTGATTACTTCCTTACCCTAACACTATGATTAATTTTGATTATCCCTAAGACATTAAGTCAGTAACACTGTAATTATTTTTTTTATTGTGATTACCCTGAACACAATTGTTGCCCAAGGATTTGACCCTAGAGGGGGGGGGGGGGGGGTGAATAGGGTCTATGGCAAAATTCAAAATTCTATCATATTCCTTTAAGCGGAATTTTAATTTTAACAAATTAAAAAGGAAATGAATTATGCAATTCTACACAACCAATCAAAACAATAAAGTAAAGAGAGGAGTAAGAGTTGAGAGAATGCAAATACAAAGACGTTGTTCATGAGGTTCGGCAATTCTGCCTACATCCCCGCCTCAAGCTATACTTGCTAGAGAATTTTCCACGATTTACTCAATCATCAATCTTCTTAAGGGTAAAGATCAAACCTTACAAAGCTTCCCGCTTTAATGACAAGAATCCACCGATTCTTAATTTTCACATACACTTCAAAGAGTGAAGTTTACAATCTCATTTTCTTCTAAAATAAGTTGATAGATCACTTTTAAGCTCTCTAAGAATCTCTCAAATTATGGAGTTGAATAGTTCAAATTCGAACTCTTTTTGGGATTCAAGAGTTTACTCAATTGATTTTGAAATCAAAGCTTTGGAGTGAATGATTGGAAGTATTAGGAGTACTTAAATCTACTTCTTTTTATTCATAAAACATTCTATTTTATAGCCCAAGAGGTTTTATGACCGTTGGGGGAACATCCAAAATGAAACTAGCCGTTGAAAACAAGCCGTTACAGAGTATTTTGGATCCTGCATGAATTCGTCGACGAGATTGGGATGTCAATCTCAATTCGTTACCGAATTAAGAACAAAATTGTTAAAGTAGCTTCTGTAACCCCATTTCGTCGACAAGTCTAGGATGGCTCATTGGATTCATCAATGATGTGGGCAGGGAAATTGCAACACGAGATTGAGCTGGGGTTCACCAACTTCAGTGCACCCGATTCACACCAAATCAAAAGGAGATGGAATGTGTGGACTACACCAAGTCCTCAATGTGGCTTTGGTCTATCTCTGTCGATGGACCTGATTAAAGAAACCCTTGCAGACTGGCCAAATAGCCAGTCCTTAATGATG
Organism: Tetracentron sinense; assembly: GCA_015143295.1. Classification (NCBI taxonomy): domain Eukaryota; kingdom Viridiplantae; phylum Streptophyta; class Magnoliopsida; order Trochodendrales; family Trochodendraceae; genus Tetracentron; species Tetracentron sinense. The sequence continues at coordinate 25,362,576 of CM026562.1, forward strand.
TCCCGCAGACAACCCTGTGTGTCAGTCCCAAGGGGATTGACACATGGTTAGGGTTTGCCCTCGCGGAGATACCCTCACTCAAGCTCTGTGGATAGACTCTATAAGTCTATCCACGAGCCAGTCGATGACTAGCCTAGTCCATAACCATAAAAGGTCATGGACCTAACCCAGACCAAAGGCTGGACCCATGGTCTCACCCTGTATAGGTGCGAACTAACTAAGGTCAGACCCTAGTCCGTAGTCCGAATATGTTTGGACCTGACCTAGACCGCAGGTGAGATCCATGGTCTCACCTCTTTAATTTGCGGACTGTCCTTTCCCAGATGGCAGGAAATTCTTAATAAAAAGGACTATCTGCCAGCTTTGGAGGATCCCAAGATAGAGATCCCCTCTCTTTCTCTAATGAGAGAGTGCCACATGGTACCCTATCCGAAAGAGGAAGTAATCCCTTCCCTTTTCTGGAAAGATAAGACTTGTTTTCCCTTTTTGGGGGGAAAGTCTGATCCTCCCGGGTTTCCTAGGAAAGAAAACCAATTTGGAGTCTTTAAAAAAAGACTCTCATTCATACTAGGTTTCTCTAAGATAAGAGAAACCAGCTATCTTAGACAGATGGCCCTCTCTAAGGAGAGTTGGCCTCTTTTGATTTTCTAAAAAAAGAGGAATTCAAAGGGGAGTCCAAAAATGACTCTCCAAAATATTTAAAAAAAAAGAGTTTCTCACAAGAAACTCCCAGAATACACAAATATACGTGAAAACACAACACATGAAGAGGAGAAAGAAAAGATTTCTTTTCTTTTTTGCAGGAATAACAGCAACAAAGGAAGAAGAAGAAGGATCTCCCATAAATGGAGAATACCGGGTGAACCCCCAATATAGCCACCTCTCTTTCTTTTCTTTCTTTGATGCTAAAACCTCTATGAAATATCTTGTAACGCCTACATGAGATCTGGACAACCCCCTTGAATAAATATAAATACTTTATTCAATATTTGTTCTTCTTTTAATTCTTCTTTTTAATCAGAGGTTTTTCCCCAAATCAGAAAGGTAATTAACAATTTGAGTTTATTCAGATTGGAAGGATAGTCCCCCCACACAAAACAATAAACTCCATACAACAATAGAGGTACTCTGACCGTAAGATTCAAGTGGTCAATCATCATGAAAAGACCGCTCTGAAATTTGTGTGTACAGACAAATCCTTTTTTAATTCACAGAAATCTCATCTTTTAAAGAACTAAATGATGGGAATGAATTCCTTGATCTTTTTGCCTTATCTTTTATTATGTTTTTGGTCATTTTAAATGATGTCATAGGGCCTTAGAATATTAATCAACTTAGTCTTAAGCTCCTATGGTCATTTTAGGCTTTGAGCTTTTTAAACAACCAAAACTTTGAGGACTTTTACATAAATCCTAAAATGTTGTCTTACTAAAAACATAAAACATTAAACCTTCTAAGAGATGTTCATTCTTCAACTTGATCATCTTCTTGGATTTGACTCTGTCTTCATGATTCGATTTGGACTTTGGGTATGATCTCACTTGACTTGCTTTGACTTGATGAATAATCTTCTTTGAAGATGATGTCATTTTCATGTTTTTTGCTTGAATGACTTTACTAATACTCTTGGTATTCTAATTTTCACATAAACTCAAGGAGAGATTAGTAACATAATTCTCATTGTATTATTGTGTTATAATCAAAATTAATGATGTTATCTTAGGTTGAAAACGTAAAGGCTAACAATCTCTCATTTTTTTATTATGACATAATAATGGAATGGAATGAGAGTAAGCTGCTCCTCAATATATAAATTCAAATACTTTTTTAGACAAGCTCCCCCTAAACATATGCATTAAAATAAGATTTGAATTCAATTTATTTGTATATAGTTTAGATAAACCATTCATTAATTGATGGTACTTATATTTGATTCAATTAGTCATTACAAGCATTTTGAAATCAATTTGAATATGTCTTTTAAGCACATTATTCCAATAATTTCAATCCATTATCACATTTCTCCCCCTTGACAACATCAAAAAGCATACACATTTAACAATCATAGCAATTCAAATATTTTAAAATATGATATCGAAAAATCAATACATTATATATCACAAAAGTATCACACTTGATATCAATTAAATTTATTTCAATAAGCCTATGATATCAATTTAATTCAAGGCATTCATAACCGATTTATTTTTACAATATTTACACAAAGTGTCGCGACCTAAAATACCCCCTAGGAGTTAGGATACTTTGGCGTCGTGAACTTATTACCAAACCGTCCTATACAACCTGTAAATCCAGTACAACATATAAGACATATGATAGCAGAAGCCTAATACAAAATCTTCTATACATACTATAGCGGAAGCAGAACAAACTTTTTCTTTCTATACATACTGTAATCCAAGTTTATAAATAAAACCAAAATAAAGAGTGAACAACTTCACTTAACAAAATTTATATACAAGTCCTTCTCTCTCATCACTCATGATGGGGCCACCTAACAAAGGCCCTCTGCTCCTCCTGAGCCCTCTGCTCCTGAAGACTACCCCAAGGCTCCTCCTCCTCAACAGCTTCTTCGACCCAGGGCTCCTGAGGACGCTCGCCATAGATGTTGAAGGGACCTACCGACATAAATATGTACGGCTGAGCATGGAATACTCAACGTATACAAACCACTAGATAGTAATGTCACAAAAATGAATACAACATATCTATCGCAGTTAAATCCATCATACATGCATTCCTGAAATCAGAGAGCGGAAAACAACATCATATCATGTGCATATATCTCGGAAAATACTATCGAAAAACCTCTTCTTATCATCTTTTATCTTTGCATATACAGGTATTTAAAATACCTTGGTTTTCATCTTTTATTATCTTCTCATGTACGGGTATTTAAAATACCTTGGTATTCATCATTTGCTACCTCGAGAGTCAGACAACTAGTACCCGTACCCACATAAGTTTTGGGTGGCCTAATATTATCCTCACCTTTGGCTACCTTCGGAGTAGACGACCAGTATCAATTTCCCTTCCGGGCGGCCTACTATCATCGGAGTCCGATGCCAGTATCCATTTCCCTTTCAGGCGGCCTGCTATCATCGGAGTCCGATGCTAGTATTCATTTCCCTTTTAGGCAGCCTGCTATCGTGTCTCCCCGTCGGCTTTCAACATATACTTCTTGTAACATCTTTTGCTTCATATACTTTCCATATACGTCTTTTGCTTCTTATACTTTCCATATACATCTTTTGATTCTTGTGCTTTCCTCTTCTTAATCTTGTAATTCATCTTATATACTTATACTTCTTTTTTTGGACGCCCATAATTTAGAAAAACTCGATCATGCATATGTATATGTGTCCGTGTAATATTTGTGAATAACATGGTAGACATAAATGAAACACTTTACATATAGTCATGTAACCAATACTCAATATAATCCATCCATTGCAATAGTCCATATACAATTAAATCACACCATTCCAATTACATCAAAAATAAGGTTTTTCTCCTTTGCTTTTTCCAAAACTTATGTCTTTTAGCATGCTTTTCATCTTTGGATACTAACCTATAGAACATCTCACTATTTACCATCTTTTATTTGTTGGTTAAAAACATAGCATCATCACAAATTAACTCACATCACCATTCATAAGATTTTATCTTGATATAGAAAAGGTTTCATGAAATCAATAGCTAAAAGAGTGTATTTCCACACATAGGAGGATATATATATCTATACTTATCAAAAACTCATGTTTATCACTAATGGTTTATGAAATTAGAACCTAGTAGAGTGTATCTTCCTTATGAGATAAAATCCCTTTAATCCAAGGCTTGAAAAAGCTTGAGGAAGCTTGTAGAAGAAAGCTCAAGCTTGAGGATGACGATTCAAGCTCCAATGGCGCGTGGTAGTGAGATCCAAGCTTTGATTTGTGCTCTTCTTCTCCAATCCAAAACCCCCTCTTGAAAAATCCTCAAAGCTTTTCCCTTCTCTTCTAAGGTCTCTCTTTAGGTTTAGGATAACCCAAAAACCCCCAAATCATCTCCTATTTATAGGCCAAGGGGTGAAAACCCCAAAAATCATGCACCCAAAAAAGTTATTTTGTGCTCCTATAATCGTTCATAGGCTTCCTACGATCGATCGTAGGTTTCCCAGAAGGTTTTCAGCATTTTTGGGGCTTTACGATCGATCGTAGCAACTCTATGATCATTCGTAGCGCCGCTATGATCGTTCGTAGGGTCATTACGATCATTCGTAATTCTGACAGTGAGTTTTCCAGATTTTTACACTTTCGTATTTCAGTCATAACTTTTGACTCCGTTATCGGATTTTAATGATTCAACTTGTATTAAATTCTTACTTCAAAGGAGAACAATTTTGTGTCTAATAGACAAATCCAAATTTTGAGCTTTTAATTACCTAAATGGGTTCTAAAGACAACTAGTCTAGAAATGGATTTCAGAAACCCAGATTTGCAGCCGACCCAGTTTTGGAAATCCAAATTTTAACTCAACCCTGACTCAAAATCAAGAAAAATGGTAAACATGAACCTCGAAGAGGGTTCCAATACCTTTCCAAATTCAAGAATCACTCGATTCCGTACAAGGGTGACTAAACTAGAGCTCTTTAAAGTTGAAGGAAATGCCAAAACATACCTCTTCAACACCTAGAACACTTTGAGTGCTTTCAGACTCTTTTCCCTCAGGTCCAACACCCGATTCACACCTCATGAATCATTCTCTATAGGTTTTTAACCCACCTAGGTGATCGTTGAAAGCATACCAATATGTATGAGAGGCCTCGACTTCTTTATGCCTCGCGCACTAGCACTATTCACCATTCACTATTCACTTACAACCCATTAAACACTTAGGGTATTTTATAACCTTGCTTTCCCACTTAGACTATCTTTATACTTTCTCTTTGAGACTCAAAACATGTACCTAAACCCTCACTTGACTCACCATAATACCAAGGACACAAAGGAAGGCCTTAGGCCTTTATACACACCATACAAGGGCACTATCCACTAACATTATTCATAGTATAGTGAACTCGAATTCCGGGGTTCTACATAAAGCATCACTTCAAGTCATTCATTCATTACAAGATGCTCATATATACATAGGCATATATCAAACATTTTTCTCCCCATAAAGCACATTATCATACATCAAACATTCATAGCTCATAATCATTAATCATTCAAATCAATTTGTCATTCAGATATTTAAATATCATACATCATATTAAAAAATTCAACTTTTCATAACATCAAGCATTATAAAATATCGATCATTCAAATATATATATTTAATAATCAAAACATCAATTCAATCATAGTCAATTTTAAAACATCAAGCATTGCGTCAAACCATATCATTAATCAAATTTAATACATATTAAGTATACTTAAGCATGATCACATAAGGAAGTCATTCAAATTTTGATCATTTAAGCACATTTTCTTTTTAAGGTGAAACTTACCAGAGAAATTCAAGTAGTTCCCTTTAGTACCCAAAACTTCTTGGGTCCAACTACGTTTAGCTTTGGGAAGACATGTTCCCTTAGGCACCCAAACTTGTTTTACCCTCTTATTTCCAATATATGTATAAATAGTACTAGAAGAGGTAGAGGTAAACAAATTTTGATAAGATTTTTATTTGATTTTTAAATTATAACCAATTCCTGCTTTATCAAACGTACATTTTTGATTCCCTAACATTGCATCTAGGGTTTTTTGACCATTAGTAAATTTTGTGCTAATTTTTGACAAGTCATTGTGAGCACGGGTTTTTGGAACCTTAGAAATCTCACGAGCTTAGAGTCGCCACCTATTCATTCAGAAGTGATAAATCCCCGGGAAGTTGGATAAGGTATTGGTCTACGATCGAGATTAGGGTAAGAGGTTCGATTAAGATTGGGGAAGGTGTTAGGCACTCCGAGGCTTCCTTTTTTCAATGGTTTCCTACTCCATAAGTTTAAGTCAATTAATGTCAAAGTTTGTTAAAATGCATAAGTGTTTAAAATAAGATTTATCTAAGAAAAAAAACTAAACAAGGGTCGAACCCGGGTTGGGTTGCCTACGTACTCACATTGGGGTGAGATCAGACCGAGCGTAGTTCTGGCACATGAGCCCGTGTCAAGGCTAAGGGGTGTTTGTGTGTGCACCAATGGTGGCTAACAAACTAGTCCGGTAGACTAGGGTTTGATTGATCGAGGTTGGTCAAGTGCATGGTATTGAGCCCGATAGGCTAAGGGTTTGGGCCCGGTAGGCCAAAAGAGGAGTTTGACCAAGGTTAGGGTTGATAATCGGGGTTAGGTCAAACTAACCATGGTTAGGGTTACTAAACATAGTTAAAGAGGTATGGTCAAGTCCGATAGGCTAAGGTTGGGCCCGGTAGGCCAAGGGTGAGCCCAGTAGGCTAAGGGATGAGGCCCGGTAGGCCAAGGGATGAGGCTCGATAGGCCAATGCGGATTTTCACGGAGGTTAAGGTTGCTAATTGGAGTTAAATGGGAATTAACCATGGTTAGGATTGCTAGCCATGGTAAAAATATCCAGAAAGTATATTTTTGGTCTTTTTATATTTTTGAATTTTTTTTAGGATATTTCCAGATTTCTTCCCAGGGTTAAGGATTGCTTAACCATTGTTAAAGGGGGGGCTACCATGGTTAAATGGCTAAAACTGATCATTTTTGGACTTCTTAGAATATTTTTGATTTTTTAAGCATCTTTCCAGAATTTTGTGGGTTAAAGGCCGCTTAATCATTGGTTAAAAGTTAACCAAAAGTGGAGTTTGACCATAGTTAAGGGTCCTAACCAGAGTAAAAATGGATACAGAAGGTTGTTTTGGACTCCTTGGATATTTCTGATTTTATGAGCATTTTTCCAGAATTTGGGGGTTGAAGGCTACTTAACCATAGTTAAAAGTTAACCAGTGGAGAGTTTAACTATGGTTAAAGGTCTAGTCAGGTCAGGATTGGGCCCAAGGAGCACGGCAAGGCCTAGAATAGCCTTCTACCTGGTCTGGGCCCTATGCAAAGCCTATTAAAAGTGATAACCAGAAATTGAGGTAATAGGATTACCTCCATTACAGTTTCATTTTAACCAGACTTTACAGAGATTTTAACTATGGTTAGGGACTGACTCAGAGGGTTCTGCGACCGCAAGGATGTAGCCTGAAGTTCAAGGAAGACCCTGAGCCTTTGGTGGGCCTAGGGGGAGGTCAAATGTGGGCCCCAGAGTGGCCCAATCACACTGAGTTTGGAAGTCTGAAATGGCGGTAGATGATCTACCGCCATATTTCCAGTTGGTTTTTAAAACTAAACTAACTAAGGTTAAGGGCATGGTTAGGGCTAGGATGATCATGGAAGGTAGCCAGGGGTCAAAGGATCCTAAACATAGCCCTAGATTAGACCAGGGCCTGGAATAACTACGATTAAGAGGGTGTTAACAGGAATAACTGGAAATGATGGTAGTTATTCTACCGTAATTTCAGGTTTTGTCCAGAAACCAGTTTTCCCCACTGAGGGGTTGCACCAGTTGGGTTCTATGGGTTCCGTCATGGCCTGAGGGACCCCCATAACTTATAGGGGGGTAACCATGCTTGGGGGAGATCTGCACCCGTGGTTGAGAGCCTCTAGGGGTCCCCCATATGTCGCGCCCCAAAACCCACCCTAGGAGTTAGAGTGAATCTTGGATGACTTGTCATGACCTACATGACATGCTTGGCAAACAACCCTGTAAAATACACGGAGCATATACCATAGAGGACCAAATAGCGGAAACATTTACTACATGGCACAGCGGAAGTCTACAAAACCTCTATGTATATGTACGATCCAAGTTTTGTACGAAACAAATTCACAAAAGAAGGTGCGGACATGCCCGCCAAAATACATGAATATAACTCTCAAGCTCACCCACAGCTATTCACTCAGAATCTACCACCTCTAATAATAACCCTCTACCGGAAGTTCCTCCGCAGGTTCCTCGACATACTCCTCCTCCACCCAAGGGCTCGAAGCACAGATATCAAAAGAACCAGCCGCTCCGTTATCACCTGCCGACATAAGTACGGCTGAGCATGAAATACTCAGCGGGTACCAAACACTAACCAACAGCCATAGCATAGCAAATACAATATAAGATAGGAAGCGATTCATATCATAACAAGAAAGTAAAACAGTTTATATTCATGCTTGCATTTCATAAAAATCGATAAATCTCTTGAAAACATCGTGCACTTGACTTGACTTAAAATCCTCGTTTCGTGCTTTAAAACTCGTCTTGTCATGTGTCTTGTTTTGTCGTGTCGTGTCGTGTCATGCGTGTGCTTGTCATGCATGCTTGCTTGGGAATTTAACATGCTCATGTACTTGTAAGATGCGCTTGTGAGATGCCTTGAGACGGAAGGGAGACCCTTCTTTCGTGATATGCCATGAGAGGGAAGGGAGACCCTTCTTTAATGCAATGCACTTGTGAGTGAGGGGAGACCCCTCATGGAAGGGAGGGAAGTATAAACTCCCTCCTAAGAAATGCTTGTTCTTGTCCTCTTGTCAAAAGTGAGGTAAAACATATCGTAAGATATGTCCCACCCCTAACATCCTTACTCTTGCAAAACCGTCGGTAAAACATGTCATGCATGCCGTGCTCGTGGAATCGTGTGCATACTTTCATTTGAAATTAAATATGACAATTTGTGGATTTCGCAATACATAGAACATCAATAATTTGAGCAAATCAATATTCATACCAATTTAGGGAAAGCAACATATCACACTATCATAAACCCTAGCAATTTTTGTAAGCTTCTCAGCATACATTTCTTGATTTACAACTCATCTCCTTCACATTGGCATTTCATCAAACACGTGGTATATGCATTATGGTTAATCCTAAATCTTAAATTTTTAGGTGGGTTAACGATCACAACACACATGTGTATTCATTATTGATACAATGCCCTCCCCATTTCATTCATTACAACAAACACACGGCATCCAATCGCCCATTCACATCCACACCACCATCCATTGATCCCCACATTATCTTGCTTAGAAATTTAGGTAAAAACATAAAATAAAAGAGACTATGAACTAGGAGGGTAGTGTAGGGTACTGACCTTGATTTGGGGTTGAAGAACACCCTTGATGTGGATTCCAACTTGAGGAAGAACTCCCACTTGGGTATGGAGAACTCGTGATGCTTTGGGGATGCCCCTTGCTTGCAATTTCCTAAGCTTGAACTCCCTTTGATCTCTCATCTAAGCTCCTTGGAGGATTTCCTCAAGATCCTTTTCTCCTTTCTCTTCCCTCTTTCTCTCCTCTAGGTTAGAAATGCCCCAAAATGAAAACCCTCAAATAGATCAAGGGTTAAAACCTTCAAATCTGACTTCAGTTACCGCATGCGATCGATCGCACACTTATCTGCGATCGATCGCAGGTCCATGCGATCGATCATACCTGGATGCGATCTATCGCACATGAACCCGAACATATTGGTCTGATTTTCCCCTGTATGCGATCGATCACACATTCTTGCGATCGATCGCAGAACCCTGCGATCTATTGCGCCTGGGGAATCCATCTATCGCATATGACCCCGAGAGTTTGGGTCCCAATTCGCCTGCATGCGATCGATCGCATCAAACTTGCGAACGATCGCACTTCCCAGATTTTGTTGTTTTCTTCCATTTTCCCCTACTTTGGTAATTCGACCATAACTCTTGACTCGGCTGTCCGATTTGGACGATTCAACTTGCGTTGGATTCATCTTCTGAAAAGAAACATTCCTGGCATTTTAAAATTTCTAATTTCTTCTTTATTTATTGACCAAATTACCCCTAAAGTCAATTGATCCACAAATGATATTCGGTAACTCGGGTTTTCGACATACCTTACTTAGGAATACTAGTCCTTAACACTTCGGGTTCCTTAAATTTTCTCATTTCATAGAAATAGGAGGATTACAAAGGCATAATACCTTGGCACGAGTCCCAATACATGGTACAAAATTTCGGGGCTTTACATCCTCCCCCCTTATAAAAATTTCATCCTCGAAATTTGGACGACACATGCATTACAAGTCCCAAAACATCATTACATAGCATAAACAAAAGCCTATTCAAATATCTTCGGGTATTTTGCTTTGACTTCGGCTTCACGTTCTCATGTGGCCTCTTACCGAGCATGATGTTCCACTGAACGAGCACATTGTGAACCGCGGCCATGTGAGGTGGAAGAGCTACTCGGTAAGCGACTTCACCAACTCGTGTGATAATCTCAAACAGCTCAACATACAGAAGACTAAGCTTGCCTCTCTTTCCAAATCTCATAATCCCCTTCCTAGGAGATACCTTCACAAAAAATTGATCCCCTTCTTGGAATTCCAAGTCCCTACGACGAGTGTCAGCATAGCTTTTTTGACGATCTTGGGCAGCTTTCAACCGATCTCGGATGATCTTGACTATGCCTGCAGTTTGCTCGATTAACTTCGGACCAAGTATTTTTCTCTCTCCTACCTCATCCCAGTAGAGAGGAGACCTGCAGCTTCGCCGATACAAGGTCTCAAATGATGCCATTTGGATGCTTGCCTGGTAGCTATTGTTATAGGCGAATTCAACCAAAGGCAAGTGTTCTTCCCAACTGCCCTTGAAATCCAACATACATGCCCGAAGCATGTCTTCTATGACTTGGTTTACCCTCTCGGTTTGTCCATCTGTCTGTGGATGAAAAGCGGTGCTGAAATCGAGTCGGAAATCCATGGCTTCTTGAAAACTTTTCCAGAATCTTGATGTGAACCTTGGATCCCAATCTGACACAATACTAACTGGCACCCCGTATAACCGAACAATCTCCTTGATATACAGAGCGGCTAACTGGCTCGAGTTGAAAGTAGTCCGGTAGGGTAAGAAGTGTGCGGACTTTGTTAACTGATCAACCACAACCCATATCGCATCTGAGCCCCTTGCCATCTTTGGCAAGCCAACTATGAAGTCCATGTAGATGTTCTCCCATTTCCACTCGGGAATAGGAAGAGACTGCAATAGACCTGCCTGTCTCAAATGCTCTGCCTTCACCTGTTGGCACACCAAGCACCGTGCCACATACTCTGTAACATCCTTCTTCATATTCCGCCATCAAAAGTGACTCTTGAGGTTCTGGTACATCTTTGTACCCCCAGGATGCACTGTGTATTTCGAATGGTGAGCCTCATCCATAATCTCCATTCGAAGATCTGCATTGGCTAGGACACACAACCATCCCTTGAATGTAATAGCACCACGGCTAGTGAGAGAGAAGTCCTCACTACCCTTGGCAACTTCCTTGTCCCGAAAAGCCAACAATTCAGTATTTGTGGCTTGATATTCTCGGATCAAATCTATAATGTACGACCGAACCGTGACATTTGCCAAAATAGGACTGCGGACAGAATCATTCACACTGATGTCCAGATTTGTCAAATCTTCCAATAGCTTCCATTCTTGCACCAACATGTGAGCCAACAAACCCGGAGGTCTTCTACTCAAGGCGTCCGCTACAAAGTTTGCTTTGCCCGGGTGGTATTGGATGGTGCACTCGTAGTCCTTTAGAAATTCCATCCAACACCGTTGTTGTAGATTTAGCTCCTTTTGCGAAAAGAGATACTTGAGGCTCTTGTGATCAGTGAACACATAGAACTCTACCCCGTAAAGGTAATGTCGCCAGATTTTGAGTGCAAACACGACTGCAGCAAGCTCCAAGTCGTGCGTGGGGTAATTCTTTTCATGCTCCTTCAATTGCCTTGATGCATAGGCAATGACTTTCTTCTGTTGCATGAGCACACACCCAAGTCCAACGTGCGAGGCATCACTGTACACCTCATACTCACCATGTCCGGATGACACAGTAAGGACAGGGGCCGTAGTAAGCCTCTTCTTCAGTTCCGTGAAACTGATCTCACACTTATCGCTCCATACGAACTTCGCGTTCTTCCTTATTAGGTAAGTAAGTGGTGCTGCAAGGCTGGAGAAACCTTCTACAAATCTCCTGTAGTAGCCTGTCAACCCAAGGAAACTGCGTATCTCTGTGACACTCTTGGGCCTTTCCCAACTCATAACCGCCTCGATCTTCTTCGGATCTATTGAGATACCTTCCGCAGAAACAACGTGGCCTAGGAATGCCACTTCTTCCAACCAAAACTCACACTTACTGAGTTTGGCGTATAGCTTGTGCTCTCTCAGCATTTTCAAAGCAAGAAGAAGGTCTCGCATGTGATCTTCCCGTGTCTGGGAATATATCAGTATGTTATCAATAAACACGATCACGCATCGATCAAGATATGGCCGGAACACCCGGTTCATCAAATCCATAAAGGCTGTCGGGGCATTCGTGAGACCAAATGGCATCACCAAGAACTCGTAGTGTCCGTACCGAGTCCGGAAAGCAGTTTAGGCACATCCTCAGCGTTGATCTTCAACTGGTGGTAACCCGACTGAAGATCGATCTTAGAGAAAAATCTTGCTCCCTTTAACTGATCGAACAAGTCATCAATCTTAGGCAATGGATACCTATTCTTTATAGTGACTTTGTTTAATTACCGATAATCGATGCACATCCGCATCGAGCAATCTTTCTTCTTAACAAATAACACCGGGGAACCCCATGGTGAGACACTTGGTCGAATGAAACCAAGACCCTGCAATTCCTCCTACTGAGTCTTCAACTCCTTGAGTTCAATAGGGGCCATTCTATATGGAGCCCTGAAAATAGGAGCAGTGCCTGGTGCAAGCTCGATCACAAACTCAATCTCCCTGTCTGGAGGCAATACTGGCAACTCCTCTGGAAATACATCTAGGAATTCACTCACAACTGGAATAGCCGAAGAGTCCTTTGCCTCGGGGTTCGCTAGGCTCAACGCCGCAAGACGGGCAATATCTCTACTTCTCAACCCTCGAAAGTGAAATGGCTTGCCTTCCACTGGTCGGAAGAGTACCATCTTTTCAAAACAAGCCACATGCCCATGATGTGTTGCCAACCAATCCATTCCCAAGATGACATTGAAGTCTTGAAATCCGAGGATGATTAGATCAACCGCCAACTCGTGGCTCCCCACTTGAACCACACTGTTTCTATACACTTTATCCGCCAATACTGTCTTACCGAGAGGAGTCGAAATGGCTAACTCCGGTTCCAGCTGGCTAGGCTCGGAGGAAAAGCCTTGAGAGAAACTCGACGATACGAATGAATGAGTAGACCCGGTGTCGATCAATACTCGAGCCAAACATTCATTGACTAGTAAGGTTCCTGAAATTTTAGCTAGCTAAGTCAATCCATGCATCGACAGCGTATACATATTGGTATATATACATATAATCATGCTATATATGTACACAATCGAATAATACATAACAAAAATTCTAAGGATAATTAAATAAACTACAACTGCGTACCTTGCACTACATCGTCAGATGCAAGTGCATCACCCTCTGTCAAGGCAAAAACTCGCCCCTGGTTCGCCTGGCGAGGCGGAGTTGCAGAGCGTGCAGGCTGAGAGGACGCCTGGTATGATCCTACTGGGCGTGCTGGGGGCCTAATCCCCTGAGACTGGCCAGGCAGATGCCGACTCGGGCAATCCCGGATCATATGGCCCTAGCGACCGCAATGATAACATCCACCCGATGCTCTTCGGAAATCTTCTGCCGGATGTCTTCGGCCGCATGAAGTGCAGACCTCATATGTGTAAGTCGGAGGGACGGAGGTGAAGCGTACCTCGCCACTTGAGGTGCAACTGGCCGTGGAGCTAGAAGAGCCTGAGGTTACAGTGCCTGAGGCATATACTGCCGTGGAACTGGAGGCGCATAAGATGGCCTCATTGGTGGTGCTGGCCACGTGTACTGATAAGGGCTGGTACGAGCCCACCTCTTTGGAGGTGCTGAACTACTGACTTGGCCTCTCGCCAACTCCCTCTTTTTAGACACCGTTTCAGAATTAGCCTCGACCAATAAGGCCTTGTCTACTACCTCAGGGTAGGTAGCATGTCTGAAAACTGAAACCTTCTCCATGATAACATCCTTGAGCCCTTGCTCAAACCTTCTCGCCTTCATTACCTCAGTAGCCACCATGTAAGGTGCAAATCGAGAAAGCTCCGAGAACTTAGCCTCATAAGCGGCCACAGTCATCGAACCTTGCTCTAGGTTGATGAACTCTCTTTCTTTCTTTTCTCGTGCTCCAACAGGAAGTACTTTTTATAAAAAGTATCCTTGAACTCATCCCAAGTCCAAGGTTGACCTTGCATAGTCAACTCTCGAGTCCTCAAGGAGGACAACCACCAATGGTGTGCCTCACCCTCAAGCATGAAAACTGCCCATGCTACTCTATCCTCCTCTGAAGGGGAGAGGACCGCAAAGATCTTCTCCAACTAGAGGATCCAAGCCTCCACTGCAAAAGGGTCCACACTCCCATGGAATGGTGGAGGCCTCAGTCTCCGAAATGCCTCAACCCCAGCGGTACGATGTGCTGGTGCTGCAGGCGGTGATGCAGACGATGGAGTAGCCTGCCTAACCGCCAGGATGGCGAGAGTCTCAGCAATAGAGCCTAAGACCTATGAGAGATCCGGCTGCTCAACCTCATCCCGAGAAGAAGATGAAGCTCTAGTATGTGGTCCACGACCCCGTGTGCCCCCTCTCATGACTAAAGTCCTGAGAACAATAGCACCACATAAGTTTAACTTGAAACCACAAGTTATCACAGTTCTATTTCACAATAATTCAAATTGTATTAGTTGTATAATACTAATATACATCGCATCACAACCATCGGTGTATTTATAATATTATACATTGGTGTTCTAGCGTTCCTAAGACTCGTCCTTGGTTGAAGCAACCACTTTAGACTTAGACTAAAGTTTAGTCTCACACTTGGAATCATGACTCGCTTCCGACTCACTTCCTTCCTAACTTATTTCTTAATATATGCTCTTGTCAAGCCGTGGTACCAAACTCTAAGTGACCCTAAAGACCTAAAGCCTAAGCTCTGATACCACCTCTCTCGCGCCCCAAAACCCACCCTAGGAGTTAGAGTGAATCTTGGACGACTTGTCATGACCTACATGACATGCTTGGCAAACAACCCTGCAAAATACACGGAGCATATACCACAGAGGACCAAATAGCGGAAACATTTACTACATGGCACAGCGGAAGTCTACAAAACCTCTATGTATATGTACGATCCAAGTTTTGTATGAAACAAACTCACAAAAGAAGGTTCGGACATGCCCGTCAAAATACATGAACATAACTCTCAAGATCACTCACAGCTATTCACTCAGAATCTACCACCTCTAATAATAACCCTCTAACGGAGGTTCCTCCACAGGTTCCTCGACATACTCCTCCTCCACCCAAGGGCTCAGAGCACAGATATCAAAAGGAGCAGTCGCTCCGTTATCACCTGCCGACATAAGAAGTACGGCTGAGCATGGAATACTCAGTAGGTACCAAACACTAACCAACAGCCATAACATAGCAAATACAATATAAGACAGGAAGCGATTCATATCATCACAAGAAAGTAAAACAGTTTATATTCATGCTTGCATTTCATAAAAACTGATAAATCTCTTGAAAACATCGTGCACTTGACTTGACTTAAAATCCTCGTTTCGTGCTTTAAAACTCGTCTTGTCATGTGTCTTGTTTTGTCGTGTCGTGTCGTGTCATGCATGTCATGCTTGTATCATGCGTGTCATGCGTGCTTGCTTGGGAATTTAACATGCTTATGTACTTGTGAGATGCACTTGTGAGATGCCTTGACAGGGAAGGGAGGCCCTTCTTTCGTGATATGCCTTGAGAGGGAAGAGAGACCCTTCTTTAATGCAATGCACTTGTGAGTGAGGGGAGACCCCTCATGGAAGGGAGGGAAGTGTAAACTCTCTCCTAAGAAATGCTTGTTCTTGTCCTCTTGTCAAAAGCGAGATAAAACATATCGTAAGATATGTCCCACCCCTAACATCCTTACTCTTGCAAAACTGTCGGTAAAACATGTCATGCATGTCGTGCTCGTGGAATCGTGTGCATACTTTCATTTGAAATTAAATATGAAAATTTGGAGATTTCGCAAATCAATATTCATACCAATTTAAGGAAAGCAACATATCACACTATCATAAACCCTAGCAATTTTTGTAAGCTTCTAAGCATGCATTTCTTGATTTACAACTCATCTCCTTCACATTGCATTTCATCAAACACGTGGTATGTGCATTATGGTTAATCCTAAATCTTGAATTTTTAGGTGGGTTAACGATCACAACACACATGTGTATTCATTATTGGTACAATGCCCTCCCCATTTCATTCATTACAACAAACACACGACATCCAATCGCCCATTCACATCCACACCACCATCCATTGATCCCCACATTATCTTGCTTAGAAATTTAGGGAAAAACATAAAATAAAAGAGACTATGAACTAGGAGGGTAGTATAGGTTACCGACCTTGATTTGGGGTTGAAGAACACCCTTGATGTGGATTCCAACTTGAGGAAGATCTCCCACTTGGGTATGGAGAACTCGTATTGCTTGGAGATGCCCCTTGCTTGCAATTTCCCAAGCTTGAACTCCCTTTGATCTCTCAATCTAAGCTCCTTGGAGGATTTCCTCAAAATTCTCTTCTCCTTTCTCTTCCCTCTTTCTCTCCTCTAGGTTAGAAATGCCCCAAAATGAAAACCCTCAAATAGATCAAGGGTTAAAACCCTTAAATCCGGCTTCAGTTACCGCATGCGATCAATCACACACTTATCTGCAATCGATCGCAGGTCCTTGCGTTCGATCGCACCTGGATGCGATCTATCGCACATGAACCCAAACATATTGGTCTGATTTCCCCTGTATGCGATTGATCGCACATTCTTGTGATCGATCGCAGAACCCTACGATCTATCACGCTTGGGAAATCCATCTATCGTATATGACCCCGAGAGTTTGGGACCCAATTCGCTTGCATGTGATCGATCGCATCAAACTTGCGATCGATCACACTTCCCAGATTTTGTTGTTTTCTTCCATTTTCCCCTACTTTGGTAATTCGACCATAACTCTTGACTCGGTTGTCCGATTTGGACGATTCAACTTGCGTTGGATTCGTCTTCTGAAAAGGAACATTCCTGGTATTTTAAAATTTTCAATTTCTTCCTTATTTATTGACCAAATTACTCCTAAAGTCGACTGGTCCACAAATGAGATTCGGTAACTTGGGTTTTCAATATACCTTACTTAGGAATACTACTCCTTAACACTTAGGGTTCCTTAAATTTTCTCATTTCATAGAAATAGGAGGATTACAAAGGCATAATGCCTTGGCACGAGTCCCAATACATGGCAAAAAGTTCTGGGGCTCTACACCATACCTACGTGAAAGGTAGGGGGGCCTATCCTTGGCTGCTACTACTGTAAAAATGGAAAAACAAAGGAAAGAATGAACCCCTAGAATAGGACCAGGGGTCGTTACAGAGTTTTTAGCAAAAAAATGAAGAAAATACAGTGGGTAGGGGTCCTACCCTACTGTACACCCACGGTGGCACTGTTGTAGCTGTTGTGGAGGATTGAGGAGCAACACAGGAATGTCTGGGGATTCTTGGAAGGTCCTGAGGTGATGTGAGGTGGATGGAAAGGGCTTGAAGGGTGGTGCTCAACCTGGCCAAAGTCTAGTAGAGCCTCCCTATTATTTGTTTTTAGTGCAGAAGTGATGGGGAGGCTGGTGCAGGCCTGGAAGAGACCCTGGAGGTCTAAATGGTGGTCTCAGGTGGAGGGTGAAGCTTTGGTAAGGCTGTAGTAGGGTTGGTTGAAGTGGGGCAGAGGTTTCTTTATGGTTTTTGGTCTAGATTGAACTGAGGTCGAGGTGGGGGATTTATAGGAGTGGAGGGAGGACCCAAGGGCAATCTTGGTATTTCTGGAAGCATGGGGAACCAACTAGAGGTGAGCCAGGGCAATGCAGGGGACCAGCTACGAGTTTTTGCAGAAAAACTGAAATGGCAGTAATTTGATTACCGCTATTTCCATGCTCAGGGAAAAAGGAATTGGCGATAATCCAATTATCGCCAATTATGGACTTTGCCATTTTGGGCCCAACTCCCCCACGCTTAAGCCGAATACCACTGTTCATTACCTATTTTTGAAAATGGCGGTAAATATATTGCCGCCACTTTTGAAATTCGAATTCTAGGGCATGTGGGCCCCACCCTAATGGTCCTAAAGGTATGTGGGCCCACTGTTTGGGCCCACAGGGTGAGTTGGCAAGTTTTTGAGGGTTTTGGACTCATTAATGGGCTTTGAGCCCGAATGGTTTTAATCTAGGGTAAATCTAAGGTTTTAGCTAGGGTTAGGCCTAGGGTTAAGTCTAGGGTTTAGTTAGGGGCTTAACCATGGTTAAGGGAGGTTAACCCTGGTTAAGGCAGGGTGTAAAAATTGGGTGCTTACAGTCATCAATTTTAGTTTTAAGATGATCACATTCATTGTATGCATTGGTTAATGTTTGAGGCATAGAAATGATTTCTTCTTTCTTTTTCAAATTTTCATTTTCCTCTTTCAAAATTTCATTTTCATTTTGCAAAAACTCATTTTTGTTTGAAAGAGACGAATTTTCCTATTTAAGAATTTTGTTCATAGATGCAATTTTTCTAAATTCATCATATAGTTCATCAAATGCATCTTTAAGTTCTTCAAAAGAAATGGATTTATCAAGGGAAGAGTTTACCTCATCCTTATGTGTCATGAGGCAAAGGTTGGCTTACTCGTCATTTGAGCTAGAATCCGACTCACTTCTTTTGGAGTCATCTCATGTAGTTTTCATTGTCATTTTCTTGTATATTTGACTTTCTTGAGTAGGGGGCACTCCGGCTTGATATGGTCGGGATTTTTGCACTTGTAGCATATGATGTCTTCCTTTAGTTTGATTTTCTCTTGATATATTCTTTGATGAATTCTCTCTTATAGGCTCTTTTCTTGAGGTTCTTCTTATGCTTCAAGAATTTCTTGAATTTTCTAGCCATGCATCACTTTCATCCTCTTTACTTTCATTCATTTTTGAGGATTTCAAAACATGTCCCCTCTTTTGTGTGGGCTCTCCATCTTGTTGTTGCGTCATGATGACTTCATGGATCATTAGTGATCTTAGAAGCTCATCCATTGGTAGATTTATGAGATCTTTTTCTTCTTGGATGACCATCACCTTTGGAGCCCAATGTTGCCTAGGTATTTATCCTAGAGGAGGGTGACTAGGGTCTATAGCAAATTTAAAAACTAATTTTCCTTTTTTATGCGGAATTAAATTAACTAAGGAAATCCAACTTTGCAGTTCTAAAATATACGTAGTAAAGAGAGTAAGGTAGAGAGTTAGAGAGAACAAACATCAAGATGTTTTTCTCGAGGTTCGACAACTTGCCTACATCCCCACCTTTCAGCTTCCAGTTTCAAGGATTCACCACGATTTTACTTGTACAGACTTCTTCCCGAGTGAAGTCCAAACCGCTTACAATCTCTCTTACAGGTCGAGACCAAACCTTTACAATCTCTCTTTCAGGTCGAGACCAAACATTTACTTGAAAGAGCACAACCCTCTCTTAACTTCTTCGAAGCGACAACTTCAGTTGCGAGAATCCACCGATTCCTGACTTTTCTTTACGAATGAGGATTTGGATTTTTAATCCAAAATAAAGCTCCTGAAATGAGCTAGATAAGAGTTAAATAATACTTTAATAAAATCTCTCAAAGAAAGGAGTTGAATAGCTCAAATGAGATTTTTGGAAATTTCTAATATGTGATCGATGTAGAAATCAATATGAGTGTTCGAGTAGATGATGAGAGTTAATGTATTGATCAAGAGTTATCTTTTGTTAATTTATGAACTCCTTTTATAACTCTTCATCTAATATGGCCATTGGAGAAACATTAAATACGAAAAAAATCATTGAAAACTAGCCTTACAGCATTTTCAGAATCTCGCATGATTTCGTCGACGAAATTGGGTTCCCCAATTTATTTCGTCACCAAGATAAAAAACAGTGAAGATAGTGAGTTTACTATCTCTATTTCGTCGACAAAATTAGAGTAAAAACTCTAATTTTAATTTGAATAAAGACCTTAATGATGAGAATGAATTCTTAGATCTTTTGGCTTTTCTTTTTATGATTTTCTAGGGCCTTAGAATGATGTCCAATAAATTCTTAAGCTCCTATGGTCAATCTAAGTATTTGATGATTCAATTAACCATACTTTGAGGACTTCTTATATAAGTCCTAGGCACTCTCATAAAATAAAATTAAACTTTTATGTCTTCTTGAGAGTTGGTCTTCAACTTGATTTTGAATCTTTAGATTTGGCTTTGACTGTAAGATCTTCTTTTCTAGTTTGAGATCCGACTTGGATTTTGAGTATAATCTTGAATCTTCATTTGAGTCCAATGACATGAGTTGAATATTCTTTTCGATGACTTGGACTTGGTTGAATGACTTGCTTAAATAAATCCATTTGATTTTACTTGAATAATTTTCATTCTTTATGCCTTGAAAAATGTGTTAATGTTCTCATGATCTGTATTTTACCAAACACTTAGAAGAAACATCAGTACCACAATTTTCATTCTATTATTATGTTTTTGTCAAAATTATTAAGGGTACCTAAGGTTGTAACCTTGAGACTAACACCCAATTCTTTGGAAGAGATCGGAGGATTTTCCTTACATTCTCTACATTAGAATAAATTTTTTCAAGAGATTTTAATTCATTAATAATGTTAGTGAATTTAGAAAATATAAAGGAAATTGGTTCATTTTCTTCCATTTTAAACAATTCATATTTATGAACTAACATGCTAATTTTTTGTTCTTTAACTTGATTAGTCCTTTCATCAGTAATTTGGAGTTTATCCCAAATTTCTTTAGCAGAGTCACAAGCCAAGACTCTATTGAACTCTTGTAGACTCAATGCGCAATATAGGTTGCTTATAGCCTTTTCATTGAGTTGAACAAGTTTAATGTGGGCTTGAGTCCATTCATCCTCATCCTTTGGTATTTGAAAGCCATCAACATTTTTAGTGGGGATGTTAGGACCATTTACTAAAGCTTGCCAACATTTATAGTCTAAAACTTGAATGAAATACATCATTCGAACTTTCTAAAAGTTATAGTTTGTCTATCAAATGAGGGAGGTCTTAAAGTCGATTGGCCTTCTCCTATGGTAGTTGCAAACATATGTCATTTAATCTTTTCTCTAAGATGATTAAATCTTTTAAAAACAGAGCTCTAGGCTTTGATGCCACTTGCTATCCAAGGATTTGACCCTAGAGGGGAGGTGAATAGGGTCTATGGAAAATTCAAAATTCTATCATATTCCTTTTAAAAGGAATTTCAATTTTAACAAATTTAAAGGGAAATGAATTTTGCAATTCTACACAATCAATCAAAACAATAAAGTAAATAGAAGAGTAGTTAAGAGAATACAAACACAAAGACGTTGTTCATGAGGTTCGGTAATCACGTCTCAAGCTATACCCGCTAGAAGATTTCCCAAGATATAATTAATCGTCAATCTTCTTACGGGTGAAGATCTAACCTTACAAACCCCCCGCTTCAAGGACAAGAATCCACCTGTAGAACCCCAGATCTTGATAGCATGGCATGGTGAATAGTGCTATGAATAGTGTCTAAGGTTTAAAGCCTATGGTAATGCCTTGAATGGTTATCAATGATAATGAGAACCTTGTTTTGATATATTTCGGGTGGATGATGTATTATGACATGTATTAAATCCTTAAGAATATTTTCTTAATTTTATGGGTGTTTGAGATGAAGGAGTTAAGTATAAAATACTCTAAGTGTCAAAAAGGGTTATGTCTTAACATACCCTTAACTTTAGGGAACTCTAGTTTTTTCACCTTTTATCGGAATCGAGTGATTCTTGAACTATTAAAAAGATATCGAAACCCTCTTCAATATTCATGTTTATCATTTTTTTTATATTTTTAGTCGAAGTTAGGTTAAATGTTGGATTTCCGAAGTATGGCCTGCTGAAATTCTGGTCTGCTAAAATCCATTCCAGACCAGTCATTTTTAGAGCTCATTTAGACAACTGATAACTCAGAATTAGGATTTCTCCATTAGACATAAAATTGTTTCCTTTAAATGAAGAGTCCAACGCAAGTTGAATTGTCAAAATCCGATAGGCAAGTCAAAAGTTATGATCAAAATACAAAAGCGGGAAAAACTCAACCCAGTCAGAACACCCAAACGTCGATGTCTGTACCAGAAGGCCATGTAAACGTCGACGTTTGGGCACAAACAAAATGCATGAAAATCCCAAACATCGAATTCTAGAACCCTCATGTTGACATTTGGAACCCCACGTCGACGTTTACTTGCGGGAAGCACGAAAAAGGAGATTTTAAAGGGTAAAATCGTGATTTTGACAACCCTAACCTTATAAATACCCAATTTTCATAGGATTAAGGGTTTTAACACTTTGAAAACATCTTTTGAAATGGAAAGGAATAAATCTAGGATTCCAAAAAGAGGTTTTCATTTGAGATCAAGAGGAGCACGATTTTTGCATCCTAAGGCTTGGATCTTCTTCCTCAAGCACAATTTCATTCCTCCAAGCTTCTCAACCATCTCAAGCTTTAAAATCAAAGGGGTTTCAACCTTTCCAAGTTAACTACACTATACTAACTAACTTGTTGTAATCTCATAAGTAAATACACATATTCTCTAACTTGTTATGATTCAACCTAGAAATAAGGGTTTTAAATTGGAGGATTTTCTCAAGGTTAATGATAAATCTATTTTTGGGTTATTATCTTTAAAGAAAATATGATGTGAGTATGATGTTGATGAATTAGGCTTAGTGGCCAAGATTATTTTGATGTAATGCCATGAATGAAGATGTTTCATGTTTTTTTAGGATTTTTCCAAATATATTATGATGTTAATACGTCTTATATGAATATGTATGAAATGTTTAAAGTTTCCTAAGTCTATTGTGATGCTCACAAGCACTCCACACACTCTATGTTTTACATAACCGAGGCTTTCTCATAAGCATGGTATTTCAAGAATCATAAGAAAGATTTTTCAAAGGAAAATTCATAAGAAGAAGCATAAGTTTATAAGTATTGACAAGGCCAAACTTTGAGTTGGTATTTCTAAGATCGGTTCTCTCATACTCACAAGGATCATGTCTATTATCTTGTATAAGTTTCAAGGATCATAAGTCTCACAAGGCTTCTAAGAACTTATAAGAAATGCATAAGTCTAAGATCGGTTACAAGGCTTATAAGGCTCACAAGTGCTCACAAGCTCCATGGATCAGGTCTAAGATTAGTTCACAAGTCTCCAAGGATCACAAGGAACTCATAAGAACTCATAAGCTCACAAGGAATTCACAAGAACTCTATGCCCATGAGAACTCATAAGGCATATACAAGGTGTTTTCTTTTCCACGAAAGATAAGATTTGACAAATGATTTTCTATGATGGGTTTTAAGCATGAATTTATGAATTGTATCATTTTAAGTACATGCATGTGATATTATTGTTATTATAGTATTGTTAGCTAATAGTTGTACACATTGAGTATTTCATGCTCAGCCGTACATTTTATGTCAGCAGGTCCATGCATCTGCAACTCCAAGCCATGGGTTGGGGAGGAGTATGCGGAAGAAGATGCATCTATCCCGTTATAGCCTCAGGAGGATAGGGATCTAGATAGGTTGCCCTATCTAGACTATTGTTGAGTAGAGAGATAATGAGGTTTCTTTTTTTGTATTTTGATGAGTGGGCATGTCCACTCTTGTTTTGGTTTAATTATTATACAAACTTGGAATACAGTCATATGTATAGAAAGAAAAATTTAGTTACGCTTCCGTAATATTCTATGTTTCCGCTATGTTATGCCTTGGGTATTTTTACAGGATGGTTTGGTATCAGATATGGCACATCACGAGCCAAAGTATCCCTACCTCCTAAGGGGTATTTTGGGCCGCGACACCACCGATTCTTGATTTTCACATACACTTCAAAGAGTGATGTTTACAATCTGATTTTGCTTCTAAAACATGCTGATAGATCACTTTCAAGATCTCTAAGAGTCTCTCAAAGAATAGAGTTGAATAGCTCAAATTCAAACTCTTTAGGATTCAAGGGTTTACTCAATTGATTTTAAAATCTAAGCTTAGGAGTGAATGATTGGAAGTATTAGGAGTACTTAAATCTACTTCTTTTTGTTCATAAAATATTCTATTTTATAGCCCAAGAGATTTTATGACCGTTGGAGAAACATCCAAAACAAAACTAGCCGTTACAGAGTATTCTGGATCCCACATGAATTCGTCGATGAGATTGGGATGCCAATCTCAATTCATCACCAAATCTAGGACAGAATGGTTATAGTAGCTTATGTAACCCCATTTCGTCGACGAGTTCAGGATGGCTCATTAGATTTGTCAACGAATCCTCTGTTAATTCACAGAAATATCATGATTTAAAGACTTAAATGATGAGAATGAATTCATTAGTCTTTCGCTTTATCTTTTATCATGTTTTTGGTCATTCCAAATAATTTCCTAGGGCCTTAGAATATTAATCAATTTAATCTTAGGCTCTTATGGTCATTCTAGGTTTTGAGCTTTTCAAACAACCAAAACTTTGAAGACTTTTACATAAGTCCTAAAACACTATCTTACTAAAAACATTAAACCATCTAAGAGATGTACATTCTTCAATTTGATCATCTTCTTGGATTTGACTGTCTTTATGATTCGATTTGGACTTTGGATATGATCTTCAATATGATCCAACTTGACTTGTTTTGACTTGATAATGAATCTTTTTTGAAGATGATGTCATTTTCATGATTTTTGCTTGAATGACTTTGCTAATGCTCTTAGTATTCTGATTTTCATATAAACTCAAGGACAGATTAGTAACACAATTCTCATTGCATTATTGTGTTATCATCAAAATTAATGATGTTACCTTAGGTTGAAAACCTAAAGGCTAACAACAACAACCCAGACTATGTGATTACTCGTTTTTTTGTGAGTGATTAACATGTTTATGATTGATTAATTTGTTACTCATTTTCTGTAACACTTTGATAATCCCTACTTTGATTTTTTTTTATTACAGCTTTAATTTGTTGTTAAGATAAATTCTATTTTATTTAAATTTATCATTATACTTGTTTTACTTTACTTTTATATTTATTTTAAATCATTTCAATTGAATAATCTGTTGAGTTGATAGTCGGTGTACAAAAAGTAAGCATGTTGTTCTTAGTTTAAAGCTCATCAATTGGGGGGATTTCTTGGGAAAACTCATTAAAATTTGGGTAGTCTTATTGTCTATCAAGATCATGAGAATGATCTCTTTGGGCAGTCTTGGATATTCTATTTAAATTTTATGTCCTAAAATTCATTAATTATTGATAGTGAGTGGACTCTTACTCTTTTTGAAGTAACATTGTATTCCTTCCAAACATTATGAAGATACATATTGCTCAGTTGATGCTTGGTCCTAGAAGAATAGAACCAAAAAACAAGCAAAGAAAAGAAAAGAATGTAGCTTTAGAATAAGAAGGCTGTGATGGGTGAAAAACCTTTCTTGGAATTTGATAGGGGCTTTATCGCCAATTATCGAATTACAAAATGCCTTGAGGCATGTTGGACAAAGATTATAACTCAATGTATTACACCATGGCTTACTCCAA
Source organism: Tetracentron sinense (assembly GCA_015143295.1). NCBI lineage: Eukaryota > Viridiplantae > Streptophyta > Magnoliopsida > Trochodendrales > Trochodendraceae > Tetracentron > Tetracentron sinense. The sequence continues at coordinate 25,388,351 of CM026562.1, forward strand.
CTGGGACTTATTTCTGCAGGTGGTTCTCCAAAAATTTCATAGATAGCTATTTGTTTCTTCTTTCTGTTACTTAATTTCCGCCTTTTCATTATGTGATGTCCTTTTTGCATCAATGGTGAAAAACTGTTCTTTTTCTTTTCCAACTAGCAAAGCCAGATTTAAATTCTTTGCCATTCCTGCCACAAATAAATGAAATTTGACTAGTTTTTCACCAAATTGACAATAGCTACAACTATAAGTGCATTTTCCTTCTACTCTCTGAAGTGAGCAATAGTCTTTAATGGAAAGCAACCTTTTATGAGCATCCAGAGTCATGGCTGGGATCATGGAAGAAAAAAAAAGTTTTCTTGGAGAATGGAGGTCGCATTTTAGGACTGCAGATCACATATTGCGACTGCAAGTCAAATCCCATTAAAGTATACTCAGCAGAAGAGCTGGAGAGAGGAACCAACAGCTATGATCCAAACCTGATATTGCACGAGGACTGGGCTATGCATTCTACAGGGGTACTTACCATGGAGACGGCAAGATTTTCGTCAAGAAGTTTGTATACAGGTTAGATGACGAGTATCAAGCTCGTAAAGTTTTAGAATGGAATGTAAATGAAGTGGTGATAGCATCACAATTGAATCACAAGAATGTGTTGAAGCTCTGCTTAGAGACTCAGATTCCCAGACAGGTCTGTGAATTTGTCTCTCAAGTGATCTCTGCCACAGTATTTGTAGGATTGATCAGGGGGCAACCAAGAGCCTTCAACAACTCATCAACTAATATCATGGAAGAGCAGGCTAAGGATTGCAACCCGGATGGAGGAAGTTTGACGAGAAAGAAAAGAAAAGAAAAGAAAGGAAAAAGAAAAGAAACTTCAAGTTTCTCTTAAAATAACCGTCAAAAGATAAAAGAAGTTTTTGAGAGAAAGTTTGTCACTATTCAGAAAGTGCGAGTAAATGAACATGGGTTTCTTGCACAACAGGCTGACAATCGGCAGAAGATGCTGGGCAAAGCAGCTGGCCTGAAGAATGCAACATTTTCTTTTGTCTCACTGTTAAACTCATGGAATGAAGCATTACTCAATAAAATTGAGATGCATGATGCTGGAATGAAACCATCTGGATTCTTCAATGATACTCTTTGCTACCCCTAATTTTTTTTTATCTTTGATGGCCGAAATACTCTCATCGATCACCCTGACTAGCGCCTTCCCAACTGGAACATTGGAGTCCTTCCTTGTAGACGGTAACACATGTTCCTCCAGTTCGAACGACAGCCCCATACACAGCGACGGTAACATATGCTCCCCCCACTAGGAATGACAACCTTGTACACTTGTTTTTTCAATCAACAGAAGAAGGTTAAATGGATCACTACCCCCGGGGACATGAATAGCTCCCAACCTGTCAGATTCTTCACCGGTGACTTCGCCATCTTCACTTGGTTTGTGCTCTTCCTTTCCCAGTACTCTTTCCCCCCTCTTAATCTCCTTATGTTGCTCCTGCTTCTGCTTGTATATTGACTCTATAGGCTCTTCCCTTATTAGAAGACCATAGGCTTTGGGCTCAATAAGGCTAGGCATAACTGGATTTAATATATGCTCTATCCACGTGGGTGTGGAGGATCCTAGACTTTTTCATGTTATCTCTAAGAAGAGGGGAGGAGAAATAATGGGTCTCAACCAAGAGGTGTAGGATACCCTAGAGCACACTCACAATTCTTAACTCTCTCAAGAGGTGTAGGGTGCGCTCGTTTGGCGAGAAAGTGGATGAAAGAAAAAAATAAAAAGAAAAAAGAAAAGAAACTTAAAGTTTCTCGCAAAATAACCATCAAAAGAATGATGAAGTTTTTGTGAGAAAATTTGCCACTTTCGAGAAAGTGCAAGAAAATAAAAGTGTGTTTCTTGCAAATCAAACTCAAAAAAAGCGTAAGAAAACACAATTTTCTTTTCCTTTCCTTCACTTTCTCAAACATGCCCTTAATTTGTTCTGGGGACTAATGGATTAAATAACTAACCCAAAAACGGAAAGACAAAAGGACTAAAATAAAAACTTTTAAAAACCACTAAAACAGGTAAATTCGTTTCATGAAAAGGAAACATGTTTTTATAGTCGAAATCGGTTTTTAAGCCCAGAAACAATCTCCATCATCTATGCACCTAGATATTTGGGGTCCGCAAGGCAAATTCTGGCCATTTCATTCCATTAAAAGCCATGATTTCGGTCTAATCAATTTTAAGCTAATAAATGTCTCTAAACAAACTGCAACAAAACTTGGCCTCCTAACCGTTTAATCAGGCCTCATTAAGTAGTCATGGTTGTTACAATGGGAGTTCTGCCACTGTCCGAAATTTGGACCCAGTTCTGCTCCAATGCAGAATTTCATTCCAATAGCACTCTATTTTGTGCCAACAAGGGCTTCTTTCCTCAGCCATTTTCTTGTTTGTAAAATCTGTTCACTTCAGTGGCTGCCAGAGGTCCACCTATCCACCGAACGGTCTCGATTGGCTGTTCCACAGCTGTCCAATGCATCTTTTTGTAATAATATTAATACAAAGATTAGTTCTAAAAAATAAATAAATAAACAGAAATCTAAGAAGAATGATTTTCCATTTCTCCCATTTCAGCAGAGGATAAGAATGCCAGCCTTCTCTTGGCAACCTTGGACCTGTAACACCACACCTCAAATGCCTCAGTCAGGTCTGGGTATTGGATGTGCTCATTCCCCAACCACTCAGTCAAGATCTCCGCCTGGTCCCCCGATGGCAACGCAAGAATTGTTGAGACAAATGCTGATTCCAAGGTTTGCCACAACTCTCCATCCATTCTAAACGAAGGCACATCCTCGTTACTGGTTTTGGCAGAATCAATCAGAGCCTTTGTGCCCCTCACAAATGGAAGCCACAACTTCACCATGTGCAGCCGCTTTACTGTTGGGACTATCACGGTGCCATACCCGATCGCCTCCAAAACTTTAGCTGTTACCTCAATAACCTTCAACTTCGTCTCGAGCATGTCAGAAGTTGGACTTGCATCCTCAACAGCTTTCACAATCTTATCTGATGCCTCTACCCAACTGTAAACAAATTCTCTCATTGTTTCCATCTTAACTAGAATCTGACATGCCCATGCTAGATCCGATAAAAGGGATTTAAATACTTGGATCTTTCCTAACTCAAAAATTGATTCTTTGGGCTCTTTTAACAAAGATTCTAATAGAATATAAAATCTTGCTAACAGATTCCTAGTACATTCTCTCACCTCGGATTTTATCTTGTCATCTGCCGTTAGTAGAGGGGCATCGTCGTCCTCAGTGAGCATGTACTCGAGCTGATCTTGGGCTGAGGATTTGAGCTCGTTCATGGATAGAGGTGGAGTTGATGTGGCAAAGCGGATGGCTGAGAGAAAAATTCCTATGATAGCTGTTGGATTGACGGGTTGGAGACGAGCTAGAATTGGTTCTGCTTGTGATCCCAAGCCAGGAATGATTCTTAGAATCTCCTCTTCCTCAGCCTCCTCCCAAGGGACTGCTTCCAAGTAATCCACACAAGCACGAATGATCTGCTCGCAGCTGAGCTCAACGGCTACTCGGAGGATACCAAGGGCATTTCTGACACCATGCCATGTGTCAGGCTCTGAGCTATTTGTAATGTCATAGAAGAGGCGCAGCGTGGTGACATGGTGGTCAAACTCAGATTCTTGGCAGTACACCTCAACACAGTTGCGTGAGTCCAGGATCTGGCATGTGGGCCAATTCTCAGAGAGGCGATCAGCAAAGTACTTACTCTTCTCTATGAGAATGTGGGAGTGACAGTAGAACCACTCGTCTCTGACATCCTGTGTTCTTAGCCTCACGACCACATCACTGGTTGACCGGTCACCAATCTTGCACAGAGCCCTTGTTTCTTTATCCTGAAATGAGAAAAAGATTTTACGAGTAGAAAGAAAGAAAGCAGAAACGATATGATAAGTCCATGAAATGCTGTTGAAAGCAATTCGTATGCAGTATGTCAGGAACAAAAGACACCGTAAATGCTTTTATTTGAAAAGTGGCATAAACTTAAGGGTCCGGACAATTATCTTCCTAACTGGTTTGCTAAAGTAAAGGAATTAATATAATCCATAAGTATCCAATCCCCTTATGGATTTTAGGCCAAAACAATTAGAAGTATCATAAGAAATGGGTAAGTTATTGGTAGTTGGTACATCTAGGAATGTTAGTAAAAAGCAGCTAACGTACAAAACCAAGAACAAGGAGAGCAAATGCTTCAAGGCTGACACTAACTTAGGGGCTTTACACAAGAATCTTACATTCTTCTTTTTATTTGTTTCTAAAATAAAGGAATTAAGAATCAGATATGCTCATGGATGCCGACCAAAAACAGAAACTATTGTTAAAGAAAAAAAAAATGAAGAAAGAAACAGAGACACTCACAGGAGGCTCCATACATGCAGTGACCACTAATGGTGAGATTGTTTAGGCATCACGGGCACCTCTTCTTCTTATTTGTTAGTGCCTTGTTTCAACTATTGGGGGTTGGAAACACAAATCCTGCTCCATCATTTTATTCTATCAAGAGTCAGATCTCTGGCGTCTGTTATCAAATCACGGCACATGCAAAACACAAACAAGTATGTGTATAAATTAATATACAGATTATTGTAGTAAATAAACTTTAGAATGGTTAGAGGATGTAGCTTGATATCCATATTTCAGAATAAGAAAATTTCTAGTATGGACAAATATCATGATGACCCATTGAGCTTACAACAAAAGGAATGGATTGACCCAAATAATTCGAATTTCGAATACAAAAATATCATAGAATATGTAGAAAATTCTTACATAGCCCAAAAGATTGATCTGCAACTTCTTTTTGAGTGGATAAACTAGAGAGTACAACAATGATGGTAACAAAATAGAGCTCTTATCACTATAAAAGGGTCATACTAAACTTCAAAGTATGAAAAAGTTCCAATAAGCATCTTTCTTCAGATTGGATGTGAGCAAGAAAGAAGTTTGGGAATTGAATTTTTTTAACTTGCAAAAGTGGATCCTCTCAATACCACACTTCACAGCCTTCTCTCTTATGCTAGATTTAGATTTCCACAGCAGCGACAAAGAGCAATCAGCTTACCCCCAATTGTGAAGAAAACAAGGTGTACACGAAAGAGGATGACAATGTTGCTACACACTGTTTACAGCCTCGCAGACTAACCAAACATCTTTGTGAGGACCGAACAAGCCTCTACAAGGAGTGTACTAGGTAATCCAAACCTCATGGAAGAACTGATGAGAAACTGGGCTACATCAAAAAGCTCATAGAATTCTGAGAAAATAACTAGGCTGAGTGATCTAAAGAGGTACACAAAATAAACCCACATTTGAAATCATCAGATTCTCAAAATTTTCCTAAATTTCCTCTCTTATAACTCCAATTGGCTTGTTCCTCCATGCATATCACCCATTTGAATTTTTGTCTAAAAGAAAAGAAAGAGAGATGTATGTCTCCTGTTTGTACTAAATGAAACATTTCTACTGAATCCCAAGTTGGGTACAATGGAAGATATTCCTATAATTTTCTTTGAACTTAAACCAAAGAGTCTGTATCTAAAGACTGCAGTTTCAGTGGATTCTGATGTGGAAATCAAACATCTAAAAAGCTTATCAGTTAGCTGAGCTCAGATCAAACAAAACCCTAAATTTAGTTTTTACAGTCGAGCATATTCACAGATACAAATTCAACAAACGAATCGTGTTACAGTGAATGGTAAGAACACACACAAAAGCTGAGAAATAATATATGAAAAGAAGATCAAAAACCTATACCTTCTCTACACTTGGGTTATGGAGTTCAATTCGATTTGGGTTTCCCTACAACACATCCTCAAATCATCTTGGTAAAGTCACCTCCCTCACTCTACAAAAGCTACAATTCTATAGTGTCTCACTAGTGTAGTGGGACCCAACCCACTGTGTTGGGACGGGGAATGGATTTCATCTGGCCCTTGCCAGACGAATCCATCTGGTCTCCATCCCACAGATCAACAAGTGTCCCTCTTGATATCTCTTAACTGTGGTTAGGATTCACTAACCCTTAGGATTCAACTATATAACCTTAGTTTTATTTTTTTATTTAAATTAATTACATGAGTTAAAATTTTATAACCTGAGTTAAAGGGCATTGTGATTGGGCCAGACGGTTTTGGTCTTGCGACGACGGCCGGACCTAAACCATCTGACCCACTCACAGGCCTTTTAACTGGCTTTTCAACCCTACTCAAGGACTCATGTGGTAAGTTTTTCTATATTTTTTTTTTTTCTAAAAACCAAGGTTACATGTTTGAACCTTAAAGGGTTAGTAAATTTTAACAATAGTTAAGAGGTGTCAAAAGGGACACTTCTCGACCTATGGGATGAGGGCAAGACCGATTTTGTCTCGAGGGCCTGACCAAATCCAATTCCGTTGGGACCCACTGCTCAAAATTGTGTAGAAGTCCACAGATTGTATGATGATTGTTTGCTTTGGTTAAACTTATAAAATCACCCCGGATTGCAAAGAAGAACTAATGAATTATACCCTATTTGTTTTGTGAAGAGATAGAATTGTGGTACTGGCTGCATAGTAGGGGTGTCAATGGGCTGGCCTGGGCTGGACTTGGGCTTGCATTTTTGTAATTTTTGAAAAACTTGGCTTGAGCCCAATCCGTTTAGAAGAAATTCTTGTGCCCTGAATTCCGTAGGTTGATACTCCTAACTCACTGACACCCCTACATTATAGTATATGTCGAAACCACCATTGTAACTAGAGATAATCCACAAATTATATTTAAACTAAAGAGTACCTGATCAATTGAGAATTTTTCATACTACACTTGGGGTTCTCGGAAGCATTTTCTTGGGATCAAGTTGCTTGATCAAGAAATAATTATTCATTTCGAATCTTACTATTACTATATAGCGGTTGGTATCTACGTGGATACCTTTAAAATCTTCCATTTTTATCCAAGTTTATGTCACGTGGACACTCACTTTTACTCTCATAACTCTCTCTCCAATCAAATCATCTGCCACTCTCCCATAAATTCTCATCAATTCCTTCCCCTCTCCTCAAGATTCCTCCCCCTTACCGTTTCCATCTCTTTATCTTCTCTAAAATCGTTTCATCTTTCCTCCTCCTTCTTCTCCACCCTATTCACACCACAATTACCTAATATTTATAACCTATTACTGAACTTTCTAGTGGCGATATATTCGCACAAGATCTGCTAAGACAATCGCACTCTGCAAAGGGATTCATTTGTTTGCCAAATATTCATCCTCTTCAGGTAAGTGCTGATTCATTTACGTCTTTTTGCACTGTTCTCTCCCCTTTCTAGAAACTCTCTACAACACCTAAGCATAACACTTTTTTAAATGTGTTCTGATTTAAAAAAAATATATGTCCCCAATTTGAATGCTTGAATTTCTTTGCGTATCCTTGTTCTTTACAATTCATTCAAAGTTTTTGAATATGTTCTTTGCTTGAATGTAATTATTGCATTAATTTGTGCTGTTTTGTTTAGAGCAACAACTTTTATCTACTGATATGTGCCATTGCCATCACTACACCAATCTCAAATCAATATATTTGGTCAGTGCTCTTCCGCTTTCCCAAAATTAAACCATCTAAACCACCCAAGCGTATCATTATCTTCACTTGCTTTGTGTATTATTTTTACGCTATTTTTTGCTCATCGCGTAACCAACTGTGCAATTGGAGTTGGTATCCATTCTTTTGTTTTTTACCCAAGCATTCGGAGATCAATTTTAGGCCTTTCTAAAAAAAATTTAAAATTTCTCTTGACAGACTTTTTTTTCCCGGTAATGAAATTCTACATTTATCTTCCTCATGTCACACGCCCCTTCTTTCTCAGCCATATAGTTCTCCTTTTGTTGGTCAGTAACTAATTTTTTCAAACATATCTCTTCTTCTTTCCCCTCTTATAGTCCTCATTTTTCTAATACCTGTATGTATTCCCACATCAATTTTATTGTCACCACACGCCTTGGATTTCTCCTTTTTATATGTCTCCAACATTTTTCCCGTGCAACTTATCTGCCCAAGGCACACTTATTAGAGTTTTCAGAATTTCATACCCACTTAGAGTTGAGATAAAATGGGACCTTTGGTTGTTTGCGAATGGCTGCAATTATTGGCCATATTTTCGCCCTTTCTTGATCAACGAACCTTTGTGTTTTAAATTCATTACATAACCATTTGCCTTCTGTTAACCCTGTTAACTCCCCAAATACTGTAATTTCCCTCCTTCCCACCCAACTCACAAGTCGGGTTACTTCTCTTCAATTTTTTTACTGTACATTCCACCAAATCATTCACACAAAATCTGCAAATACAGTTGCATTTTTTATACGGCTTACTTAACTGGGTTCTTAAACAGTCATTGTTTTCAGGTAATTGATGAATAATTTAAGACTTTGTCCAATTTCTTTCGTCCTTTCTAGAAACCCTCTAAAACACCCACGCATATAAAGTTTTAAGAATTACTCTATTTACTTTTTATAGCTTTATTTTTTTATGCGGTGATCTAACTATTCAAGGCACCACCCACTTATTGAGTATTTATTGATTAGAATGCTTGCTTCTCTTGGAGCATTATTTCTTTGTGCAACTCCTGCAATTTTCTTGATTATTATAGTCATATACTTGATTACACATGACATTGTAGGTTTTAACTCTTCCAAGCCTATTGTTAAGGGTTATCTATTATCAAAAACCACACATTTCTTCCCTCACACGATCTATTATATATTAATCTTATTTACAATGTGTTGATGAAACCCTTTGAAGGAAATTCTTATTTGCTAATGTTGAATTGTTTGGATCATTTGAGGGAACTATGACAAGTAATTTAGCCATAAGTGTATAATTGAATTTAGATTACATTGTAATATACTACATATCTGAAAACTACTATTACACTTTATTAACACCAACCACATAAATAATTCTCTCCACAGGCCACCTATAAATGTAATTGTCACTATTATGTATGCCATTTCCATTGTTAGCTGCTAATGCCCATTGCATAAATTACACTTTAAACTTTATATAAAGCCCTACAAACTGTAAACCTTTATCCTTCCTTTCCTTCTTCTTTTTTAAACTCAACTTTAAATTCACCTTCTAAAATTCCATGCATGTAGTATATATGTGAGATCGGGCATGTTGTTGCTCTATATCTCTACCAAACAAAATTTTGTATTAATATTAATGCATTTCTAAGTACAATGCAGCTTAATTATCAGAACAAATTTACATCGCCGATTCAAATTCTCCACCGTTATTGCGATATAAAAGGTATGTACTTTACGCAGTAATTTATTCTTGATTAACATCATATATTATCAACATATTACTACTTCACCGTATAAAAACTTAAAAATTTTACCATGAATGTCCAAGAGTTGGCAACAATATATGTCCGAATGAAAATTGTAGTTGATTTTAGGTGTTTGATTGGAGTCCATTTGTTGTGATATGTGCTACATTTCTGTTACTTTATTTGTTATTTTGTCTAATTAATTTCATTAGTTTTGTCTTTTAATTATACTGAGTGTTAGTATTTTGTTCATATTTTTGTGTCACTTTCTTTTAATTTTTTTTTCTTACTGTTTTACATCTCATTATAATTTTTTTTTCCCCGTGCATAGCACGGGGTGTTTGCTAGTTTAATATGCACTTGACTTGTTAAAGGAGATTAAAAAACTGGGGTAAGCGTAAGCCTATTCAATAATCAATGGAGTAGAATCATCAGCTTCATGTTCAAAAGGGTGATCCATGGTTAATTCACACTCATATAAGAGAATTGTGGGAAGTTTATTTATCTAGTAGGCTAAGATATATTGTTAGATTAAAAGTGTAGCACGATAATTCATAAATTTTTCCGGAGTTTCCCATCTTAACTCAATTAATTGTATTTACGATATCTTAAATCCTCTGCAAGTTGAGGGATAGTGCATGCCAAGAATGTGCAATTAAGCCTCCTCTTTTTTTTTTTTGAAGGGGGGCAGACCCCAACATGTTTATAAATAAATAATAATAATTAGGGGACATAAAATCTTACCCTTATAAAATAATAAAAGAGAGAGAATTCATATTTTAACAAATTTAATGTTTTTCAAGCCTATTTAATCTAATAAAACTAAGCTTAACATGAACAAACGCCTCAAGAAAAGAATTGTAAAGATCAGACCGTTCCTCATTACATGCATGATCTGTCAGAATCTCTGCAATATTAATATTTATTTCTCTAAATATGTGAGGCATGATCTTCCACCAATATATAGGAGGCCCATGCACTAGGCCCACTTTCTTTTTAAAGTGACTTTCTTCAAGAGGATGACATGTGTTTGTACAAAATAGGTAGGGTTGCACTCAAGCCAAACTCAAGCTAAGCAGTTCAGGCTCGAACGAATCAATTCAAGCTTTTGTTTTAAGCTTGATCGAATGTTTAAACAAGCAAAGCTCAAGCCATACCTTTTTTGGTTCGGCTTAGCTCGTTTAGGGCTCGATTTAGCTTGAGCTCGGCTCATATCATCATAAAATATTTATTATATATACACAATTTTTTATATTTTTAATTAATATTAATATAATCTAAGATTTTCACTTTTCTTTATCACAATTTATAGTAGATTTTAATTGATAACAAATAAGTTTATGATAATAATAACAAAAAAAGTTAAGAAGTTAAAAGCATAAGCCTCACCCTAAGTCTAAACCCTCAAAAGTCAAGACCAAAGGATTACCTCAAATATTATTTTTGTTTGTGAGTGTATTAATTTTAATAGTTTCTTGTATTATAATTCAATAATAAATACTTTTATTAAAATCATATAAAATTATATAAAATAATTTCGTGAATCAAGCTTGAGCCAACCTGAGCTCGGCTTGGTTTAAATGAAGTTGAAGCTCAAGCAAAGTTTGAACCCGATCAACTTGTTCAAGCCAAGCTCATGCCAAAACATTCAAGGTCAAGCCGAGCTCGAGCATGTTCAAGCCTGACCAAGCTCTGGTCAGCTCGACTTGAATTAATACACCCCTAAAAATAAGTCTTTCTCTTGATAAAAAAAAATATAACAAATGTTTTTCTCTTGAAAAAATTGACTTTAAAAGAAAATTGAGGTTTGTTTGAAAAAAAAATAAAGGTGAAGTTAGTATTATCTTACACGTTATTGTGTCTTTGTGGAGATATGCCGAGAAAAGTGGAATAGCATGTAGTACGAAGGCCGAGTGTTGAGTATCGTGTATGGCACATGCATGTCATAAATTGAAATGAGTTTTGAAGTGTCTTAAGTTGGATTTACAAGTCTCTCTACATAGAAACTTCAATGTAGAAATCTAGCTGCCAATTACTTATCTTCTAATATCGTGTTTCGGACTGTCACTTGATCAAAAGATCAACATATACAAAAGGGTTGGGAAAGACGACACATCTTAGTTTACTTAACAAGCTAGGCATCAACATTAAGTTTGTTTCCTGAGATGCATATTATCATTCTCTTAAGGACATAAGGGTAAATGTCTAAGGGTCCGTTTGGAAAATCTTTTGGAAATTCTATAGAAAATAAGCTCTAACATTTTTTGTTTGATCATTTGATAAAAGTTTTAAAAATTTCTTCTAATTTAATAGTAGTATTTTTATACAGGGAGAAATATCAAGAGTGAGGGTATGTTTGAAATTTCTTTAAAAAATAATGACATAAAAGTCTAGTTATAAGAAAATTTTATGCACCTATGTGCAAAATATTCTCTAAATGCATTAAAGGTGAAAAATCTAAAGAAAAAAGAGCTCCTATTTACTTATTATTTTGGAGGTAAAACCTTTATATCTAAATTTTGTAGACCTTCGAAACGATTATGTAATACATTGAGTTCTACAAATCAATATAATACGGGGATGAGGGGAAAAGACTCTGAAGACCCTAACTTCTCCTCTTATCTTCTTATTTTTCTTATTTAGCGGTGTCAATTGGTCTAATAGGCTTGATGACTTAATTATCATGTGGGACTTATTGTTAGGCACAAGTCGGGTTGGGTCGGGTTGGAGCAAACCCGGACACCCATTATCTACACACTTTTTGCAAAAACAAAATGTCCTTACTTCTTTTATCAAATGCATGTCTTGGAAGAAAAGAAGGCCTTTCTTTTTCTAGCCCGTTTGGTTTGTGCAAATGGCACAGAGATCATGTTTGCCCCCACTAATAGATAACGCAAGTTAGAAAAACACGAGTTTTGAATGACAAATTTATTTTGTTTTTTTTTTTACCAATATATCTATAATTTGTTTTTGCGGCACTCGAATCAATGGGAGCAAACACAAGTTTTGAATGACAAATTTATTCTGTCTTTTTACCAGTATACCCATAATTTACATACATGGCCCTCGAATCAATGGGGGCACACAGAATCCGTGTGCCATGTTGCACAAGCCAAATGGACTTCTTTTTCTAAGATGTCTCATTACTTTTCGTACTAAAAAAAGGCCATGCCTTCTCTCCCAACCACATGTTTTTTTTAACAGCTTATTATTGACTTCTCTAAAAGTGTTGTTGGATCAGTATTAACTTTAAGGGTATAATTAAAGAAACATGTTTTTCACTTTTTGTGATTGGAGATCCTATCAGGCATTTTTGGGTTTACCTGAATAGCCCAATTTTAATAGGGGCATAACATCAGGCCCTAGCCTCATACGGACCAGAGGCCGGGCTGGTCCACTAGTTTGTTATTTTCTAACCATTACTCAATACTGCAATTTCTCTACCATCTTATTCTTCTTAAAGTAAGAAGTTAATGAATCCTGAATCTCGTTAGTAATTTGTAAGAAGAGTTGAGATCAACTAATATATGGCTCCATAAAAAAGAAGATTCCTTCCCTTCAGTTTCATAGTAATAATAATAGCTCGAAAAATTCCTATAGTGAAGGCATATGGACTTCTAAAATTTGAGATCATTGACATGATTACTCTTCTTTATATCACCAACAACCAACAAGAGTTGTTTAATTTAAGGGCTAAAGTCTCAATATTTCAACACACTCACCAACAAGAATAGTTGGATCAAATAAACAAATCAAAGATCATTAATCTGGATTTTCGTTGTTCATGCTTCAGACCAACTCACAATACCCCCAAACATGACCAACAAATTGATAGAGAATGGATAAGGAAATAAATGTAAAATGGGATACACTGTATCATAAGTTTAGGGTGACGCTACGAGCACACCACTATTTACTGACTGGATACCATTTATATTACTTACTAACTGTACACCATTAAAATATAACAAATTCTACTAATACACCAAGAGTAAAAAAATACCTATAAATTTTCTACTTGTACACCATTTTAAGGGAAATACTTTTACCTTTGTGCCTCTACACCTTCCCACGTGCCCCTTTTTAACTCTCATTAATAGTGGTTAAGATTCATTCACCTCTAGAGTTCTTTCATATAACCTTGGGTTTTAGAAGAAAAAAAAAAGGAAATATATTAACCTTAAAAATAGTAGCCTTAGTTAGATTGAGCTTCACCATAGTTAAAGGGGCTATATAAGTTACCATGTGTTAATTTTAACACCCATTAACTGTCGTTAAATTCACTCACCCTTAGGGTTCACCCATATAAGTTGCCACATGTCCAATTTTATTGAAAGAGTACCTTGTAGCTTGTAGCCCTGTGACCACCGTGAAAAAACTGTTTCTATTGGATTATCAATATGAAAAATAAGTACAAAGCATATAGAAGGAGACGAGAAGTGATATAAAAGGAGAAGACATTGAAAAGATTACTTCTATAAAAGGAGAAGGTTGTTTGTTAAGAGAGTTTTTAGTAAGGGTTTAGAGATTTGAGGTGTGGGTGCACATAGAAATACAAACTATAAAAAAAAAATGTAAGTTATTTTTAAATGGTATCCAGTCGGTAAATAATGGTGTGCTCGTAGCAGCACCCTTAGTTTAACTCATCATAATCAGAATCTTGAATCAATATCTTTAGTATTAAATTAGAATTATTTTTAGGGATATCTTTCTAAGTTAGGAGCCTTAGATTATCTATTTAAACCCTCTATAGGGCCATTGTAAATCATTCAAGAATTATTAATATTCTGTTCTTCTTTACAATATAATTTGATAGTAAATCATCTAATCTCATTCACTATCCAGGGACGTAAGCCTTCGAAGATGTTTAGTTGCACATTTGTTAATGCTAACCTTATATTGCTTAATGACAGCAATAGTTAGGCCTTGTAATGTCTGTTAAATTTGAGTGCAAGAGTTCTTGCTCCTGATTGTAAGCCAAGTGGAAGAAAGTAAGGGAAAATTAGGTGGCGTTTGGATAGACTTCTCAAGCAATTTTTAGGTTTTGGGAAGTCAAAATTCAATAATTTAGTGATTGGTTTACCATTTTTGTGCAGAAGTAAGAAGTTGCAGGAAGATGATTTTCTTGCTTCCCCAAGAAGCCAGGTGAGTCTCCTTCCCTAGAAAGTAGATTAAGGTGGCGTTTGGTTAGACTTCCTCCTGACTTTTGGGCTTCAGGAAGTGGAAAGTCTAGGATAAATGTGTTTGGTTAGCAACTTTCGAAATAACTTCCCGTGGAAGTAAAATTCATGGAAGTTGATATATCTGCTTCCCGAGAAAGCAGGTGCAAGTAGCTTCCCGCGGAAGTAGCTACTTCGAACTTTCGCGGGAAGTTGACGGGACCTCTTTCAGAAACTCATCTCGACCGTAAAGATAAACATGGTTTTTTTTTTTTTTTTCTAGGGTTTCAGAGATCGATCGAAACCCCGCCTCTGCTCGTCTCTGATTCCTCCGCCTCTGTTCATCTGTGATCTCGTCGGCGCTCTGAAGGAAGCTCACCGGTAAGTCGTCTTCTCCGGTGATCGAAACTTTTGTTTCTCTCTGGTTTTTTTTTACGGTTTCAGAGATCAAAACCCTTGTTGCTCTTTGATTTTTTTAGGGTTTTGATCTATTAGGTTTTAAGTTTAATATTAGATTTCACTACACTTGAATTGGAGAGTATTTCTATGATTTCGTTACAGTTTATTATATTTCACTACACTAAATATTACAGTTTATTCCTATAAGTGTCGGTGAGTTACCCATCTCTGTTAGGTTTCAGTTTCGCTTGAATTGGAGAGTATTTCTATGATTTCGTTACAGTTCCATGTCTGATTTTATATTTCGACTCTGCTTCACTTGTTTTCTTTACAAGTTTGTTCGTATTCCTTTTTGAAGCTCTCTAATCATCTTTGTCTCTCCCAATTCCCATATTCCCTTGCCTTCGAACCATTCTGCTCTTTGCAGTTTATTATCAATACTATTAGCTGTGATTTGATCTGCAACCAACTTAAAATCTAATATAGTTCTTGCTCTCAATTATCAATACTTCTGGGTTCGCTCTGTTTGATCTGAATTTGAAAGTTTAGTGTAGTGAAGCTTTGTTCTCCTAAATATTACATAGGTTTTAGAATTTAGAAAACAGAGAGTCTATACTCTATATACAATGAATTAGGATATGCTTGTTTTTTTAATAGCCATGATTTGTGGGTACTATAATCTGTCATGAGAGTTCCCGGTAGGATTATCACCACAGGATGTATGTGGTGCCTGTTTTATATCCTTCATGTGTGCTTAAGGAGAAAACTTAGATAAGAAGTCTCTAATCTGAGTGTTGAACTGATCTTGGTTGTTGCCGTTTTAATTTATGACTAATATGCGAAATGGGATTGTAGAATGGCAAGTTCAAGTCAGCAATCATCTCAAAGGGTACCAAAGGCCGTTTGGAATGCTAACAATAATAAAATTTATATTGACCTAGCATACGAGCAAGTTCTTAAGGGAAATCGACAAGGAATGGGATTCACGAAGCAAGGTTGGGACTTTATTATGAAGGAGTTCAATAGGAGTACAAATAACAATCACGACATGAAAAAGTTTAAGAATCACCACAACAGACTCAAAGAAGAGTGGAAGCTTTGAGATAAAATGATGAATAGAACCTCGGGTTTTGGTTTTGATCCAGTGTCGAAAACTGTTACAGCATCCAAAGAAGTCTGGAATGATTTCATTAAGGTACATGAATTTTTTTAAAGTTCAACATAAGAATATAGTTCGCATTTACCTACGTCCTTATGTTCATTTATTAACCGAGACACCTTTTAAATACAGGCAAACAAAGATGCTGAGATATTCCGAACCAAACTGCTAGAACATCAGGATGAACTGCAAGTCATTTTCACTGGCACATTGGCTACTGGGGACCTACAATGGGCACCGGCTGTTGGGACTAGGCCACAAAATTTGGCAAATGCCTCTCATTCTTGTACAGAGCAGCCCACGGATGATACTCTTGGGGATGATGAGTATGTCCGTAGCACCCATGTGCCAAGGGATTGCAATTTTGAAGAACCTGTAGTGGGTGATAATGAGCAACCCCGTCCACAACGTCGGTCTGAACCATCAGTGGGTTCGCGTCGTCCTAAGAATGCATCTCGAGGGGCAGCCATTGACTCGCAAATGCAGACTCTGTCCAAATATCTTGAGTGGAAGATGCCTAAAAAAAGTAAGGAAAATCCGTATGACATCCCTGAATGTGTCAAACGTTTGCGAGAGATGCCGGGAATAGAAAGGCTTGGCCCAATGTGGACGTTTTGCTTGGAGATGTTTAAATCGGAGCCCGAGAGGAAGCTTTTCATGACGTTGGTGGACGACAATGAAGCATGTCTTCATTGGATTAGGACACAAATGAACCGCTAGTACGAAGATGATTAGAAATACTTGGAGATGTTTAGAAATATTTTGCTTTAGAGTTCTAGATTTGTATTATTTTGGTAGAGATTGGTTTGTTAGACTGGTTTTATCTTTCTTTTAGTATTTTCTATACCATTTCTACATTGTCTTTGATCTTTAAAAGTTAGATTTTGATGCTTCCTATAAGGGATCCCTTTATTTTATTGGTTTTCTGTTGCTCTGTTCTTGAGTTCTATATTTAGAGATTTTGGGGTGGGAGGGGACTATTGTGGGGTTTCATAAGATGGATTATGCTTCAATTTTGAAATTTCCAAGTAAGACCAGGGATTATGGATGTGGGTTTTGGGAATTTGAGTGTTTCACAGTATTTTGTAAAGCGTTGGTGTTATTTTTTGTGTTTGGTTTGGGGTTGAAGTTTTTGCGTTTCAGTTGCCATATGCTTCCTATACCGGTATTGTTTCAACAGTCCAAAACAATACCGGTCTTGCAGAAAATATATCTATGCATCATATTAATTGTTTCACTTTAAAGTGTTCCACATTCCAGTTTCCAATCAGTGGGCTACTGCATGAGTGAGTCATATTCCAAAAGCAGTAGTAATTGAATGATCATAACCATCCATTTGTACAATATTTTCTTCTTATTGTCAACTTATTTGCCATCCAAAAAAGGCAATCTGACAAACTTGCTGTTCCTCTGGTAGCTGCAATTTGGGTCCGTGTCCTATCCAAAGGATTGGACTCTATAGTGTGGGCATGCGCACCAAGTAGGGGCAGTGGTGGTGCGTACAACCCTCAAGTTTCTGTCTAACTTCCAAGGGAATATCCATTTTCTCATTTTGTACCATAACTGCATTCAACAAAACTTTAGCTGGGATTGCAATGGGTTATCATCTGTTCGGTTACCCAATCCAATATGGGTCTAAGTCCAAGAATTTTCACTTGATCCAAGAATTTGTTTGTTGCTTAGCAGAGAATTAAAGAAGATAGTATTTTTCAGGTGTGAGAACTAATGGCTGAGTGAGGAACCCCAGTTCTTTCAAATCTTTAAGAAGAACTTGGGTTTTTGCTCTTTTTGTGAGATGGGTTCCCCTGTTATTTTGCTTGAAAAGCTTTCTGCTGATTAAAAGCCAGACAATTAATGGTCTTAAGATATATGTAGGTGTTGGAATTTATTCTAGCTTTCAATTATGTGGGTTTTATGTAGTTTCTCAAATTGTGAAATGGGTCTCTCTGTTCTTTCTGTGGGTTTTATGCAGTTTGTTTGATGAAGGGCCAGACAGATAAAGACAGTAGAGAGTTTCCCATGTGATGAGGATTACAAGTGTTTTAGACTAGCTCTTTGGTTTCCAATTTAAGAACTTCACTTCTGTATTCTCTTTGTTTGTTCTCTTCTTCCTCTACCTACAGTGATGGAGTTTTCCCAACTCTCTGGAGTTGCAGAAGAGTGTAGCAGCAGTGAATCTGGGTGGACAATGTATATAGCGTCCCCCGTGCATCATGATGATGATGACAGTAGTGATGATGTTGATGATGATGATGACAATAAAAGAGCACAATATCATAATTTCTTCCATTGATAAGTGAAATTGGGTATTTTCTGCCTTGTACAAAAACGACTAGGCATTACATCAAATTTCATTCATTACACTGTTATGGTATTGCTTCAAATTTTTCTATTAGAATGACTACATTTGTCGTTTCCTAGGAAATCAGTGGATAAAGCAAGAAGACATGTCTATAAAAAAAAATTTTGATTGGTCACTGTTATATGCTAATATTTTCTGGTTAGTAGTGCTACACTGGTTACAAAGGCTTCTGCCTCTATATTGCACCATGTGCGTGTTTGATCTATGAATTTAAATGTCAGTTGCAATAAACAGATTTAACGTGTATGGCTGAGGACAGATGAGTCCTTAATGTTTCATATTGTGTGTGTGTGTGTGTACCATAGTTCATAGTTTTATTTTCTGATATAACAACTTTGTTTTGTAGATGGTTTTATGATGAATCAAAAGGGCATTTCCGACCAGTTACTGACTAATTCGAGCCATATCCATTATTAAGCATCATTATTTTGTCAACCCTATTACTGCCAGGCGATTCCCAAGTGCTTCCTTTGATCAGGTACACTTTATTAGCTATTCAAATGTTGCTTTAGCTATATCACATTTTTAATCTGTTTTTATGGAAGCATTGTCTAGCTCTGGTCATCTAAAATTGGAAAAAAACTCATGAACAATCTTATAGTTTCAAATAATATAAAAACGGTACCGGGTATGCCGTATTTCATATAAGATGCATTGGGGTTATAAATATAAACAAAAAGATCTGTGCTTTTCAACAACAGATTTTTGATCAAGTCAAGGTGGTTTATAAAACCATCCTTAGTGCATTATTGAAAACTCATTTTCTTAAATAAATAAAAGCTCATATTTTGGATGGCCATATATATATATTTTGAGTATATATGTTTATGTTTGAGGGAGGCTTTGTGTTTATATATATATGGCTCTAAACAATATATTATACCAAACCAGCCCACTTTCAAACCCTTCCCTTCCCCGGCTTCGGTTTTGGATGACCAATGTGTGTCCTTTCTCATTGATCAAGCAACAAGTTGTTGGGATAGGGATCGACTTCTACCTATGTTTCCGTGATCTATAGAAGAAGAAATTTGGAAAATCCCCATTAGTACCCGCATTGACTTAGATAGACTGGTGTGATACTATTCAAAAAATGGAAATTTCAAGGTTATGTCAGCTTTTCATCTAACTAAACAGATGATGGAAGTCCAACAACCATCTGACAGTGGAAATCCTCATTTGCTGGATGATCTCACTTGGAAAAAGATTTGGAAAACTCTCATCCCTCCTAAAATTCAAAATTTTCTTTGAAAGATATGCCACAACACAGTAGCTATTGCATCAAACCTTCGGAAAAAGGGAAAAAGGGAATGCCTATGGTTGATATATGCCATTTGTTCGGCAAGGTTGAGGAATCGGCCATCCACCTCTTCTTAGAATGCCTTTGTTCGCAATGCATTTGGTTTGGATCCCACTATCACTTCACCATCCCATTCTGGGTGATTCATCCATTGCATCTTGGTGGAATCGCTGGACAAAACATCCTTACTTCGCTCAAAACAACATGGATATTGCTATCCGCCTGAGCATAACCTTGTGGCCGTAATAAAATTAAGCTGTTATGGCCATATATACAGTCAAAGTACTGTATATTTTGGATGGCCAATGTGTGTCCATGTGTTGATGGCCATCAATTTTTCTTTCTCTAAATCCAAAATATCCCTTTCTGTGTTTATTATTATCTCAGGTAATAATAATAAACACATTTATGTTTATGTTTCAGCATACTTCAATCTACTATAGAGCGTATAATATATATCCATAAAGTATTCACAAATGAATTATAATTATTGATCTTTATAGAGCGTATAATCCCACTGTTTTGGTCTGTTATGAATGAATAATAACTATTGATCTTTATTTTAGAAAAATGTCATCAGACACAGACACAGATGATGATATCTTCATAGCAACAACAATAAATTCATTAGAGACATATAGAGAGCTTCACCTCGTTAAAGAGCCATGTCGGACATCGAAACTTACAGGAACTGAATTTGTTTGGGAGCTAATGACTGGACATGGTGGGAGGTGTTTTGAATTACTCCGGATGCAACGAAGTATATTTTTGCGTTTTTGTTCTGTACTCCAAGAGAGGTCATTGTTATCTGACTCTCGTAGAATGAGTAGTACAGAGCAATTGGCAATCTTCTTATTTACGTTAGGTCATAATGAAAGGAACAGAGTTATGCAGGAGAGATTTCAGCATTCAGGTGAAACTATAAGTCGGGTATTTCATAAGGTATTGAATGCCATGGTAACATATTCGATGGAGATTATCAAGCCTACAATGTCATATCTTGAAATTCCGCCAGAAATTCAAAGTAATCGAAAATACCGCCAAATTTTTAAGGTAAATCATTATGCTATATCATTTTTATTGTTTTCTTGAATTTTTTTCTATGATATATTTGTAATTATTATGCCTCTTTTCTTTTGTGTAAAAGAACTGTATTGGTGCGATAGACGGTACTCATATCGATGCTGTGGTACCAATAGACAAACAAGTTCCATATAGAGGTAGAAAGGGGACATGTACACAGAATATATTGGCGGCTTATTCTTTTGACATGCGTTTTACGTATGTCAATACTGGTTGGGAAGGATCAGCAAATGACTCGCGTATATTGTTGGAAACCATAAGAACACCATGGCTTAACTTTCATCATGCACCTCCTGGTAATATGAACAAACTTATGGTAGTTTGAGTTTATGTAAATGAAATATTTCTTAAAGCAATTTAATGTTGATGCAGGTAAGTATTACATTGTTGATGCCGGCTATCCTAACATGGCTGGGTTTCTTGCTCCCTACCGCGGTATTCGATATCATCTTCAAGACTTTCGTCGTGGAAATGCGAGAAGAACGGCAAAAGAAAAATTCAATTACATTCATTCCTCACTTCGGAATGTAATTGAACGTTGCTTCGGCGTGCTAAAGGCCCGCTTTCCGATCTTGAAGCAAATGCCACCTTACTCCTTGACCACCCAAAGAGATATAGTTGTTGCTACAATGACTATCCACAATTTCATCAAGCAGGAGGCCGTAAATGATGAGCTCTTTTGTGAATATGAAGATGATGCTTGGGTTAATGAAGAAGCTGATGAAGAAAATGGAGCTAACACGGGAGATATTATCCTCCAACATGAGGACGAAGAGATGGGTGCATATAGAGATAGACTTGCACAAGCCTGTGATGAAGTCTATGATTAATGTTGATGTATAACACTTGTTGTGGACGTTTATTATACTGCATTTACTAAACACTTGTTGTGGACGTTTAATTTTTTTTTGCTGAATTTCACCATCTACTATGTAATTAGAGGTGAAAAGGGTGCTGAAACCGGTGGTCTTTACCTATTTGTCGAACATGTGGCTGCACAAGGTCTTGATATTAACATGGCTTTCTTCTCTACTTTGTCAAATGTTTAAAAAAAAATAAAAAATTTAAAAGTTACTTCTTGCAAGGGTAAACCAAACATAAATTTTGAATTTTGAATTCTTAAAAGTCATTTTTCAGATGTGCAAACCAAACGCTATTTTAACCACCAAATGACTTTGTCAGACTTCCTCAAGAGTTATTTCCTGCGAAATAACTTTTGAGGAAGTACTTTTCATCTTTGGGAAGTCTATCCAAGTTGACGGAACTTTCCGACCGAGCAATCATGCATTGCGGGTTTTTTTTTTTTTAATTTTGGTAACTCCTGCATATTCAAACTGAGTAAGCTCTTACCCAAAAAAAAATAATAATAATAATAAATAAATAATACTGACAAAGCAATCAATTTCGGAAGACTAAAGAACAAGTTTTGGGTCTAGAGCGTGGGACCCACCCACCGATTGAGCCTTGTGTTTAGAAAGTCTAAGCGTGGGATCCGCCCACTGATTGAGACTAAGGATTATAAGTAATTAACCATGGTTAAACCCATAGGGTTAAACAATTTAACCATAATTTTTAGAAAAACAAAAATATTTATTTTAATTTAATTAACCTTAACCATGGTTAAAAAAGTTTAAAAGGGATACAGGGACACTGCGATCAGTAGGGTCCTCTTCTCATGATTCTATTATAAATAAGATGTAACCTAAGGATTGTAGGATTATAAGTAAGATGTAATCCTCTACTGTTATAACCGGACCGGGAGAGTTTGTTTATGCTCCTAAAAGTGCCATGTGTCCCTTTTGACACCCTTAACCATGGTTAAGATTCACCCACCTTTAGGGTTTACTACCTATCCTTAATTTTTTTTTCAAATTAACCTCATGAGTTAAGTGAATTTTAACTAGTGTCAAAAAAAAATTAACCTTGGGAGTATCTAGGGCCTGCACCTTCAATTCATTGTTAGATAGAGAGGATGTACTTGTTTAAGGGGGTGTCAAAAGGGACACATGGCAACCTCAGGGACGTAATTAGACTCCCCAAGTCCGATAATAACTGTAGAGGATTACAAGTTTATAATTAATTTGATTCTGGGAATATCTAGGGCTTGCACTTTCAATTTATGGTTAGATGGAGAGGATGCCCTTGTTTAAGGAGGTGTCAAAAGGGGCACATGAGTCATGACTACATTAGGGACGTTATTAGACTACCCAAGTCCAATGATATACAAGTTTATAAATAATTTGATTATGAGAGTATCTAAGACTTGCACTTTCAATTCATTGTTAGATGGAGAGGGTGCACTTTTTTTAAGTGTTAAGGAGTCCAGGTTAAGAACTATTGAGTGAAACTCAACAACAATGATCTTTGTATACTAATGTTACAAATAACCAATACCAACATATTAGAAAAATCATGAATACTAGGTATAGCAATTTATTTTTAGGTACATCTCAACTTTGGTTAGTGGGTTAATTCCTAACAATAAAGGCTTGACTAAAGGTTACGATGCACCCGTCGGGATTGATCCCAGAACCTCCCTCCTAGTAAGGGGATAAAATACCACTGGGCTAGGTCCATGATGTGTAGTAATTTCTATATTACCTGCTAGCGCATGCATGGGCGGAAAACATATTTTTTTCATCCTCTTTTATCCATGGGCATCACAAATTCTATAATAAATGATATATGAAAACAATCATATATCAATTTGATACCATATATAAAATTTTCAAAAATAACTTTTTTAAAGTGCAAACCAAACACTAATTTGACTTTTGGAATTTTTAAAAGTCATTGTAAAGAGGGATTTATTTTCATGCAGAGGCACGGTGCGGAGCTCCCTTTTCACACTACCGGTGGCAAAATGTGTAATTACTTTCACACTACTGGTGGCAAAATGTGTAATTACACATAATTACACATTTTGCCACCGGTAGTGTGAAAAGGGAGCTCCGCACCGTGCAGAGCTCCACTTGATATTTAAACACTTGTAAAGATGTGTAAACCAAATGTTATTTTTTCTCTCAAATAACTTTATCAAACTTTCTCAAGAATTACTTCCTCCGAATTAATTCCTAGGAAGTATTTTTCTTCATCGAAAAGTCTATCCAAATGCCACCTTAGGATATTAGACATTGGGAAGTTGAGTCATTCCCTCTCTCTCTCTTGTTATTTATAATACCAATCACTGAAATTCAAAAAATTATATGTTTGGTGAAAGGTACCTTACAGTAAAATCACAATGAAATATGGAACTTCATATCCCCAAGTGAATTATAATTAATATGGGTAACGTTCTCGTGCGCTGACCGGCCCAAACCGAAGAACACCTCCTGGCAGACATTGTATTCCCTCAATTAGTGAATTTTCATCAATATTAGTTGATCCAATTCAATAATGAGGTTCAATTGGACCAATATATAATTACATAACTCACAAAAAGTACACGTTTTGAATCATTCCCATATATACATATTATACCAAATAACAAATACCTAAATGCACTTAGACCATTCAATCGCAACACCTGAATCCATATGAACTTCTGTTTGAAACTTCAATTTAATATTACGAAAAAGACCCTCGATGAGCAAGGGAAAGCGACGAAATTCTTTGAACAACTTACCAAGGGAATTTTTCTGTCATTTATGTCCGGTCCTATTGTCGTCGAGATTGAAGGAGGTACTCCCACTGGTAGTACCCGTAGAGATGCAGGCCACTCCACCCAAGGGTGACTATCGATTCTTGGGAGAATCAGCTATCTATGGAGGGTAGGGTCCCCAGGGACAGAGTCACTCGCCCGCAAATGCATTTTTCATTCTATTGTATGTAAGGATGATTGATAATTGGTTTAGCAATCCTCATAGCCGGAAGCCAAATCCACCCTCTCTGGTCATTGCCTCAGTTCATTTCTATTCATTAGTTGACGAATAGCATTTTGAATCGACATAGATAAAGATATTATTCTCATTCAAAGAAAAAGAAGAGGAAACTTGATTTTATATTAAAAATATAATTCACATATAAAATGGCTTTCATGGTGTAATTAACTTGACTTCCAATTAAGGGGGTTTGTGTATAGTTTTAAAATGATGAAGATATCGACTATTATTAACCCATTAAAATGATCAGTTTAAATATAAAGCGGAGCTCTACATCATGCGGAGCTCCCTTTTTACACTGAGGGGGGGGCAAATGTGTATTTATCAAAGGGAGCTCTGCATGATGCAGAGCTCCGCATGAAAATTAATCTCTAAAATGATTAATGGGCGTTAAAGTTGTCTTTGTATATTTTAAGGCCATAATAATAATGTGTAAAAATTAAAGTATTATCTCATCTATAATTTGCCTTACTAAAATAATGAGAGTAATATTGTTGTAAGGGAAATGATCTCTTCAAAAGCTCAAGCGAGTTACACACTCTTAATGACTGGGTATGGTCAACATCCCCTAATATGCATAAGATATTAACTTATACTTTTATTTTTTTTGCCAACTCAATACAATAACGTCAACAATTTTTTTTTTCCGTAACCAAGGACCTCCCGCTTGACGAAAGGCCCAAGAACCACTGGTCCAAATTGTATTAAAAACAATAACGTCAACATGAACCAATAGTTATCCGACTCCTAAATCATATATCTATTGACCCATTTTACGATATCAGTCAAGCGTGATATAGTTGTCTATAGTCATGTTCTACAAGGTTATAATGTTGTTTTACCCGTTAAGGCAGCCGATGTTGAAACAATGAATCTAGTCATCATATCATGGGTGAGTTTAGTTTTGATATATCCAATTTTGTTTAGAGTACCAAAGGAGTAGTTAGATGCAGTCCAAGTCAAAGAAGCTTCACAAAAACTGTCAAAACTCATGGATTTGGAATGAGTAGTGAGGTTAAATCTTGTCTTGAGAAGAAGCAGTCTACGGTTTTAAACGTGTGGTTTCTTCTACAGTTGAGCTTTTCTGTTTGCATCTGCCAACAAGAAGTCCGAATATAACCCAAATTCAAGACTGCGAGCTAAAAATTAAAAAAAGACTTGGGATGACCAGCCGCCATCTTGAGCTGCATTTGTCTCTAGAAAGAGCAAAAGAGAAAAGAAAAAGCAAGCCACTCCATTTTATATTGAAGTTTTATTGCTTTGATACGTTGGTGTTTAGTTATTTATATATACTAGTAAAGTTGCACGTGCTTTGCACGTATGAATTTTTTATTATTAGAAAATATAATAAGATTAAATTAAAAATTAATGTTATTGTTAATCATAGTTTAATGACTTCAATCAAATGATATTAAAAAATAATATATAACTTATATATATATAATTAGTAGTATGTACTTGTAATAAAAAAAATTTAAATAAATAGTTTTTAAGTAGTTTATTTATGTTACACTTTTGAATTATATATATTTTAGTACTTAAAATATATAATAAAATTGACTCCCACCACTAAAGATTTGAAGTGAGTCCCACTAAGAGAACTAAATAAATAGACTTCAGTATAAGGATGAAATTATAATTTAATCTATAAATTTTTTATTAATATAATAATTGAGATTTGAGAATTTGTTGAGTTTTAGGGTATTGTAAAGACTAAAGATTAGAAATTAATCCCACTAAGAGAACTCAAGAAATAGACACTAAAATTTTTTGATAGAATGATGAAATTAGTTTATTAAAATTATTAAATTATTTTTGTAATTAATGATTATCATACTAATTGAGAGTAGAGTTGTTTTTATTTTTTTAATTGGTAATCAAAGTTATAATTAGTTCAAGTAAGGTGAAGTGTAATTACATGGACATAAAATTATTTATTATTTATTGAAGATTTAGTTAATTTATATTTAATAGCTTTTAGTATATAAAATATTCAATTATAATTAGTACAATTATTTGAGGTTCTAATTAATTCATAACATTAATTAAAAAAAATATTTTATGTACATAGTAAGGATGAGGGTCTCCTAGACAGAATCCTAACCATTACAAAAGATATATATATATATATATATATATATTAATAAATACAAATAATATAATATTAAGTATATTTTTTTTTAACGTTGATATATGTAATATAATATTAAGTATATTGTAAATTATATACACATATTGTATTTTTTTTTTTAGAGAGATACACATATTGTATTATTATACATAATATAGATTTTATTTATTTCATATAGTACAAATTATACTATAGATACAAATTACAACTACAATAGGATGCAGACACAAGAAATAAAGTAAAAATAAATTAAAAAATTAAAAAAAAAATACCTATTGTGCACAACGGAGGTTGCTGCTACTATTGTGTTGATAATAATAATTAATGGGTGTAGACCATCTCAGATGAGAGAATCCCCGAGATGAGAGTAATCCGATATATATATATGTATAGGCTGTTGTTTGGATAGAGCCCGATCTAGTTGTCATGAATTTCAGGAAGAAGGAAGACGTTGCTCCTATGTAAGAAGGGCTGCAAAGTTACAGCTATAGTGGCGTGTTGCAGAACTGCTAAAGTGGACCTTAGAGTTTGAAGTGATAAACTCACTGTTGGAATTGTTGCCAACGTCGGAAGAGAGATCTAAGAGCCAAAAGCCTGGTTTTAATGAGTGAAACCGAGAGAAAAATTGAGAGAAACCCGTGAGATTTTCTGAGAGAGAGAGAGCCAGCCATTGATGGTCGCCCAGAACCAAAAAATAAAAATTCTCTCCATTTTTATTTCCTTTTAACTTTATTTATAGATCAAGAGAAGAGAGTCCGATTTGGACTCTCCCTCCTTCTTTTTAGAGTTGATAATAAGGGATAAATGAGAGGACAAATAGAAGAAAAATGAAAAAAAAAAAAAACTCTGTGCCGTGATGGAATAGAAGATGAAATTTTACAAAGAAGGCCCCTATGTCTTTACAAATTTATATATATTTTTTGAATAATTTATTTTCTAAAGTTTGGTTATACTCCTAAGTTATTTAAAAAATAAGGGTACTTATGCCCAAATAAAGTTTAGGTTACTCCTTGTACTTTTATTAGTAGAATGATATATAGAGGCAAAAGATTCACTCTGGTGTATGCCTGAGCTAGGCGCTCGGGCATCCATAAATCATGGGGCACCTGACGATAATTTGGAGGAGAAGTCATTTCATTTTCTCCCCATGATTTTGACTTCTCCCCACTAGATATCTCCCCCCTTTTTTATCGCCAGGTGTCCCATGATCTGTGGACCCGAGCACCCAGCTTGGGCGTCAACCAGAGAGAATCTCTTGTCATATATATGTATATATAAATCTACGAATAAAATTACAAGAAGTATACCAAACTTTACATTGACGTAATTACCTTTCATCTTACTTTATAACAAAAAATTATAATTTAAATAATAATGAATACTATTACATGGGACCATGAGACTCATTATCCAAATCAAAGTATGATTAGATTAGCAGTTACTAAATCCCCCATTCCTATCCGTAATGACCATAAAAGATGCTTCTCTTCCGTTGAAGAATTGGCTACTCCATGAAGGAAAGGTTGTTGATGGGACTGCATATTCAGCTACTCCATGAAGGAAAGGTCACCATGCTCGACTTTTAATTCCGACGTCAGTCTACAAATGCTCTTCCATCAGTGCATGCTGCAGGTTCCGACTATTACGAAGCTTCCATGGATCGTCCGTCTTTATCTCCAACATATACAATCGGTCTCCAACCAGATATAACAAGAATAAAAGAGGTAAAACTCTACACAAACACACAGCAGCATATCACAATGATGATGTAAGGAGGAATCATATTAGTTCTAAAGAAGAAGAGGTTATTATACAATGGTGTGTAGGAACGCATGAGGCTTAAGTCTCACACTCTCTTGTTTTTAAAATTAAATTTAATTAAAAATGTGAAAAAATTGCTTAAAGATAAAGAAAATTAAATTCATATTTAAAATTTTAAGTAAATTATTTAAAAATTCTATGATATTATTTTTTAATCTCGTCTAAAAATATCATAAAATCATTAATAATGGAAATATTACTTTTTATTTTAATTATATAATATTTTTATAAATAAAAAATTAAAACGAAAGCACGTCCACATTGACTAAGTATATATATAGAATTGTTTGACACAATGATTTGGTTAACCACCTGAAACCTGTTCTACTCTGTAGGAAGAACAGTGGTTCTCAATAATTCTTCATAGAGGGTGTCAATGGCCCAGCCCAGCCGCGGGTCATGTATTAGGCCCTAGGACAGCTAGGGCTATGTATGTACACAAATAAAATAACATATATATATATATATATATATATATATTTTATTTTTTTTTGTATATTTGATTTGACCACAAAATTATTTACGAAATAATATTATTAAACAAATTGAGCCTTGTGGCGTGACCCCCCAAAATCTGTAGACTTGATTAATTGTGTCTTATATTTTGACTAATTCCTGGCTAGTCCACAAGGATAATGATTCCTACGCATTCTATTGTGTAAACTTTCATGGATTAAAATAAACCATATTCTAGGGTTGTCTCATCTATAATCACTTTAATCTAACCTGTCAGCTGCGTTTTCATTAGCTTGTGTTTTGATTTTCAAGAGATGATGATCTTAAAAAAAAAAAAAAATATGGATTCCCAGCCCATATAGATCACCATTACTAATTTCCCATGTCCCATGTACCTTATAGACCACCATTGGCCATCTCTTCCTGTTGAAAATCTAATTAGATTAAAGTAGTATAATAAAATTACTTTATTCCATAACAATAAATATAATAATAATTTTTTATTACAAAATATAAGATTAATAATTCTATTAATTTTTTTAAAATAATATAAATTCTTATACTTTTAAAATAGTAGAAGATGTGAAAATCAATCATTTCTATAACCTAGATAGGGTCTAGCGAACCCTAAGGGTTAATGCTGACAAATTAGGGTCTAACCGGATATTATAAATACATTCGACTAGACTAATTTTTTGATACATTTCCCCCAATGGATCGACCTTAAAATTCAATGGTCGGATTAAAAAAAAATTACAATGTGTCAACTTTATAGAAGGACCCACTCATTTAAGGCTTTAATGATCATGATTCATTAGTATCCTTCCATATATATATAGAGTAGCAATCTAATGAGCCATGATCATTGAAGTTTGTAATGAGCGGTCCTAATAATATGACACATGGTAAGTTGTTTCAGAATCTGACTGTTGGATCTCAAAATAGTTTGCCCGAGAGATATATGACAAAAATTAGCTCGATCGGACATTTATAGACCGTCCAATCAAAGAAGAGAAGATTAGTAATTTTTATTTCCTAAGTAGGATCTAGTGAATCCTAAGGGGTTAATGCTTCAAATTAAGGTCTAATCGGATCATCTAAACATGTCCTATTGGATTGGTTTTTTTGACACGTGTCTGCAATGGTCCCAACTTAACATCCAACGGTCAGATTCTAAAAACATATGTCACGTGTCAAATTATTAGGGACAACTCATTACAAGTATCAATGAGCATGACTCATTAGTACCTTTCCACACACACACACACACACAAACATATAGTAGCATTACAATGAGCCATGCTCCTTATAGTCTTTTAATGAGTGGTCTCTAATAACATGACACGTGGTAAATTGTTCTAAAATCTAACCATTGGATTTCAAGATGGGTCTACTAAGAGACACATGACAAAAATTCAGCTGGATCATACATTTATAGATCATCCGATTGATGGTGAAAAGATTAACTATTTCTATAAACCTAAATAGAGTCTAGTGAACCTTAGGGGATTAATGTTGTTAAACTAAGGTCTAATCAAACGGTCTAAACATGTAGGATCAGACTATTTTTTGACACATGTCTCTCAATAGACCCAACCTCAACATCTAACTATCAGATTAAATTTTTTTTTTGTCACATGTCATCTTTCTAGAAAGATATCTCATTAAAAGCTTTAATGAGCATATCACATTAGCATCATTCCCTATATATATATATATATTTATTTATTTCGTGGAAGAGAATCAAAAGTCATGTTTGTAATTAAAATGGATTGATTCACGCTTCCTATGTGTACATAGGGCTGTCAACGGGTTGGATTCAGACCGGATCTGCTTAGATCCGAATCTAATCCAATTAAGAATCTGACATATCCGAATCCGATCCAAGATCCGTCGAATCATGAATTAATCGATCTGAATCCAAATTCGATTATATTTGTAAGATCCGAATCCGATCCGATTAAGGTTAATTTTAAAAAAAAATCTATTTTAATTTTTTTTAAATCTAATAATACCTTAATTAACTGTAATTAATGTTAATTTGTTTTAAATTAATACTTTATGCATAGAAAATCTATTTAATATATTTAAAATCATTAAAAAAAATTATTATAATCAGATCAGATTTTAAACGGATCGGATCACCCTATGTCCAGATCCAATCCGATTATAATTGGATTCCATCGATCCGATTCAATCCGCTAGATCACATATTGGATCCAAAGTCGGGCTAGGATCCGGATCCTGATCCTATCCGATCCATTGACAGCCCTAAATTAACATAAGAGTAAAATACAAATGAGCGTAATGCTCCCTCCATCGTACGCCATATACATGCCCCACCGACTCTGCCATCCAGATAAACAATATAGACCATCCCTTCAATGGTCGTAGCCTCGATAATCTATCTCAATCACTTTAGATCCTATGGACCTAGTATGGAAGACCCATTGAGAAACTCAATATATCATGTGGTACGCCAGATACAAATATCCGATTTCTTTTTGGCCGACAGATCTTCTCCTTGGATCCCACCTAAGTATCTCCACCACTCCTTTTGTGCCACGTGGTGTTGGTGATCCCAATGAGAAAAGTATGTGAAAGATAACTTGAATGTTTCTGATAGGTTGGACCGCCGAATTAGACAAGAATACAAAGACTAGTAAAAGAAGACCAAACAACACATTCTTCATATGGAATTTTCTCTGGCTGCTTTTTTTCTTTCAGATCTTTCAATAAATTAGACGCGTTCGTTTACCATTTTGCTATTCCCACACAACCCTTTTCTTCCCAACTTCTCAAGAACTCTATACCACTTTAAGAACTCTCCCCATTTTCAGCCTCTATAACATTTCCATTTTTCATTGTTGTTTCTCTATTTTCCATGGATGATATTGAAGTTCCTCAGTATTTCATCTGTCCCATCTCTCTTCAGATCATGAAGGACCCTGTAACAGTCGTAACGGGCATCACGTACGATCGAGAGAGCATCGAGCACTGGTTGGTCGCCGGCAAGAACACAACATGTCCCCTAACCAAACAGACATTGCCCAAAGATCCTGACTTAACCCCGAATCACACACTCCGCCGACTAATCCAGGCATGGTGCACTGCAAATGCATCGAACGGTGTCGATCGGATTCCCACCCCGAAATCTCCTCTCAACAAGAACCATGTCCTTAAACTCATTCAAGATCTTCAGGTTCCTCAATTACAATTGATTACATTGAAGAAAATGGGCGTCCTTGCAGCTGAGAACGAAAGGAACTGTAAATGCATGGTGGAATCTGGTGTGGCCAAGGCCATGGTGTTATTGATCATAACATGTTTCAAGAAAGGGCAAACGTCTGTTCTTGAGGAAGCTCTAAGTGTTCTTCACCTTATCTGGACTCCCACCTCTGAAACAAAGCTTCTTGTTGCCGAAAATTATGATTTGATCGATTCGATAACATGGGTTTTGCGATGCAAAATGGATAATCACGTGGCAGTGAAGAGCCATGCAATACTAGTCTTGAAAATGATCATCGAAGTAGCAAGTGCGAATCTAATAGAGCGATTAAAGCCTGAATTCTTCAAAGCAATCGTTCAGATCTTGAGAGATCGGATCTCTCAACAAGCTACCAAGGGTGCCTTGCATGTTTTACTAGATTCATGCCCTTCGGGAAGAAATAAAATGAAGATCATCGATGCTGGTGCGGTTCCGGAGCTCGTCGAACTCGAACTAGATATGCCCGACAAGAGGACCACCGAGCTAATCTTTGGTGTATTGGATCATCTATGTTCTTGTGCTGATGGGCGAGATCAGCTTTTGAGTCATGCAGGTGGAATCGCCATGGTCTCGAAAAGGATATTGAGAGTTTCGCCTGCGGCGGATGATCGAGCAATTCATATTCTTGCGTTGATCTGTAAATTCTCTGGGACAAATAAAGTTCTTCATGAGATGTTGAGGGTTGGAGCTGTTACAAAGCTCTGCATGGTTCTTCAAGCAGACACTGCAACATATATGAAAGAAAAAGCTAGAGATGTCCTCAGATTGCACTCTAATGTGTGGAACAACTCCCCTTGCATTGCTGTGTATCTGTTAACAAGGTATCGCAGGTGATACTGAACAACCATTAGCTTTTCTAAATGTTTCTATTTTTGGCTCAAATTCTCTCTTGTTGTTGTAACTGTATATGAGTTAAGGATTTTGCTAGCCTAAGTCGCTAGCCCCCCCTTAATCGCCCCAGTTTAGAAAAAAGAGACAAACATCTTATGTGTGTGGAGACTTGTAAGGTATTACAAAGTGAGTTGGTACCTAATTAGCTACTCTTAATCATAGTTGTATATCAATGCCCTACCTTTAAAGCTAATTCTGACCGACTAAGAGTTTGATTTTTTAAAACTTGTTTTACTTTACACTGAGAATTCTCTCATTAGGTCCATTGCAAATTGGTCTATTGGAATTCTTCTTCCTCTTCTTCTTCTTCTAATAGCAAACAGTCAAAAGGAATTCCATTAATATTTCACTGTTTTCACATATATGACCCATGTATTGCAATATAATAAAAGGACTGTCTTGTTTAAAACTAATCTCATCCAGGTGTCTGAGTAAGAATAGGACTTTCATAAATGTTACACTGTTTCATATACAAGACCCATGTTTGCAATATAATAAAATGAGTGTCTAGCTTAAAACTAATCTAATCCAGGTGCCTACATTAGGGAGTATAATTTAATAGCGACCTATGGGTTGTTTCCAATGTTTTTTTTTTTTGGAAGATGAACAGTCAACCACTGTTGTTAACATATCATCTGAAAACAGCTAAGATACCCCCACTTTGCTTTTCCAAAAGATGAAAAATAACATTCTTTGAATGTGTTTTTCTCAATTGATGAAATTATCCCTTTGTTTTGGTGTTTTTTTATTCAAAATAAAAAAAATGCCATTCTTCACATTTATTCTTTTAATTTATGAAATTACCCATATTAGCATGTCAACATTGTGAGGAGTGGCTCAATTATGTAATTTATGGAGGCACCGCTCGGGTAGAGCTGGGGTTTTGTGGCTACAATAGAAGGGAGTCCCCTGGGGCATTTCGCTCGAGCGGCACTAGGCGAGCTGGAGTCCGGAAAAACTTGGAAATTCCTATTTCGGTAGGGAGTTGTTTCTATTTGTCTAGGACTATTGTATAGGCTTATAAATAGGTGCGTATAGGTCTAGAGTTTGGAATAATGAGGATGTGAGTGTTTAGGGTTTTCAAGGAGAGCGTGTTGCTCTCGGGGAGAACCCTGGTAGTTCTCATAGAGAGTGGGAAATAATAGAAAGGGTTTATATAAGCATACTAGGGAAAAATATTTTAGAGAAGGAGATAGAGATGCTTCTTCGGGTTCATTGAGAAGATGACTTGAGTGGGGTGTACAAGGGGCTTTGGGCTTTGGTTGTGAATTAATCTGAGAGGAGAGCAATATTGTACTGGTTTCTCAAGATTTATTTTGAATAAGGAAGAATCAATCGGATCTTGACCCGTGGATGTAGGCAGGTTATTGACGAACCACGTATATCTCTTATTTTTTCCTTTGTTGTGTGCTTGTTTATCTTTTCCATCAAATCTATTATTCCCCAACAATTAGTATCAAAACTAAAGGTTAGTTTGAGCAAATTTTTGTGGATGAATTTTGACAAAAAAAAGGGCTTCATTATGCTGAAATAGTGCAAAGATGGAGGGGAATACTTTGAAGATGCTCTCACAGTCTCCAAAAGTATGAACAATTGTTCCAATAAAGTGGTTATTAGATTCGACGGCTTCGTTTGACGAAGTGGTTCAAACTTTGGGAGTGGTAGCCTATGTCCCTAAGTTGCGAATGAATTTAATTTCACTTGTCCAGTTACACTCCCTAAGCTATTACTACACAATAGAAGGTGGTGTAATCAAGATTAAACGGGGATGCTTAGTTTAGATGAAGTGGAAGAAGTGTGGTAATTTGTATATCCTGGATGAGAATACAGTTGGACGTGGAGCTACTATAGATTCCACATGAAATTGGAAATCGGATGTTATGCAGAGGGTAGAAAGCTCACATATGGTCTCTTTTGCAGATAGTATAGGAATAGGTATTCCAATAGGTATCCGAGAGGAAGGAGATGATGATGTGGCTTTAGCGGAGATGACGAGTCTATGTCTTCGTCTGGGGTTCTTCTAGAAAGGAGGACAGTTGTCAGGCTATACACGGGTTTTGACCGTGTTTATTCAAATTCAATGGATGACTTTCTGGGGTGATTCAATGGTATGTGTAGCTGGTGGGTCTCTTTTGTAGATGGTGAAGAGGCAGGCAATGTCAAAAGGGTTGTTTACCGTATTTGCAAACGGGTTTGTTGTATTGCAAATTGGATTACAAAATTTGGAAAGATATTCTGATTTAAGGTGGAGATGTGTCTAGGATGTGGGTGATCTGGTATTTTATCTTGAAGGTTTGTTTGGTGATTAGCAAATCGTTTTTCTTGGTTGTGGCAGTGTTGTGGAATTCTTGCTAATGTGGAGATTTGTGAGGAAATACTCGATTCCGTATATTCAACAATCACAACCATTCATCCTTATCATTCCCATATGCCTCACAATCATGCCCAAATTGACTTTCCTCCAGCATACACATCATTCCCCATTCACATTCATGATCAAAACCTTAGAAATCCATCCAATACCTCCACCATAACTTTCCATCATCCATTTCACATATCAATAGAGTTAAACAATAAATATCAACACCATAATAGTTAAAATTATGTTTATCAAAACACACAAGTGTATGGAATCCCCATTTCATGTTCAATAATCGACAATCCATGCATAAACATGTAAATCACTTATTAATCCCCATTATATCTTGTTTAAACATACAAACATCATAATATAGTTAGGTTAGACAGTATATCGACATTCCAAGACCGTTTCCCTAGGATCCTATGCTTGCAAAATGACTTTTGGGGAATCTCCAAGATTTTCCTCCCTTCTCCAAGAAAATCCTCTTTGACACCCTAGGTTTCCTCTGTTTTTCTCTCAAATTATGTTTATAACTCTTAGAAACCCTAAAGCCCACAAATAGTGACCTATTTATTGTGCTAGGGGGTTTAAAACCCTAAAAATCCTGAAACTTAGGGTTTGCCCGCAATTGTCTGCGTAACACTGTTGGAACGGTCTAAGTATCGTTCGAATGGTTTATGAATCGTTGGAACCGTTTTGGTTTGTTTGAACGGTTCAACCTTCTGTTTTGTGTTTCTTCTGGCATCATTCGAATAGTCAGCGATCGTTCAAACGGTTGAACATTTTGGAACTAGTTTTGATGTTTTTACTGGCACCGTTCAAATGATTAGGGATCGTTCAAACCGCCCCACGTGTTTTCTCTTATTTTTTTCATTTTTCATGAGTTTCTACTTTTGTTTAGTCATTTATATTTTTAAACACTCCATAAACATTAATTTACATCATACACAAAACACATATTTAATTTGACCATTTTACCCTCATATTTTATGATAATGGTAGAAATATAAATTTGAGCTAGTGCTCAACAAGAGTTAAATCTTCACAAATCTCCAACATTTCCAAGTCAATGACGTGAGACCGGTCCAAGATATATTTCTTCAACATAGAGACGTGAAAGACATTATGGATACTGCTCATGTGAGGAGGTAAGATAACCCTATATGCAACCTCTTATACTCTAGTGATGATCTCGAAGGGACACACATATCTCTGGTTAAGCTTGCCCCTCTTGCTAAATCTCATCACTCCCTTCGTAGGTGAAATCTTAACTAATACTCGGTCTTCAACTTGAAACTCAAGATCTCTCATGCGAGTATCAACATAGCTCTTCTGTCTGCTTTGAGCCATCTTCAATCTCTCCCTAATCACTTGGATCTTGTCCATGGTTTGCCCAATGATTTCGGGACCCAAAGGTTTTCTCTCACCAACTTCATCCCAACACAAAGGTGATCAACAACTCCTTCCGTAGAGTGCTTCAAGCTGTGCAATCTGAATGCTTGCCTGATAGTTGTTGTTGTAGGAAAATTCAACAAAAGGCAAGTGATCATCCCAACTGTCCTGAAAGTCTAACATGCAAGCCCCTAGCATATCTTCTATGATCTAGTTCACCTTCTTAGTCTTCTCATTTGTCTATGTCAAGCGAGAACTCATGACCAAGTGAAAAATCTTCCAGAATCTGAAAGTAAATCTCAGGTCTTGATCAGACACAATGCTGACTGATACTCCATGTAAATAGACTACTTCCTTGATGTATAGATTCAAAAGTTGGTTGTAATTGAATGTGGTCTGGTATGTAAGAAAATGAGCTGACTTAGTCAATTGGTCAACCACAACCCATATAGTATCAAAGTTCTTCGCCATCGTTGGTAAACTCACATTGAAGTCAATTGAGATATTTCTCCACTTCCATTTTGGAATAGGAAGTGGCTAAAGGAGTCTTGCATGTCTTTGGTGTTCAACTTGTACTTGTTAATAAACCAATCACTTAGACACGTATGAGGCTACATCTCTCTTCATATTTCTCCACCAAAAATGTTTCTTAAGATTTTGGTACCTCCAGGATGGACTATGTACTTGGATCGGTGTGCCTTAGCCAGAATCTCCTGCCTTCTCTTCATTGGATGGAACACATAACCGTCTCTTGAAAGTGAGAGTGGTTCTCCCATTAATGCAGAAATCTCAATTATCATTTTGGATCAACTTTGCCCAATAGACTTGCAATTCTTCATCTGACCCTTGATACACTTTAATCCTATCTAGGATGGTTGGCCTGACCACAATATTAGACACCAAGACTCCAGATATGCCAACATTGAAACTTGCATCACGATTAGACATATCTTATAGCAGTTTCCATTCCTGGACCATCACGTGAGCTAGGAATTTAGTAGGTCTCCTACTCAGTGCATCTGCCACCACGTTAGCTTTTTCCGAGTGGTTCAAAGCAGTCCTAATCCTTGAGGAATTCCACCCAACGGTTTTGCCTCAAATTCAGCTCCCTTTGTGAAAACAGAAACATAAGACTCTTGTGGTCGATGAATACTTCAACTTTTCACCATACAAATACTGTCTCCAGATTTTAAGAGCAAAGATTGCTGCTGCCAATTCCAAGTCATAGGTAGGGTAGTTCTTCTCGTGATCTTTCAATTGTCGGGAAGCATAAGCAATAACTTCACATGCTGTATAACTACACAACCTAATCCAATGAGTGACACATTGTTGTGTACTACAAATTCTCCACCGTCAGATGGTACTGTCAAGATAAGTACTATGGTGAGGCGCTTCCTCAACTTCATGAAGCTCTTTTCACACCTATCATTCTACTCAAACTTAGCATTCTTTTCAGTTAGGTGATTGAGCGGTACTGCCAAACTGGAAAATCCTTCCACGAATCTTCAGTAATATCTAGCAAGGCCTAAGAAACTTCGGATTTCTGTGATACTCTTGGGTCTTCCCCAACCTTCCACTGCTTCTATCTTATAATGATCTACAAAAATTACATCTCTTAACACAATGTGACCTAGAAATGTTAGCTTCTCTAGGTTGAACTCTCACTTGCTAAGTTAATTAAGCATACAATTTATTTTCGTGAAGACTCTTTAGCATGACTTGAAGGTATATTTCATGTTCTTTCTGTGTTTTGGAATATATTAGAATTTCATCCATAAATACGATCACATAGCAGTCAAGAGCTGACTTGAATATTATGTTCATTAAATCCATAAATATTGTCAGTGCATTAGTCAAACCGAAAGGCATGACTAGAAATTCATAATGTCTGTATCTGGTTCTAAATGCAGACTTAGGAACATCCTCTATTTTTATCTTCAACTGATGGTAACCTGACCTTAAGTCGATCTTAGATAAATACTTGGCTGTATGCAACTAGTCAAATAAGTCATCAATCCTTGGCAAATGATATTTATTCTTGATGGTGACTTTGTTCAATTGCTAATAGTCGATGCAAATCCTCAACGAACCATCCTTTTTCTTTTCAAATAATAATAAAGCTCCCCAAGGTGATACACTTTGGGCGGATAACCCGTATTGAGTAACTCCTGAATCTGCTCCCTTAACTCTTTCAACTATGCTGGAGTCATCCTATACGATGATGAGTGCAATACCCGAGACTAAGTCAATTACAAATTCAATCTCCCTATCTGGCGGCAAACCAGTTAATTCTTCGGAAAAGACATCTAAGAATTTATTTACCACTGAAATATTTGAAGAGTTCGGTACTTCCGATGTGGAAATACTCAAAGTTGCGAATCGATCGAAATCCCTCTTCTTCATCCCCAGAAATGGATATGAGTTCCACTTACTGGCTTAAAGTTAACCACTTTCTCACAGCAGTCAACGTGTCCATGATAAGCGGAAACCAATCCATGCCTAATATAATGTTGAGGTCTTGAAATTCGAGAATGATCAGATCGGTTGGCATCTCATGTTGTCCGATCTGAATTACATAAGAGCGATATACCCTATCTGTGATGACTGAACTACCGACAGGGGTGACAGTGGATAGTTTACATTCTAGTCGACTTAGTGTCATAGGGCAGTCATGTGCAAAGCTAGATGTGAGGAAGGAGTGAGTTAATCCAAAGTCAATCAACACATGGGCTAGATAGCCATTTATCAACATGGTGATGGAATTATTATACATAACTAAGTGTGTCAAAAAAGTCCGCAAACACATAACATATACGTATCATGTTTATACATAATAACAAACAGAATTATCGCACAATCATATTAACATCATACTTAATGTAATTCACAAGTAAATGTACCCTGCACTACATCGTCCAATGCCTGTGCATCCTGCTCGGAGGTAGAAAAAACCCTGCCTTGAGCTAGCTGACGGGGCTACTGGGGAGACTGTTGGGGTCTCGAACCCTAAGGTGGCCTTTGCTGCATAGGCTGCCTGACTGGTGGCCTGACTCCTTGGGGCTGAGTTTGCAGGGGCACCTGTTGATTTTGGGATGAGCAATATCTCATCCGATGCGTAAGATCCCTAGTCGTTTCAATTTAATATACCTCGTAATAGCACGAATTCCATAGAATAGTGACTAGTAAGGGTGTCAAACCATAGAGGATTGCATTGGTTCTTAATGCAGACTTAGGAACTTCTATAACAAGTTATCTAATAATTGAATCTGTAACTATCGAATCATTCTAAATGATCCCAAAATCATCAAGTCAACCTATAAATCATCGAAATGTAATCATATATCAATACAAACATCTATTAAAAATTTTCACTCAAAAAAGAAGGTCTAACCACTACTAATAAGGAAAACGGCCAAGGTCTCTCATTCTCTCCTCGGGAAGATCACCTTCTTCCTCCTCACCATAATCCTCCTCTAACAATGGCTCCGTTGCTATCTTGGAACCTAAACCTGCTGACATGAAAATATATTGGTTGAGCAACAAACGGCTCAATGCATATGAAATCCTAACTAGCAATATCAGAACATATGACATCATCATCATTAATATAAGCAAGTTCATAATAGCATTTCATGACATGATTTTGATAAGCAAGTTCATCATGATATTTAGAATATAGAAATGTAAATAAATCAGAGTGTGGAAGTATCGTGCATTTTTTATCATTTTTTTTTTCTTATTTATTTCCTTTCTTTCATTCTTTCTTTCATGTGTCTTTTTTTTTTTAAAACAAAAACACCCAGTTGGGACAGGGATTAGGCAGACTCCTACTTGTTTATTAAAATAAAGACATACATGGGGAGGACATAAAACCAAAGCCCCAACAAAACCGAGCTAGCTAGAACCTAACATTGAATAAAGTAGAACGGTCAATGCGAATCAACCCTTTAATAGGTAAAGAACAATCATGAATATCTCTGAAGATTTTACTATCCAGATTCTTGCAAGCTTCTTTGGAAAGGTAGTCTGCAATCTGGTTATTTTCTCTATAAGTATGCTGAAAAATCAAGTTGCACTTACTCTCCAGACTAATAATTTTCTTCCACTAATACCAAGCTTTCCACGGAGGCTCGATGATACCATTAAGCACTTCAATCATAATTTTAGAGTCACTTTCCACCACAATGTTAGATAAACCAGATTTTTCACATAATAAACACCCCTCCCAAATCGCTCTAATTTTAGCAATTGAATTGGATTCTTGACCAAAGAATTCATAAAAAGCAAAAATCATCTTTCCTTGAGAATCATGAAGAATACCACCACCACCACTAAAACCTGGGCGAGCTGCCCCATCTGTGTTGAGTTTAAACCAACCCGGAGAAGGGCCCAACTACTTAGTGATCACAGGCCTTTTAGTTTTGGGGCTAGCTGGCTGGATATCAAAAAAATAGCATAAATATTTATCCTTCGAACTGAACTTCCTTGTAAATGTCCATATTTTTGCTCAGTCTTTCACCCAATCATTGATTCTCTTTACTATTAACTGGAAAGGTCTTTTGTAGTTATCATACCTTGCTTTGTTGCGAAACAACCAAAGCTCCCAACAGATCACCATCGACACAATGTTACATAGATAACCCCTAACCGAACAAATTTTTCTTTCCTGGAAAAATCTCATAATTCTAGTTTGGATAATGTCTTTGGCAAAACACTAAATGTTTCAAACATTCCCCACTCTTTTCCAAATCTTAGAATCTATCTCTCATTGGAAAAACAAATGAGACAACGCTTCCCTATTCAAGGAGATACAACATTCACACTAAATGACCTTTTTGCGCACGACTTGCTCTTTTCAGTCCAAGATTTGAGCCGATTGCCATTTGAAAGTAGGTTTTTCCTTTCTTTTAGAATCACCCTACTATCAAGTCTTTAAGTGTAATCCGAGACTTACAAAATATGATATGTATAGGGCTTGTGTCGGATGTCGAATCCTCACTCGTGAACTATAGGGTTAGTATAAAGAAGAAACCAAAAAGAAGAGAAAATTGTAAAACGATGGAGGGATGGGAATGATGGAATAGATTTTTAAAAACTCATTTGTTTGAGAAATCATTAAGATCTACTAATTAAATAACATGAACATAAAATAAACTAAATTTGAAAACATCAAGGCATTAAATAAAAATCACATTCATTGCATTAAAATAAAGAGTCACTTAGAAAGTTGAATTGAATCTCATTACATCCAAGAAAAATTCAGCAATCCGAAAACTCTCACTAAACGTAGTTGCAAGTAATTTAAGGGAGGTTTTTGAGAAGGGGTTAAGGAAAGAAGAGGTTGAGAGGCTTAGACAGAAAAGGGGTTGAGAAATGAGAGAGAGATGAGAAGAGAAGTTAGGGGGAGGGAACCATCTATGAAAGAAAGAGAAGGGTGAGTATTTATAGAGGGTGACTAGGGTTTTATAAAGATTAGGGTTAGAAAGTGGGTTAGGATTTTTAGAAAGAGATGGGTAGCTAGGATTAAGGTTTAGTGATAGAGAAAAGATGGATGGTTAGGATGTTGTAGAGAAAGAGATTAGGATTTTAACACAATGGGGAATTTAGGGAGAGCTAAAGAGGAAAAGAAAATATGGGAAGATATTGTGAGATTAAAGTTACCATGTGAGAGAGAGAAAGTATGGATTTGAAATAGATGATTAGGATAGAAGAAGAATGAGTTGCTAGGATTAATTAGAGAGAAAATTGGTTAGGGGCTTAAAATTAAAAAATAAAAACAAACAAAAAGAAGCAAAAGGTCTTAAACCTTGGTCTCTAATATGATCTCCCCCTGTCTTTGCCAATTAAGCTTGCTTCTTTCTTTATTTTGTAGGAAATATTTATCAATTGAGTCTCTTTCTCTTAGAAATGTTTTCTTTGCTTCTTTGGCCTCCTTTAGTCACTAGCTCATCCCATGCTTGGCCCGTCTCTAAATGATGCAGTCTGTTGGTTCTTTAGTCTTCAATAATGGGCTTCGATGGTTGGTTTTGGCTTCCTGGTTCCAGAAATTCTTCTAATCTGGGGTCTTGAAACATTAAAGCGCGTAATGAGAGTTCATAAAAACAACTTCGAATCTAATCTTTCATTAAATTTATGCAAATGTACCATTTTTACCAGAAATGTGTATGCTATGCAATGGAGGTAGAAAAATTTGTAAAATTGAAAGTTTATGTAGTAGAGTTTGACAACGCCTCAAAAGATAATAGTGAAAATAAGCACTTTTAAGTGAATATCACTCAACAAGAGTCAAATCTTCTCGAACTTCCAATGAATCGACATCAATGACATGCGAAGGGTCCGAGATGTACTTCCTCAACATAGAGATGTGGAATACATTATGCACACTCACTATATGAGTTGGCAATGTGACCCGATAAGCAACTTCCTCGATCCGGGTGATGATCTCAAAAGGACCCACATATCTCACGCTGAGCTTACCTCGCTTACCAAACCTCATTACGCCATTTGTAGGTGAGATTTTGACAAATACAAAATCTCTAACTTGTAACTCAAGATCCCTTGTGCGAGTATTGGCATAGCTCTTCTGCCTACTCTGAGCCCTCTTCATCCTCTCTCTAATCAACTGAACTCGATCCACGATCTGGCTAACGAGCTCGGGACCTAGAAGTTTCCTCTCACCAACTTCATCTAAACACAATGGTGAATGGAAACTTCTCCCATAGAGTGCCTCAAACGATGCCATCTGAATGCTGACTTGATAGCTATTGTTGTAGGTAAATTCCACTAACGACAGGTGATCATTCCAACTGCCCGGGAAGTCTAACATGCATGACCATAGCATGTACTCTATGATCTGGTTTACCCTCTCAGTTTGCCCATCTGTCTACGGATGAAATGTCGTACTGAAATCTAAATGAAAACCCATAGCCTACTGAAAGCTCTTCCAGAACCTGAAAGTAAATCTTGGATCTCGGTTGGATAAAATGCTGACTGACACTCCATGCAAACGGACTATCTTCTTGATGTACAGATTCGCAAGCCGGTTGTGATTGTACATGATTTGATATGGAAGGAAATGAGCCGACTTGGTCAGCCTGTCAACTATGACCCAAATAGTATCAAAGTTCTTTGTTGTCCTTGACAAACCGATAATGAAGTCCATAGAAATATTTTCCCACTTCCACTTGGGAATAGAAAGAGACTGAAGAAGTCCTACTGATCTCCGGTGTTCGACCTTTACTTGTTGACAAACCAAACACTTGGACACATAGGTAGCCACGTCCTTTTTCATATTCCTCCACTAGAAGTACTTATGGTTCTGGTACATCTTGGTACCTCCTGGATAGACAGTGTACTTGGACTTATGTGCTTCATCTACAATATTCCTTCCCAATTCCTCATTGGCCAGAACACAAAGTCTATCCTTGAAGGAGATCCCACCATTTCTTCAAGAGAA
Source organism: Tetracentron sinense (assembly GCA_015143295.1). Classification (NCBI taxonomy): domain Eukaryota; kingdom Viridiplantae; phylum Streptophyta; class Magnoliopsida; order Trochodendrales; family Trochodendraceae; genus Tetracentron; species Tetracentron sinense. Next base: position 25,432,842 of record CM026562.1, read on the forward strand.
ATCCTCAAACCCGTTGCTACTCGACTTGCTCATAGCAACATATAGTTCTTCATCATTCCACTGCAGGTCCTTAATATTGTCTAAGATGGTTGGCCTAACCATGATGTTAGCCACCAAAGCTCCAGAAGCTCCAACACCGAACCCCATGTCAAGGTTAGACACATCTTCAAGTAATTTCCATTATTGGACCATTAGATGAGCCAAGAATCCAGTAGGTATCCTGTTTAGTACATCTGCCATCACATTGGATTTTCCCATGTGGTATTGGATAGACCAGTCATATTCCTTGAGAAATTCCACCCAATGGCTTTACCTCAAATTCAACTCCTTCTGTGAGAACAGGTATTTCAGACTCTTGTGATCGGTGAATACTTCAAATTGTTCACCGTACAAGTAATGTCTCCAAATTTTCAGAGTGAAAACTACCGCTGCTAACTCCAAGTCGTGGGTAGGATACTTCTTCTCGTGGTCTTTCAACTATCGGGAAATATAGGCAATAACATTCCCGTGTTGCATGAGAACACAACCTAACCCAATGAGAGAGACATCACTATACACTATAAAGCCTCTACTACCAGCTAGAACTGTTAAGATCGGTGCGGTGGTGAGGTGCTTCTTCAACTCAAGGAAACTCTTCTCATACTTTTCATTCCACTCGAATCGGGCTTTCTTTCGAGTTAGATGAGTGAGTGGTGCTGCCAAAATGGAGAATCGTTCCACAAACCTACGATAATATCCAGTGAGTCCCAAAAAGCTCTGGATCTCTATGATGCTTCTTGGTCTTCCCCATCCTTCCACTACTTCTTTCTTGGAAGGATCTACTGAAATATCCTCTTCTGATACCACATGACCTAGAAATGCCACATTCTCAAGCCAAAATTCACAATTACTCAGTTTAGCATACAACTGATGTTTCCTTAGCGTTTTCAAGATAGTTCAGAGGTGTCTTTCATGATCCTTTTGTGTTTGAGAGTCTATTAAGATATCATCCATGAACACTATCACATAGCGATCGAGAGCTAGCCTGAATATCCTATTCATAAGGTCCATGAAAGCTGCCAGTGCATTGGTCAAACCAAAAGGTATGACTAGAAACTCATAATGCCCATATCTGGTTTTGAATACGGACTTGGGAACATCCTCGGCTTTAATCTTCAACTGATGGTAGCCCGACCTCAAGTCAATTTTTGAGAAGTACATACTTTGCTCATTGTAGTTGATCAAACAGATCATCAATCCTTCGTAACAGATACTTATTCTTAATAATGATCTTGTTTAGTTGACGATAGTCGATGCATATCATCATCAAACCATCTTTCTTCTTTATAAATAAAATTGGAGGTCCCCAAGGTGACACACTTGGGCGGATAAACCCATTATTGAGCAACTCTTAAATCTGCTCCTTTAACTCCTTCAACTCTACTAGAGCCATTCTATACGGCACCTTGGAGATGGGTGTCGTGCCCGGATCTAAATCAATAGAAAACTCTATCTCCCTACTAGGGGTTAAATCTGGTAAGTCTTTAGGGAAAACATCTAGGAATTCATTTACCACTGGGATATTTGAAGAGTCTGGCACTTCCAGTGTGGAAATGTTCAAAGCTACAAATCTAGCTACATCCCTCTTGTTCAAACCCCAAAGTGGAAAGGAGGTCCATCAACTAGCTTGAAGTTAACAATTTTCCTGAAACAGTCCACATGACCGTGGTGAGCAGAGAGCCAATCCATTCCTAGAATAATATTAAAGTCCTAAAATTCAAGGATAATTAGATCGGCTGGCATCTCATGTTCACCTATCCGAATTGCACAAGAGCGATAGACTCTATTCGTGATTACTGAACTACCAACAAGAGTGGTGATGGACAATTCATGATCAAATAGACTTGGTTCTGAAGAGAAAGCTTGTGCAAAACTGGGTGTTATGAAGGAATAAGTAGATCCAGTGTCAATCAATACATGAGCTAGACAATGATTTATCAACAAGGTGCTTGAATTGGATACATAATTAAGTGTGTCAAAACATGTGCGCAAATAATTATCATATTTTAGCATGTTTATACACAGTGATATACATCATAATTATGCAATCAAAATAATATCATACATCACTGAATTTCAAATAACGTATCCTGCACCACATCATCAGATGCCCTTGTATACTGCTCAGAAGTGGTAAATACCCAATCCTGAACTGGCTGGCTGGGCTGATGGGGCCTCTGACCCTGAGGTAGCCTTTACTACACAGGCTGCCTGATTGGAGGTCTAGCTCCATGGGGCTGAGTCTACAGTAGAATCTGCCCATTCCGGATCGGGAAATCACGAATCCAATGCTCTAGGCTACCACAATGAAAGCATCTTCCTGTAGCTTTTCGGCATTCACCATACCTCTCATTGTAAAAACCACACAACTCATATGTCGTCGCCTATGGAGTAGGTGGGGTAGCTCACGGTGCTTGAGGGTAGCACGGGGAACGGTAGGTGCAAGTACTGGCCTCTGGTACGGGGTTCACCTAGTCATTGATGCTGGACCTGACATCTTAGGACTCTTGTCTTGTAGCCCATATTTCTACCGATCTTCTCTCAGAAATCAGAGCTCGCTCGTTTACCTCCTGGCATGTTCCGAGACGTAGGATCTTGACCTTGTCTCGGATGTAATCTCTTAAACTTCCCTCGAATCTCCTCGCCTTCATGCTCTCCATAGTGATCAGATGAGGCGCAAACCTAGATAGCTCTACAAATTTGGCCTCATACTCGATCACTGACATGATCCCCTACTCTCACCGATGTCGGAAAATACTGCTCATAAAAGACATCAAAGAACTCTCCCCATGTCCAGCTCGTACTTCACTTCCTGGTAGCTACCTCCACCAATGTTCTGCCTCACCTTCCATAACAAATGAGGCCCATCTCACTCTCTGCTCATCAGTTAGCTCAGCATAGAAAATATCTTCTCCAACTGTATCATCCAGAACTCTACCACTGATGGATTTGTGATCCTATAGAAAGCTAGAAGACCCATCCTCTTGAAAGCTTCCACTCCATTCTATCCCGATGGGTGGATCTCAACTGGCCTCTCTTGCCTGTCTTTTCCGGCTACTAGCAAGGCAGTTTGTTGGGCCATAATCTCGAGCTGTCGAGTCATGACTGCAACAATAGCCTCTATAGCCCGACTCACATTGGGCTGGTGAGCACCCTCCGGGATATCCCCATTAGTCACACTGCCTCCTCCATTTCTATTGTTTCTCCCGCCTCTTCTCATGTCTACAGTCCTCCTAAGAAGAAGAAAACAATTCATTTAGGAACATACTTGTATGAAATTCCTAAGTTTACGCCTAACAAAGACATAATCTTCAATATATTTTAAGTCCTAAACTCGATGTTGCCTTCCTAAGTTCAACAGGTCACCTTGCTCCTATACTTAATACCTTAGCCCTAAGGACTCTAATGCATTGAGCTCTAATACCACTTCTACAACGGCCCCAAATTCCACCTTGACCAAAATGGGACCTTGGGTCGCCACATTTCTTAAACCTGCATAAATCCAATGATATTGATGCCCAAATAATGGACCCTAGAGGGGGGGGGGGGAGGTGAATAGGGTTTATGGTAAATTAAAAAATTTTACTCTAAGTAATATTTGCAAAAATTAAAAATTATCACAACAACTACCAACTAAAATCAGAGATAATAAAAGAAAGAGAAGGGATAAAGATACCAAACACCAGATATGTTATCGGGGTTCAGCAACTTGCCTACGTCCTAGCCTTTAAGTTTTCATGCTTCAAAGATTTTCACACGATTCACTAATCGTACTCTTCTTTTCCGGCAGAGAGCAAGCCTTACAATCCATTTCCAGGCTCAGGAAAAACCTTTAACAATCATTTTATAGGCTAAGGAATAACCTCTTCAAGAGACTCTCTCTTGGATAGAAAGAAGACTCTCTTCTTAACAGGGTGCAAGAATCCCTGATTTTTCACTTTCAATAAATACAGAAATTTGTGGATATTAAATCCGAATTGAAAGCTCCTAGATTGAGCTAGATAAGAATTGAATGCAAGGCTCATACTCTCTTAAGATTGATTGGAATTGAATGCTCAAAGAGAAAGGGATTGAGATTCTAAATATTCAATAGAAAATAGAGTATTGATTGCTGGAAATTTATGAGTAATGAATGAGCAATATAACAATGATTGGAATCCTTAGTATTATTTATTTTTATCATAAATCAACTCTATTTATAGTTGGACAATCAATATGGCCGTTGGAAGTAGCATTGAATGCAAAATAGCCGTTGAAAAATAACTATTATAGGTTTTTCCTATAGGCACTCGTCGACTAGTAAGAGAAAATTAGGCTTGAGTCGTCGACGAGTGGAGACAGAAGCAATTGCTTCATTTCCTATCACCCACTCGTCAACGAGTCCCTTGTACTCGTCGATGGGTTCACTGAATTTTTTATCAGTAAACTCATCGTAATGAGACCAAAAAGATGGGAAACATGCTAGGACCCTTAGGCAATAAAATTATCAATATTTTAATCATTTTTAGGGCATTAGAATGATGTCTATATTATACTAGGTCACCTAGGGTCTATCTAGGTAATCTTTGAGCAATTCTTTTCCAATGTCTTGAGGATTATTACAAGGTCCTAGACAATTTAACTTAGACACTAGCCTTCATGAAAGATGATCTTCATTCTTGATTTATGAGAACCTTCATTCTTGATGGATCTTCAAGCATTGTCTTGAGGTTTTGAAGCTTTGTCTTTGGAAGGACTAGCACTTGAACTTTGACCTTGATCACTTAAGCTCTTCAATTCTTCATATCTTGAATTTCGAACTTAATGAACTTTTTCTCTGAAATTTCACATACTTAATGGAAATATTAGTACATCAAGAGTCATTTCATTATTTTGTCATCATTAAAACTAGTAAGGGTACATAGAGTAGTAACCTTGAGGCTAACAGACATACAAGGCATACTAGCACATGTCTCCAAAAATAAGAATAATAAAATTTTGATATATAAACTCAGACCATCTTGCTCAGCTAAAATATGTCCTATATAACCCACTATACTCAGATAATCCAAAACCGCTAATAAAGGTAAAATAGTCTAAGCAACATCCTAAAATAACACGAGTCTATTACAATCCATTTCAAAAGTAAAAGAAAGCCTAATGATATGACCATCTATCCAATTCTCAAGCTTCCTCAACCAGAGGCTCACCTTCTTCTTCTTCCTCGACGTATGTCTCCTCAATCCATGGCTCCGCCATGTATTTCTGATCTAGACCTACCGACAATAACAGGTCGACTGAGTATTGAAAACACTCAACATACATACAGTCCAACTAATAACATAACATACATGTACATTATCAATATCATAATCTAATTCATATCTACATAATCACTAACATATTCATATGACATAAACATAATCAGAGTGTGGGAACATGCTAGCATACATATCATCATCTTGACTCGTGTACTTGTGTGACTCTTAAACATATACATGTGCAAAACACATGCATGACTCATACGTGCCCATGATGACCAAATTATCCAGTAAATGCATGATTCACAGTGTATTGCCCCATCAACGCATAATTCATAGTGTTTTGTCCCGTTAACGCATAATTCAGAGTGTTTTGTTACATAACACGGCAACATATAGAGTAATATGTTCGTAACCAGGGGATCATTCTTTCATAGCATAATGCATGACACGAGTCACATATTGCGGCAACGCATAGAGTGGTATCATTCTTTTATAGCATAATACGTGGCATGTACATGTTCAATGCATTATCTTGTGACACACTTGGATTGTAGACCTTACTTCTTACCATGCATATGAAAATATGCATAAGTGTTGTGATTATAATTCAAAAGGGTTATCTCTTAGATTCCAATCCTCCAACAAGAAACTCTGCCGGGTTACATCTCCCTTGTTAGAGAATTCTTGACATGGAAGACTTCTTCTATGTTTTGACCTACCCGAATACCGATCACCATACAAGATAGATAGGGCATAGTTTAACATACCAAATATTAATATTTCCTTATTATAATTATGCATTTCTTCTAAACATAATAATAACATAACATCACAATTCACTTCTATAATCCCTTCTATTTCACCATCCACCCATAAATTCAGCATTTCATTCATAATTAAAGCGCATTTACCATACACATCATCCATAAACCATAGACATTCATTCAATCCATCCTCCATAGCATTCCCATCCTCCATTCATCCAATTCATAGCATTCAATTGTAATTTCATTTCCATAATAGCAAAACATAGTTTTAAAAAATCCCTAAATCATCTAAAATTCCCATTTCAAAATCTAATATCCATAATAGTGTAATTTAGCATATGAAATCACATTTGCATAATTTAACATGTGGAGGCATAATCGTATACATTATTTATCGAGACATGTAAATTCTTAATTTCATCAATTGCACAAATATAATGATAATATCTCGATATGAAGTTCTAGACAATTTTAACATTCAACATACATTGTTTTCACATGTTATAACATAAAAAAATAAAATCTTAAATCATCATTTCACACAAAAACCCCAAATCTATTCATCCAAAACTCTACAATACAATACATCCTCCATTCAAAACCCAAACATACACCCATCCTCCTATTTCCACCACACATCTTCAATTTATTCTCATCCTCCATATTTCATCAAGCACCTTCACTTTAATATAACATAATCATGAACAAACAAACATAGAGAGACATTTCTACAATAAATCCTGCATAATCTTCTTCTAGCATACGATTTCAGTTTCTAAACTTAAAAACATCAATAGTTCATGGTATTGATAGTGAGGAAGTCATATTTACCTTCCAAGAGCTTCTTCTTTTGACAAAAATGCTTGAGAATACACCTCAGAGTAATCTCCAAGCTCCAATCATCTTCTTCAAGCCAAATCTCCCTTCAAATCCTAAGTCTATTTATAGTGTGAGAGAGTTAAAACCCTAAAATCGGTACTCTTTAAAAACCCAGATAGTGTGTGTAAGCACCCCATTTTTACACCCCCCTCAACCATGCTTAATAAACTTAACCATGTTTAGCTCAACCTAACCCTAAGTCAACCTCGGCTAAACCTTAGGTCCAAACCCTAGGTAAATCCAATCAAGTCCAATTATAAAATTTCATTACCCCAAACCCAAGTAGTCAAGCCCAATTGCTCGTAAGTCCACTAACTTCAGGGACATGTGTATACACCCTGGAATCCAAATGCCCAAGGACTTCAAGGTCCCTGATTTTGAAAAATATAATGGGAAGGGTTGTCCGGAGACACACCTAAGGGCATATCGCGGAGAATTGTTCCAACTCGAGCATGGAAACAAACTATAGGTTCAGTTATTTCAGAAGAGCCTAAAGGGACTTGCACTACAATGGTTCACCAAGCTGGACCCTAACAAGGTACGAATTTGGGAAGATCTCTACGAAACCTTCATTGGCCAGTAATCTTATAATGTTGACCTGGTCCAGCAGAGAGCAGATCTTGAAAGAATGTCTTAGAAGAATAATGAAACCTTCATCGAGTATTCAGTTCGGTGGAGAGAAATGGCTGGCAAGATGAGCACCCCTCTGCCAGAGGAAGAATTGGTAACAACTTTCCTCCGCACCCTTAAACACCCACTCAAGAATCTATTAGCGGCACAGCCCATCTCTGACTTTAGCACCATGGCCAAATGCGGTGCCAGAATTGAAATGACATTGGGCGACAGCGGGTCAGTCGACATTTTTTAGGGAACAAAGGGCACGTCTTCCTCTAGACCTCCCATCCATCCAAAGAGAGACAACAAAAATAGAGAGGACGATGGACACACGGTATCAGCCATACCAGTCCGGGTGCCCAACTTGCCCCGCCAACAAGCTCAACGACCACGACAAGTTCAGCAACCCCAGGGGAAGCTACTTTCTCACCAGATGACTCTTGAACAGAAGAGGAACCGGGCATTCACTCCACTACCATACTCTCCGACGGCACTCCTGTCCTTTCTGTTGGACAAGAAACTGTTCACTCAGAAAGTTTCACAGCCTCCATCGGTAAATCTTCCAAAGAACTATAGGGCGGATCAACACTGCGTGTATCACCAATCACCAGGGCACCTTACTGACAGGTGCTATGATCTGAAACACGCAATCCAAGACTTGCTGAAAACCGACAGAATTTTCTTTGCACCGGGAAATGCAGACATCAATCAAGCTCCTCTCCTAGATCATACTCCTCCTGCAAACTAAGACGTTTCAACCGGAATAGTTCTGTAGCTAACTTTTGAACAATCCCGCTTTTGTCATGTCTATCTTGTACCTCTTTTCTTGGTACCTCAGTTGGCCATGTGGGCCCATGTCAATCCCTAATATCAATCCAGTTCAAGCAAGTGGTCCCTAGCCCTTGTTTCGTTTTGCTGTCAAGTTTGTCAACTTTTGTTATTTTAATAAAAAAAATGATGTTTTAAGCCAATTGTCTTTGTGTTCTGAGATGCTTAATTTGGGAGCTGAACTTGTTTTTAATGCTCGATCATTCAATGAAAAGTTCAACAGCTATCAAGACAAATGCAGGAAAAGGGAAGACCTCTCTGAGCCATCAAATGTCAATCAGCTAAAACGAGGTGATACAATGACTATACATGCTCTCGATCAATCAAGGAAAGGATAGGAGATCATCTTTTGATAACCCTCACAATACCTTGCCTACCTATGATTTCTATATCCGCTAGTTAGACCTTTGAGCTTAAAAGCCTTTCTTTCAAAACCAACACAAGGGCCCCCTTGAATGTTAAATGACAATTCAAAAGAAGAACAACCAGCAAAAAACAACCATCAATAAATGCGGCCTTTTGATCAAACTACGTCTTGACCTGATCCTTATTTGGGTACGTAGGCAGCCTGAAATCAGGTTCGGTTATAATACAGCAAATGTGTCACAATACAAGACAATCATGTACACAAAAAACAAAACAAAAAAAAAACAAAAAGAAAAAAAATTACTTGGTTAGAAAGTGAAACTGTACCAAAAGACCAAGAATCCAGAAGTTGGTTCCATACCAACACCAAACAAAGATCATAGGGTGCCCTACCTTTGCTACAACAGAAACTTTGAACCTTATATCGGTTCTAACCAAACCACGTTTCATCCTAAGCATTAAGCCCTCCTTGATCCCTGAAAGGACTTGAGCATCGTGATCAGAAGCATTCACCTCCACTATCGACAGACAATGATGAGAGAAGAATGAAGAATCATCAAAGAAAAGTGCAAAGCTTGTATACCCAGTTCTAGTGAAAACCTGAAAGGGTCCAGGGGCAAAAAAAGGATAAACCAAAATTCAATTTCACGGGCATAGTAAGGAACCAACAATCCTACTATTGTGCAAAAATTACATGAACCCAGTCCTGGTGAAATCCCGTAAGGGGCCAGGGGCAAAAGAGGAAAAATAAGCTAATACATGCTTTATAGACATCCATACATGGATGATCAAACACAACATAATCACTTAAGGTAAAGGAACCTAGCTAGGTATCCCAATGCAAGCAATCTCAGACACGGTCAGTCCACTGATCAATTGTTTGTCTACCACCAGACTACTTGTTAGTCATTCCAATAGTCTTCTCAACAGGTCTGTCGCATCTCTTGTCAGTCAATTCATCGGTCTTTTTGTCAAATTATCATTAGTCAGTTAAACTTCACTCACCAATAGAGTCAGTGCAAAGTCAGCTACTCATTTCTGCTAGCGCAAGAGGAGCAATGAAACCAGGGCAGGACAAAGTTGGCAGATTTTCCTGGGTGATACGGATGGTTGAGGATCAGTACATCCCAAGGGGCAAATACATACAGTTGAATCGTCCAAGCAGGGGGCATGTCAAATTCATCAGGCTATATATTCAGAAGGACAAGATTCGTGCAATGGCTCAGGGCTACGACTCTCGCTCTCACATTCGATTTCATTTCGCTTCTCAAAACTCTTGAATCTATACTCAATTCTATCAGCTATCACATCAAATTCACCCCTAGCAAGGCAATCAGGTGATTGTCTACACTATCATCGCACTACACTTCCTGGTGAAGCAGTCGGGCAACTGTTTTTACCCCCACCATCCTACCCCTGCTTAATTATCTCACTGTTAAAGGAGTACTATCGTTTGTGCGATCGAACAACAGTTACGGCCTCGGTGGTGTTAGTCTTGCATCCATCATCTTCCATTTTTGCACTCATCACCTCTATTCCTACTTGATTAACTCACTGTTAAAGGAGTATTACCGTTCGTGAGATCAAACACCAGTTACGGCATCGGGGGATGTTAGTCCTGCATCCATCACCTTCATTTTTACCCTCACCTCACTTTATCTTCGATGAAATGGGTGTGTGATCGGCCCTCACCTCATCTATCTTTGGTGAACGGTTGTATGATCGACTCTCACCTCACTCTATCTTTGGTGAAACGGTTGTGTGATCGACCTTCACCTTATCTATCTTGGATGAACGGTTGTGTGATCGACCCTTACCTCATCTATCTTCGGTGAACGGTTGTGTGATCGTCCCTCACCTCATCTATCTTCGGTGAATGGTTGTGTGATCGACCCTCACCTCATCCATCTTCGGTGAAACGGTTGTGTGATCGACCCTCACCTAATCCATCTTCGGTGAAACGGTTGTATGATTGACCCTCACCTCACTCTATCTTCAGTGAAACGGTTGTGTGATCGACCCTCACCTCATCCATCTTTGGTGAAACGGTTGTGTGATCGACCCTCACCTCAATCTATCTTCAATGAAACGATTGTGTGATTGTCCCTCACCTCATCTATCTTCGGTGAAACGGTTATGTGATTGTCCCTCATCTCATCTATCCTCGGTGAAACGGTTGTGTGATTGACCCTCACCTCATCTATCATCGCTGAAACGGTTGTGTGATCGACCCTCACCACATCTATCCTCGATGAAACTGTTGTGTAATCGACCCTCACCTCATCTATCCTCAGTGAAACGGTTGTTTGATCAACCTTCACCTCATCTCCGATGAAATGGTTGTGGGATCAACCTTCACCCCACTTTTTAGGAGCGGACGTGCATTCACTCCCCTTATTCATCATGTTTAGTCAACTTTGCTTTACTTATTGATCTCTGGTAAGGTGGTCATGTGGCCAGCCATCACCTCATCTCTAGGGAACGAACGTATGTTCATTCCCTGTGCTCATCCATGCCTATCTACTCATCCATCATGCTCTACTTGCTCTGCTGTAAAAATTGGTTGATTCCAGTCTTTGTTGTTAAATTGCCAACTCGGCACTCTCCGACAAAGAGGGGCAGCTGCAAGCACCCCATTTTACACCCCCCCTCAACCATTCTTAATAAACTTAACCATGTTTAGCTCAACCTAACCCTAAGTCAACCTCGGCTAAACCTTAGGTCCAAACCCTAGGTAAATCCAATCAAGTCCAATTATAAAATTTCATTACCCCAAACCCAAGTAGTCAAGCCTAATTGCCCAATTGCCCAATTGTCCAATTACCCAATTGCCTAAGCCAAAGCCTATTTACTATAGCCCAAGCCCAAATGTCATAGTCAAAGCCCAATAACCATAACCCATGACCCATCTACTAATAACCCATGATCCATAAGACCTAATCCACATATCCAAATCCACCTACCCTATATCCTACAACTCATACCCATACAACTCATAGTTCACTCAACCCACCAACTCTCTTACACCTCTCTTACACCCTATATCCTACAACCCATATTCATATAACTCATAGTTCACTCAACCCACGAACTCTCTTTCATCTCTCTTACACCCCTTACAATACTCAACCATCAACTCTCTAACACTCCTTACAATACTCAATCTATCAACTCACCTTACAACACTCAAGTCTTTACCTACTAACTCCTTTTATTCCTATGTAAAAGACACAACCCAACCTCTTAGTTTTCCTATAAATACCAATCCCTTAACCCCTTAGATCCACCCCTCAAGACCCCTAGAAGGTTCTCACCCACTTGTATTTCTCTTAAGTTTGAAGAAGTGAGAAGAAACTAAGATTCAGAGTTTAGAAAGAATTCTAAGACTAAAAACTTAGAGTTCTTCACTAACTCTCCTCCTTTGTGGACTCTAAACAAAACCCTATATCTTGGAGCATTGAAGAAGAATTCTTGGAGGAGTAGGCACTCCATCTTTTATCATCTTCTCTCTTTTTTATCTCTTTTTTATTTGGTTCTCTCTTCTTGATCTCTCATTTCTCAAGCATAGTTGGCCCTCTCTACACCAATCTACTGGTGTAGAGGGACCCCATATCAAAAGCAAAGAGATCTTTTTTTTCTTTTCCTTTTCATGTACATATTTTTTCTTTTTTATGTACCCACAAGTGTGGATATGGGTAGGCCCATAGAGAGTGGAAGCTAAAGCTATACATCTCTTTTTCATTTTGTTTCTTCTTGGGATTTTAGTCCTCTTTCTAGAATTTTTTGTGAAAGCTCATCCCCTCTCTAACATTCTTTAGAGCGACATTACATTATTAATAATGGTGTAAATGAATCACCTTAAAAATGAGAAGATGAGTTTTCATTTTATTTCATTTCTTTCTTTTTCCTTCATGTTCTATGTTGAATGGGTAAGTGATAGTTTAAGGACTTAAGGTAAGTGATGGTTTAAGGACTTAAAGAGGACATTATTCAAAATATTTCATGCCAAAGACAATGGTATTTGATCTATTATCAACACCAATCTAATAAAATAGGTGTTGGCAATAGACCATTTACTATTCATAATGCATATCCCTCTTTATGTCTTAAATATAATCTTTTAGCCTAACTTTTCCTTAATCTTTCACTTGGATTAAATGTGACTTTAGCTAAGTTTGTCAAAACCCTATCTATATGAAAATCCAAAAAAACATGATAAAAGCTCAAAATACCAAAAACATGATAAAAATCTCAAAATACCAAAAACATTCAAATATAATCAAAATACCAAAAACATGCAAATATAACCAAAATACCAAAAACATTCAAATATCTCCAAAATCCCCAAAAAATATAAAAGTACAAAAAAACCAAAAAGAGACTTGTAGGACCTCTTTAGCTTTGGTTAGCTCACCTAACCATAGTTAAATCACCTCTAACTGCGGTTAGACTTACCCCTTGTGCACTTGATCTCCCCGGTCAACTAAACCATAGCCTTCTAGGCTAGACCCTTTGACCACCCTATGCACACACACACTACTCCCTAGCCTTGGCACGGGCTCATGTGCTAGAACTACGCTCGGTCTGATCTCACCATGTGAGTACGTAGGCAACCCAACTCGGGGTTTGACCCTAGTCATCTAGCTTTCTATATTTCTTGGATTAGCATTATTTTAAACACTTGGACATTATAATTAATTTTGAGATTAAAATTGGCTTAAGTTTAGGGAGTAGGTAACCATTGTAAAATGGGGGTCCTGGGGTAACTAACAGCTTCCCCGGAGCTTAATCGAGCCGCTTACCCTAACTCTAATTAGACAATTTGCCTTATCCAAATGAACAATCCCGGGACCTATCCCTAAGAATGAATAGGTGGTGACTCTCAGTCAAAACAAAACCTTTGTGAGAGGGGTAAAAATCCATGCTCACAGTGTGACCTTCGATCAATCGCCCCCTCAGTGCGATCGATCGGCACACCAAATAGTGGCTTTGTGAGTTTTCAGGTTCAATGCGATCAATCACAACTTATTAGTGATCGATCGCAGACAGCATAGTTCCTGTTTTCTCCACAACAACAACAATAGCAACAACATGCTTTTTTCATCAGTACTAGACCATCAGCACACTTATTTTACTTTAAAAGTTTTAAATAAATGTTCTTACTTTAAGTTTTAAATTAAAATAAAGAAGTACCCCCCATTTGGATTCAATAAAAAATTATTAGAAAATCTAATTCCTAATAAATCAAAATCTTATTTATCAGTTTTAGGCTAAGAACTGAAAATCTTATCGTCGTAAAATTTTCGATAGTCAATTGTGATCCAATCTTATTTCCCAAAGAAAAAGTACAAAAATAAATTTTTTTTTACAGAAACTTTATTATCAAAATAACATATCCATAAATGTAATTAACTAACTTTAAGGGAGACTGGGAGCGGAGAGAGAAAGAAGCTGAAATCAATTAAAATCTATTTTCTATTTGAGTTTCCTAAAAAGAATTAATGGATGCCTAATATTTCCTGTTGTTGTTAAGGGTATTTGGTACGTGTCAAACAGTTTGCGAAGTCTACATGGATTCCTTGTAAGGGTCTATACATAGGATCGCAACTCTTTAATCAACCTTTTGGGCCCCTTGATTTACTCCAAGGAAAAATTTGAATACTGACATAGTATTATTTTTTTTTTGGAACTCAAGGTGTCCCTAACCCTTCGGGTAAGGACTAATTCCCGAGGGTGCGACGTGAGGTCGCAACCCGCCACACCAGATAAGTTTGGGTAAACCCGTGTGGGGCTGCCCCAAAATGGGGAGTGAGGAATAGTGAATAGAGCCGAGGACCTCCCGCTTGGTGAGAGACACAGGAACCATTGGTCCACCTCTTCGGGGATTAAGACTGACATTGTTTTGGTGTTGACTTGTTTACCGATCGTATTAGTCCGATCACTTAAATATTTGTTTTGGTGGTAGTTATAGAAGTTGGGAATTAGGTTTAAAAAGATGGGAAACTCTCCACTGAATGCACTCCAACTATACTCGAGCCAATATGGAACGTGTCGGGTTGGATTTACGGTCGGTCAAAAATTGATCTTATTAACAAGGACTTTGCTACTGATACCCTCTTAGGGCCAAGACGATCGAGACCATGCTCTATGAGCATGGGATTTCAAGTGGGGCCTATTTCACATGGTGGGCTCCACCTGAAATCCCATGCTCTTAGAGCATGATCTCGGTGATCTCGGCAACAGAGGGTCTCGGAAGCTTTATCCTATTAACAAAAATCACTTTTTTGCCTCCCACATGCTTACATAAAGGGGACTGCTAGCACTAATTGATTTCATAGCTAATCGCGACATAAAGAAAATGTCAAATCATTTTTTTTAGCTGAATGCTGAGTCTATATGTAAAAGTGATTTGACTTATTGTTTATGGGCCTCCGATTGCCTATGCCGAAGCTAAAAAATGGTCTCGGGCAACCATAGAATGTGCGACAGTTGGCATAAAAAGGGGAGAAGTGATTTCATTTTCTTCCCATGATTTTGACTTCTTCTCGCTTGATATCTCCCCCCCTTTTTTTCACATACTTATCACCTCATGTTTTATTATGTTTGGAGAAGTCAAAATCATGGGCACCATGATTTTGACTTTTCTACCACTTGTCCCATATTCTATGGTTGCCCGAGACAAGTCCTTTCTAGCTTTGCCAGAGGCAATCGAAGGCCTTGTGGTGAATTTGGTAATGACACATGTCTAGGTTTGCTCCAGTGGTAGTGTATCTCCCTTTGGGGAGAATGACTAGTGTTCGAGTCCTAGTCAGGCCGTTCAGTGCCCACCCTTGAGTTCTAACCCACCTAACCCCCCCCCCCCCCGACATAGATAGATAAATGATGTAAAAAAAATATATTAGGTATTTGACTGAATGGCCTAGCATTTTCCTAAAATCAAATATTGTAATTAATTATTTTTATATTATAATTTATTAAATCAACAATTAATCATATTCTAAAATTATAATAATATTTAAAATTAATAACAATAACTTATATATGCAAATAAAATTATATAGTTAAATAGATATTATGATCTATCAACCCACAGTCTTATATGAACCTACAAAATGAGAAATCTACACCAAAACAAAAAATACAAAATGAGAAATAGTTGAGTTCATTATCAATTCCCATAATTGGTGTGGCTAGCCCAACTATCATGCTAGACATCTAACTTTGGCAATTGATTTTCTCTTGTCATGGAGTCTTGGAGATGCTCGAGTATTATATGGGGTATAGCCTCGTCAATTGACATATGGTGAGAAAAATTAGAGGAGAAATTAAAATATCAAGCCCGTTTCAATCTCTCCAACGTTTTTTTTTTTTTGTTAATTTCTCCTCTAATTTCTTGTCACATGTCGGATAAAGAGGCTATGCCCGATTATAAACTCGGTATCTGCCAGAGGAAAACTACTATCTCTAACTTTAAACCAATGAATTACAATACTAACACTATAAAAAAAATAGCTTGGTAGTCAAATATAATTTTATATGATGGATCACGTGGTGAGAAAAAAATCTCATGTAGCCGATTCCTCTAAGTAATTGGGTGATAGACCAATCAAGCTTAAGGCATCATTTCCTTTGTCCAATCCAACTGATAAATGGGGTCCGAAACTTAGATTCTTGGGTTGCGGTGGAATAGGAATTTGTCAACCTATATTTAAGTCTTTGACCACGGGCAATATATAAATTGAATCTTTTCCTTCTAAGAATGGCAACAATACAACATGATCGCGCAAGTGTCGGCGGGATTGTTGATTTACTAGCAGATGAGTAAGCAATGGGTGAGGGTGAGGGTGAGGGTGAGGGTGAGGGTGTATGATAAAATAAGGCACAGGATTCTCTCGAGTTTGAACCAGTAGAGGTCGCCATGTGTTTCCTTTGACACCCCTTAACCATGGGTAAGGTTCACCCACCAATAGGGTTCACCCATCCATACTTGGTTTTTTTTTATATATATTAATTATTTTTTTTTTAATTAAAAATACTTTTTTTTGAGTTTGTTTAATATTAAAAAAAGTTTTTAATTTTAAAAAAAGAATTAATATTTTAATTCTTAAGACTACTATATTAACAAGTAACACCCAAAAACACAACCTAAGGTTACCAACATCTTAAGACTTTTAAAACTTGCCACTGGGACTACTTTTGTCATAATAAAATGTTACATTAGATATGGTGGAGCCATGTGAGAGCCACAGCCACGATCAGGCTGGAGGCTCCACTACCAGACAGGCTTCAAAAAGCTCAAGTCCTCACAACCACAAAAAGTTCTTTTGGAAATCAAATCTAACCGAAAGAAATGCGTCAAATAGGATAGGACACTTTCTTTTGAAATGTGGGCTGTGGGCTGTGGGTCAGTAACAGAGTCCAAAGTTTACACTAAGGCATGCAATTCAATATCGCTATTAGTCCCAAGAGGCGCGCGTCTCCCAAAGGACTACAGCTAAGGAAAATTCAGAGCTCTGGTTTATATTAAGGGTGTATTTGGTTGTGAGGTAAATGGGTAGGAGAAAATAAAGTGAAGTAAAGTAAAGTGAAAGAATTGTATAAATTCTCTTGTGTGTTTGGTTTGAAAGAAAAGTTTAGGAGAAAATATAAATTTTTTCAAAATTATCCTTTACTCTTTTTAGGAATAGGGTTCAACAAAAAGGTAGATTTGAAATTGGAAGCTTTTATTTTACTTTCTTTCACAATTCCAGCTTTTTGGTGGATTAAAGTTTGGGTGAAAGTGAAAGAAAGTTAGACATTATTAAGAAAGTTCAAGTTTTACTTTACCCCAAAATCCTTCAAAACCGAACATGATGAAAGTGGGAGTTTCTCCCACTTTCACCCACTTTTCTTTGCATTTCCCTCAACTGAACACACCCTAAAGGAAATTGATAGAAAACTCTGGATAGTAAGTACTACCAAGAGCAAGCCCACCTATTTGAAAATCTAACGGTGACAAATTCTACATTCATTAAATGGTGGACCCCACTCTCTATTGCCACCATTGGATTTTCGATTGCGTGGCTTTGCCTCTCGATAGTATCTACTATCGAGAGTTATAAATCACTTACTAATACTTTGTTTTAATCAGTGCACAAATAAAATCTGCACCCATTGCATTGCTCTTCTGGCATCACTTTTTTGATTGAAAAGAGTGTTAATGGAAAACATGTGCCCTTCATGTTGTTGTTTTTTGGTTGGCCTAATTTGTTAACTAAGGGGTTAGGGGTCAGCAGGGTTAGCACTCATGGTGGGCGTCAACAACCACACCAAAGACTCGAACACGAGTCTCCACTCCCCAAAGGGAGATACACTACCACTAGGACAAACCCATGGTGTGTTCATGGTTTTTTTGAGTTAAAAATGTTTTTTGGCCATTAAAACATGTTGAAGCTCGATTGGCTGTAAAAGGAAAAGGAAAAAGCATTTATGAAAAATAATATGTAATTTTTAATTTTTTTTTAATCTATGCCTAGTTGTAGGTTCCAGTAGTTCCCTCTTCAGCCAAGGAAGGAACTATTCCTCCTCACCCTCACAAATCTTCTTCAAATCATGGTTAACAAGTTTTTACCCTTTTGGTTAATTTATTGTTTTATAAAAAAATCTAAAACTAAGGTTAGATGTTTTAACCTTAAGGGTTAATGAATCTTAACCGTAGTTAAATAGAATAAAAAAAGGGGAATGCTAGCCCCAGTTTCCATACTTCCTCACTTTCCCTGTTAATCCGACACGTCAATTTATTTTTCCCGGCTGCTTTTTCAGCCGGTTAAAGCTTCTTTCATCATCTATATTTTAGAAAACTCCCTCATTAGTTTGTATTTTATAAAAACTCTCAATCACATTTAAGACGCATTGAATACGGACTGAACATTTTTCCTCTCTTTCGTACTGTCTCCTATTCTCTCTCTCGTTCTCTCCTATATTTTCTCCCTCCCCCTATCTAACTACCACAGCAGAGATCGAATCACAGCCCTCGAAAAAAAAAATTGTGTAAGCTTAATAAAGTGACTAAGTGCAGCCCTTGAAAAAAAAAACATTTTGGGCCACCTCCAAAGTTCTACCCATCCCGGGCTCACCATGAAGCAAGATTATTGTACTTGACTTAACCCCAACCCCAAATGATGGACATGGGTTAAGTAATCCGATCTTGGGGTTTAGAAAAAAAAATCTTAACTTTAATTTAATTAAGCTTAACCAAGGTTAAACGAGTGACATGAGGAGACAATAGTTAAGTCACCGGACCCCAAGTTGGTTAAGAAATCCGACCTTAGGTTTTAGAAGAAAAAAGACAAAAATCTAACCAAGGTTAAATGAGTATTAAAGAGGCACAAGGACATTACGGTTGACTTAAGCAGCAGACTCCGGGTCCTATAATCACTGCTTAAGCAGTGGACACAATGTGACTTAACCTTAACCCAACCCCATCTACAACCCCAACTCCAAAATGAAAATGTAAATAGGGAGGTGGAACCAGTTGGCAGTGCCGTGGTGAGATCGAATTAGAGCCAATCCCGATTGAACTCGGGGATAGTTCAATCACACCGATAGGTCAACACATGTATTTTTTAATTCTTATTAACCATGGTTAAGTTTCACCAACCCTTAAGGTTCAAAAATTTAACCTTGGTTTTTAGAATTGTGTTTTAAAAAGATTAAACTTGGGGTTAAATTTTCTGAATGCTAAGGTTAATTATTAAAAAATATATTTTTTTTAAAGCTAAGATTAGATTATTGAATCTAAACCTTAAAAGATCTTAACCATGGTCAACAAAGATAAAAAAAAAAAAGACACATGTGGATCCATGGGTGCAATTGAACTCCCCTGCCGTGGTAGTTCAATCCCAATTGGCTATGATTTGATCTCTTTCGTGTTAGTTAGCAGGGGAGAGAAAATATGAGAGAGAATGAGTGAGAGAGAAAATAGGAGATAGTACAAAAGGGATAGAAAATGCTCAGTCCGTACTCTGCATCTTAAATGTAATTGAGAGTTTTTATAAAATACATGCTGATGAGGGAGTTTTCCAAAATATAAATGATGAAAGAAGCTTTAACCAGCTGCAAAAGCAGCCGGGAAAAGAAACTTGGCGTGTCCGATTCTCAGTGAAAGTGAGGAAGTATGGAAAGTGGGGCTAGCATTCCCCATAAAAAAAAATGAACACATGATACAAAAAAAGGGGCGAGACGCTAATTCACCTCCTCCGACCATAGAGGTGAATATTTTCATTTTTTAAATATACATAAAGTCACAAAAATTATACACTCCTACAACTTGTTTCTTTTCAGAATTGATTTTTCAAAAAGCTAGAGTCAGTTCTAGGCTTCTAGCGTCACTTTTGCTTTCTTTCATTTTGAAGAAAACGAAACAAAAAACAGTTTAAATATGATGATAATATGTCATGATTTTAAAGAAATCCCAAAACATAAAAAAATGATAATGTGTCATGATTTTCATTCCCCAAAGAGGGCGCATGCAATTGGGATAGAGTGAAACTACGAAAATCCACTTCTTATTTTAGTTTGCTGATAACGATAACGATAACGATAACGATAATGATAATGGAAACATATAAACTTTCCAAACTAAGGAAAGAAAACCTATTTTGAATGAACATTATTTAATGCCTTTGCATATCTAATTAATGTCCACCCATATGTAAATAAGAAATGGTCTCTTTCTCCCTCCTAATATGGATACGAAGAGAGTAAGTGAACAGGAATACATGAAGAGTTCTTCCAAGCCCTAGAGTGCGATCTAAGGATCTCTTGTGCCTTCTCCTTCACCTTTATGCTACAGTCCATTTGTAGCACCAAACACATCTTTGAGACAACACCCACTTGCAACATTTCCTGAAGAACACTTGAAGTTGCAGAGAACTTAGAAATTGAAGAGAGTATTCTCACTCCACTTTCACTTGCCAATTTTGAAACCCTAAGTATCCTCTTTGACACAACCGCAAGCCCAGCATCATGATTTAACAATTCCGCTCGCCCTTCCGCACATCCGCATAGCTGATCCAGCACCACCAACATCATCTCACAAGCCCTCTTCTCTAATGTGTCAAGAAGAAGTTCGACTAATACCGAAACTGCGCCTGCCTCGACAGCTTTAACTCGGTTTCTACACAACGGACAAAGCACGATTAAAAGTTTCAATGCTGCCTTAGAGGCCTGGTGTGAGATCTGATCTCGCAAGAGATGCACCATCTCAACAAAGAATTTGGATCTCAAGCTGATCAATTGGATTGGATCGGCCACCTCCAACATCGATTTCAATAGCAATGTAGCGCAGGCTCGAGACTGGTAGTTCCCATGTTGCAAGACTTGGATCAAGGACTCGATAAACTCACCATTTTTGCCAACGAGATTCTTGAGGCCTGCTGCTGAAATTTGGAGACAAGAAAGAATGCTTAGTGCTTCTTCACTTGCTCTTTTGAACTCAAACCCATCATCGGATGATCCTTCTCTCGCCATGAAACTATCGTTCTTTATTACAGAAGCCAAGAACTCAATTGCACCTGCAGCCTCCATACATCTCTGGTTACTTTCACTCTCGGATGCAATCGATCTGAGCTTCTGGAGAGATTTCATCTGCAACTGTGGGTCTCTTGAATCATTCAGTAGTTTGAAAATTTGGGCCTTGTTAATGGGTAGCTTTGGGGTCGGAATTTGTTCGACTCCATATGAAGCATTGAGGATGCACCATGCTTGGATCAATCGTCGAACAGTGTGGTTTGGAGTAAGATCGGTGTCAGACAATAGCTGTTTTGTGACTGGGCACGTATTGTTTTTGTTGGAAAATATCCATCTCTCTATGCACTTCCGGTCGTAAGTTATCCCAGTTGAAACTGTCACTGGATCTCGCATGATATGCAGGGAGATTGGGCAAAGAAAGTGAGAAGGAACATTGATTTCATCCATTGAAAATTAATGGAGGAAATGAAACCCAAGTTTAAGAGAACCCCAGCCTAGATTCGAACCCTCAAAAGGGAAGTAATAAGGAAGCAAATCAAAACAAGACCCCCAAAACCAAGAAAGCTTTGTTGATGAAGATCACTAAGTCGTGTACCAACACGGGTAAGAAATATCACCGGAATCTGACACAAAAGAAGACATCGAAGAGTTCAAAAACAGCGAAAATCTAAGATTAGTTGAAGATAGGAGGCTAAGTTACGTTGTTGTAAATCAGTTTGAAGAAGCTTTATATGTGGATAGAGAAGAAAGAGAGATTTAAAACATGAAAGTCAACACACGAAATTTTCATACGACTTTTCCAAGTTAATAGAAGAAAATCGTTACGAAGGCTTGAGCAAAGTGGCGGTGATACATGTGCTTCTTTCTTTTGACTTCCTTTCTCTAAAATTCTAACTTGTGTTTTATGAGATGTTAAGAAATGAGAACCACTTACTCAAGGAGATTAACGTACTAGGTTGCTATGCTGCGCGCCACTTATTATTTGGTCCACCTTGGACGCTTTAGTTGAACACTTTTTTGACCAACACCTATTATTACCAATTAAGTCTAGGTACAGAGAAATGCTAAGGATACTCTCACAATTCAAAAGTTTCCAACTTCATCCTTTTTTGATAATAAAATAAAAAAATATATATATATTTGTATCACTTGTAGGTAAGGCTGCACTCAAGTCAAGCTAGCTTGTTTGCTCATTCAAACCAAGATTCAAGAGATAGTAATAACAAAAAAGATAAAAGAAATTAAAAGTCGAAACCGAACCCTAGCTCTATATTCTTTGTACTAAGGACTACCCCAAATCTTATTTTTGTATATGTATAAATTTTCTGTAGTTTTTATTTAATTTAATAATGAATATTTTTATTAAAATCAAGTAAAATTGAAAAAAAAAAAAAAAAAAAAAAAAAAAAAAAAAAACAACGTAATTTCAAGCCAAGCAAGCTCGTCAGCTCATTAAGCTATCATTTCAGGCTCGAACAAATCAATCCATACTTTTATTGAGCTCGAATGTTTAAAAAAAGTCAAGCTCAAGCCAAACCCTGTTTGATTCGGTTCGATTTGGCTTAAGCTCGACTCAAAATACTATATATATACACAGTAATTTTTTAGTAATGTTATTTATATTAATAGAAAATAATATTTAACTTTCTTGAGCATAGATAATAATAATAATTTATAATAAATAGATTTAAGAAATAATAATAACAATAAAGTTAAAGAAGTTAAAAGTAGAAACCCGAATCCTAACTATCTACTTTTTGTACTGACGGACTACCCCAAATCTTATTTTTGTATATGTATTAATTTTATGTAGTTTTTATATTTTAATAATGAATATTTTTATTAAAATCAAGTAAAATTAAAAAAATTAATTTCATGCATCAAGCTTGAGCCAATACAAGCTTGACTCGACTTTAATAAAATTTGAACTCGAATAGAGCTCGATCTCAATAAAGCTTGTTTAAGCCAAGTCAAGCCTAAACATTTCAACTTAATTCAAGCTCAAGCCAAACTACAGCATGTTCAAGCCAATGTCAAGCTTGGCTCATCTCGGCTCGAATACCCCCCCTTACTTATAGGTAGTGTTGTTGAAGGGCAAATCTTAAAATAAATCCAAACACATCCTCCTAAAATAAAATAGTTTAATAATTATTTTTATTTAAAAATTTATAAAAATAAGAATTAATTACAATTAAATTTATAATAAAATTGAAAGTAATAACACACGTATATATATGAGGAATGTTAACCTTCACCAAGACTAATTAACTTGGTAACTTTCATCGAACTTTTTTATTCTTATGTATTGAATATCATTTTATTAAATATAAATGTATTATGGTATTTTCATAAGGGATAATTCATTAAATAGGAAAGAGAAAAAGTATAAGAATAGTCAAATTTTTGGTCTCTCTTGCATTTAATGAATAGTCCTTATTAAAAGACTAAATTATCCTTAAATTTTAGTGAGATTGATAATTAAAAAAGTCTAGTGAAAATTATCAAATTCAGTGAATGTTAACCAGACCCATATATAATTATAAGATTAAAAATCTCAAGTCTAGATGAACATAACAAAAATAGAAAATAATTCAGTTCATTTTTTAGCAAAATTAATATTGCGCACCATAAAGTCAACTACTCGTGTTGCTGATTACTTTAAGTGCTATTTACCTTTATGGCAATGTGTATCGGCTGAAGATATTTGAAAATGAGCAATAGTTTGCTCCATGAGCAAAGAGCGAACTAATGCTCTAATGCTCCTAGCTCTCGTTTAACCTTTGTGATTAAATTATTTTTACTAAAACCCAAGAGTAGGTAAGTGAACCTTAGGGGTGTCTAAATCTTAATCACAATTAAAGAGAGTTAAATAGGGGACACATGATAGAAAAAGGGCACCTGAGACGCACCCCTTGCATCACTGACTGAGCTGGTGATTATTTTCCTTTTGAAATTGGAAAATAATCACCTCTTCGGTTGGTGACGCGAGGAGAGGCATCTCGGCCCCTATTTTCTTGCCACGTGTTCCCCTTCTACCCCATTTAACTGTGGTTACCTTTAGGATTCCTCCATCTATGCTTGATTTTTAGAAAAATAAATTATAAAAATATTAACGAAAATATTAAAAAAAAATTAACCCGAATTAATGAGAGTTGAAAGATCAGCAACGTGAGAGCGAGGAGCAACCTGTGGAGCGAACTATTGCTCTTCGAAATTATCTTACATGCAAGCACGTGCGACATTCAATTAGGTGGTCGGCTAATAGGCTGGGCTTTAAAACCATCATTTCCTTGTGCAATCCCAGCTGATAAATGGATTCAAAACTAGATTCTGGGGGCGCAGTAGAGTAAGAATTTTTAGACCTATCAAGGGTTTTGACCACGTGTTGTATAGAAAATGGATGTTCTCTTTTGACACGTGATCTTCTCCGTAGTTGCTCGAGAAGAGCACGACCATTCTCTATTTAGGTACGTGCATAACAACAATACATCGTTGGCCAATGGTGTTTTTTTGGTAAACTCAATCATACCACAAGACAATGATTGAAGGCAAATACAAGGAAATACTCACACCACCCATGCAAACCCACACACACACCCAGCATGGATAGTGGTTAGTTTGGGAGATTGTAGCTCTTGCGGACTCGTCACCATGGGCCATTACTAGCGCAAGAGGCGGGGTGCCGATTGATTGGTTTGCACACTTTTTCTTTTTGGAATGCCAAGTGTCACGGTCCAACCTTTTTGTAAGCGAAACGACCGTACGGTACTTGGCTACACCTGCGAGTCAGCCAACTACAAGATACTCACCCGAGAAATGTTCCCAAGTGGTAAGATGCACACCAAGTCAGTAAAGGACAAAGTAAGCAACACGTAGCAACACGCAATACCGATTGAAAGCAACTTTAAGCTTTATTGATCATTCCAAGCAACTCTTTACAGACTACAATTATTGAGGAGATTGAGCTTGCTACAAACTCAAAGGGACATGGGCTAAGGACTCACCTTGCTCACCTCTCCTCAAGGTAAGAAAATAAACATTTCACCCTTTTACAGAAGGAAACATCCTCCTTGCTAGTTGATTCATACTGGGGTATTTACAACTCTGCCATTACAAATTACCTTACTAAACTACCCTTGACTACAAAAGGAATTTACAATAAACTCCGGGACACTTTACATGACTCATATGTACAAGGCTTTCAAAACACGGGTCATGGCCATGTGCCAAGCACTGGACAAAATAACCGTGACAGACTCCCCCACTTAAACAGTCGACACCCTCGTAGACTCTAAAGCTTGATACTCGGCAATCTTGTCTTCGAACTGGCGTAGGTCTTCGGCTAGCTCCCAACTTGTATCTTTATCAACTCTACTCCTCCACTTCACCAGGTATTCTCGTTGCGGATGCTTGAGTGTTGGCGCTGCATGATCTGCCAAGATGCGCTCTACTTCACGGACACTCGAACTTGTCACCTTTGGTGCAGTTCTGACAGAGATGTTGTGAGCTAAATCTTCCATGTCAGGATAGTACGGCTTGATGTTGCTGGCATGGAATACTGGGTGGACCTTCAACCATGACGGAAGCTAAACTTTGTAGGAGGTCTTGCCCACACGAGCAACAACAGGAACTGTACCTTTATACTTTCGAACAAGCTTGTTGTGGACTTTCCAAAAGAATTTCAGTTGTTCCGGAAGAAGCTTGACAAGGACTAGATCTCCCACTTGGAATTCTCCTGGTCTTCTATCTTGGTCGGCCCATTTCTTCATCCGTTTTGACGCTTTCTCCAAATAGGCGTGTGCAATAACAGCGTTTCTATTCCACTCCTTAGTGAATTGGTAGGCTCTTGGGCTTGAACCTGTATAATGCTGAGCCACTGTGTGAGGTAACAGTGGTTGTTGTCCTGTAACAATCTCAAAAGGACTCTTGTTAGTAGAGGAGCTCTTTTGAATATTAAAGCAGAATTGGGCTATATCCAGAAGATTAACCCAATTTCTTTGGTTAGTAGTTACAAAGTGGTGTAAATATTCTTCAAACAAACCATTGAATCTCTCTGTCTATCCATCAGTTTGTGGATGGTAGCTTGAAGAAAAGTCTAACTTCGACCCCAAAAGTCGAAATATCTCGGTCCAAAACCGTCCTGTGAATCGAGTGTCTCGATCACTTACCAAATTTTGGGGCACTCCTTAATATTTGACAACATGTCTGAAGAACAAATAAGCTACCTCCTCTGCCGAGCAATACTTTGGTGCTGGGATGAAAGTTACATACTTGGAAAACCTATCCACAACCACCAATATTGACCCATACTCCCCCACTTGAGGCAGGTTAGTTATGAAGTCCATTGACACACTCTCCCATGGTCTCTTTGGCACTGGTAGCGGTTGCAGGAGTCCTAATGCCTTCTTTCTCTCAACTTTGTCCTATTGGCAGATGAGGCAAGTCTTAGTGTACTCCATCACGTCATCTTTCATATTTGGCCAATAATAGTTCTGTTTCAACAAGGCTATGGTGCGTTGCCAGCCCAGATGACCTACCCACAAAGTGTCATGGCATTTTTTCAGAAGTAATTTGCGCAGTTCACCCGTTCTAGGCACAAATAAGTACCTTCTCTTGGTAAGGAAGAAACCATTCTCCAACCAAAATTGACGCGTCTTGTCCTCCTTGGCAAGTTGAATTATGGTTTTGGCTGTAGAATCTTGGTCAAACCCTTCTTTAATTCACTCCCGTATGCTATCGGTCACCTTACTCACTGTCAAGTGACCCACCAACTTCAAGGCCGCCAACTCAGGCTTTCGGCTCAAGGCATCCGCTACTTGATTAGTGCGTCCTGCCTTATATTCTAGCTCGATGTCAAACTCGGCAAGGAACTCCTGCCATCGAGCTTGCTTGGAAGTGAGTTTCTTTTGGGTCAAGAAGTGGCTTACCGCAGAGATATCCGTCTTCACGACGAACTTTGAACTAAGTAGATAATGCCTCCACACCTGGAGACAGTGAATAATAGCCAATAATTCTTTCTCTTGGGCAGTGTATCTTCGTTCGGCATCATTGAGCTTTCGGCTCTCATAAGCAACTGGATGGCCGTCTTGTAGAAGTACACCCCTAAAGCATAGTCTGATGCGTCAATTTGGACCTCAAAGGCTTTCACCAAATTTGGCAGAGTAAGGACTGGATTGCTCATTACAACATTCTTGAGGTCTTCAAATACGTCTTGGCATTCTTGTGACTAAGACTAAATCCGATCTTTTTTCAGTAAGTCAGTTAGTGGAGTCGCACGCTTGGAGTACCCCAGAATGAATCTCCTGTAATAGTTCACCAGTCCAAGGAATGAGCGTAGCTCACTCACCTTGGTTGGGGCCTTCCACTCCTGGATAGCCTGCACTTTCTTCATATTAATCCTTATTTGGCCTCTGCCAACTTGGTGTCCGGGGAACATAATGTGCTCTTGAGCAAATGAACACTTTTCTCTCTTCACAAATAAGTGGTTCTTCTGGAGCAACTGGAATACGGTGCGTAAATACCCGACATGCTCCTCCAATGAGGAGCTATATACGACAATATCATCAAGATACACCACCACGAATTTATCCAGATACCCGTGGAAGATTTCATTCATGAGGGTGCAAAATGTGGCAGGGGCATTGGTCAACCCAAATGGCATGACCAAAAACTCAAAAGCACCATATCTAGTTACACATGCAGTCTTTGGTTCATCTCCCTCTGCAATGCGGACTTGATAATAGCCTGACCTTAAATCAAGCTTAGAGAAATATCTTGCAGCTCCCAACTGATCAAAAAAATCTGCAATGAGAGGGATAGGATATTTGTTCCGGACATTTAACTTGTTCAAGGCACGATAATCCACACATAGCCTTAAGCTTCCATCTTGCTTCTTCTGAAATAGCACAGGTGCTCCAAATGGGGCCTTTGATGGCCGGATAAACCCTGACTCCAGCATGGTATCCAATTGTTTTCTCAATTTTGCCAACTCTAGCGGAGCCATATGATATGCCCCTCTTGCAGGTGGTTTAGCTCCGGGAATCAACTCTATTTGATGATCGACGCCTCTTCTCGGAGGCAATGACTTGGGGAGTTCACCAGGCATCACATTCTCGAACTCCTTCAAGATTTTTTGCACGGCTTTTGGAACAGGAACTTCTCTCAACTCCTCTTGCACTTCCACAAGGGAAGCCACATAAGTTGGTTCCCCCTTCTTCAGGCCCTTCTTTAGTTGGAGGGCTAACAGAAACTTCTCTTCACTGGCTTTGTTAGTGGCAGAAACCATGTAAGGATTATCTCCAAGTAGACAAACTGAGTTTGAGAATGGCATCGGTACCGACTTAGTCTCTCTTAGGAACTCCATCCCAAGAATGATTTGAAAATCATCCAACGGAATAGCTGTAAGGTTCATTCTCCCTTCCCAGTCGCCCAATTTAACATGTACCGACTTGGCCACACCATGGATTGGTTTGGCCTCTGAGTTCACCGCTTTCATTCGACTAGAATCCTTCTCTAGATTCAAGCCGAGACGTTTCGCTTCCGAACCCGCCACAAAGTTATGTGTGGCCCTTGTGTCGACCATAGCACGGGTCGGCTTACCATTGATCTTTAATTCAATATATATGAGACCTTTGGTAGGGGCTGGTTTCTTCTCTACACTTTGCTTCTTCACAGCATTAAGTAACCGTAGAGCACCCTTCCGAGTTGGCTCCTCACCTTTGTCCTCTTCAGACACTATCTCAGCTTGAGGAGACTGTTGTAAGGCATTCAAAGCCTATTTTTGTGGGCACACAGTAATCCGATGTGGCCTTCCACAAAGGAAGCAACTAATGGTCTTCGACCCAGTTGAAGATGATGTTGGTCCTTTGAATTGTGAGGATCCTGAAGGTCTCTTATCACCTCCCCCACGCTGACGCCAAATCTTGTACCCTTTGTCTTTGTAACTCAGTTTGGGCCCAAGGTTTGAGGCCTTCAAGGAAATAGAATAACTTGTCCTTCTCGGACATATCTCGAATGTCCAGCATCAATGCCGAGAACTGCTTCACATATTCGCGAACAATACCGGTTTGTCGAAGGTTTCTCAACTTTCGCCGAGCCATATACTCGACGTTCTCGGAAAAGAACTGTGCCTTCAATTCCCTCTTTAGGTCCTCTCATGAGTCAATGGTGCAAACACCCCTGACTATATCATCGTACTTTGTTTGCCACCACAGTTTGGCATCACCCGCCAAATACATAGTAGCCATCGTGACTTTAGTCTCTTCTGAGTCAGTCCTAACAGCCCGGAAGTATTGTCCCATATCAAACAAGAAGTTCTTGAGTTCTTTTGCATCACGAGGGCCAGCATAGTGTGAGCATGAGATTTTTCACCCACTTTCACATTTGAAGTTTGACTGAGAGTCGCCACCTATTCATTCTTAGGGATAGGTCCCAGGTATTTGTTTGTTTGGATAAGGCAAATGGTCTTTACAGAGTTAGGGTAAGCGGTTCGATTAAGTCCTGGGGAAGGTATTAGGCACCCCAAGACCTCCGTTTTATAACGGTTACCTACTCCCTAAACTTAAGCCAATTATAATCTCAAAGTTTAATTAAAATGTCCAAAGTTTTTAAGTGAGTGCTAATCCAAGAAAAATAGAAAGCTAGATGGCTAGGGTCGAACCCGAGTTGAGTTGCCTACGTACTCACATGGTGAGATCAGACCGAGCGTAGTTCTGGCACATGAGCCCGTGCCGAGGCTAGGGGGAGTGTGTGTGTGCATAGGATGGTCAAAGGGCCTAGCCTAGAAGGCTATGGTTTAGTTGACCGGGGAGGTCAAGTGCACAAGTGTTAAGTCTAACCGCGGTTAGAGGGTATTTATCCATGGTTAGATGAGCTAACCAAAGCTAAGGAGGTCCTACAAGTCTCTTTTTGGTCTTTTGTATTTTTATATTTTTTTGGGATTTTGGAGATATTTGAATGTTTTTTATATTTTGGTTATATTTGAATGTTTATGGTGTTTTGAGATTTTATCATGTTTTTGGTATTTTGAGATAGGTAAGGTTTTGACAAACTTAACTAAAGTCAAATTTAGTCCAAGAGTTTGGCTAAAAGATTATAGTTTAAGACATAAAGAGGGATGTGCCTTATGAATGTAAATGGTCTATTGCCAACACCTATTTTGTTGAATTGGTGTTGATAATAGATCAAATATCATTGTCTTTGGTATGAGACATTTTTAAGAATGTCCTCTTTAAGTCCTTAAACTATCATTTATTTTAAGTCCTTAAACCATCACCTACCCATTCAACATAGAACATGAAGGAAAAATAAAGAAATGAAAGAAAATGAAAACTCATCCTCTCCCTTTTAAGGTGGTTCATTTACACCATTATTAATGATGTAATGTTGCTCTAAAGAATGTTAGGGAGGGGATGAGCTTTCACAAAAAATTCTAGAAAGAGGACTAGAATCTCAAAAGAAAACAAAATGAAAAAGAGAGGTATAGCTTTAGCTTCCACTCTCTATGGGCCTACCCATATCCACACTTGTGGGTACATAAAAAAGAAGAAAATATGTACATGGAAAGGAAAAGAAAAAAGGAGCATCTCCTTGCCTTTGATATGGGGTCCCTCTACACCATTAGATTGGTGTAGAGAGGCCCAACTATGCTTGAGAAATGAGAGATCAAGAAGAGAGAACCAAATAAAAAAAAGGTAAAAAAGAAGAGAAAATGAAAGAAGGAGTGCCTACTCTTCCAAGAATTCTCCTTCAATGCTCCAAGGGGTAGGGTTTTAGAATCCACAAAGGAAGAGAGTTAGTGAAGAACTTTAAGCTTTTAGTCTTAGAATTCTTTCCAAACTCTAAACCTTAGTTTCTTCTCCCTTCTTCAAACTCAAGAGAAACACAAGTGGGTGGGAACCTTCTAGGGGTCTTGAGGGATGGATCTAAGGGGCTAAGGGATTGGTATTTATAGGAAAACTAAGAGGTTGGGTTGTGTCTTTTACATGGGGGATAAAAGGAGCTAGTGGGTAAAGACTTGAGTGTTGTAAGGTGAGTTGATAGATTGAGTGTTGTAAGGAGTGTAAGAGAGTTGGTGGGTTGAGTGAACTATGAGTTATATAGGTATGGGTTGATGTAAGAGAGGTGTAAGAGAGTTGGTGGGTTGAGTGAACTATGGGTTATATAGGTATGGGTTGATGTAAGAGAGGTGTAAGAGAGTTGGTGGGTTGAGTGAACTATGGGTTATATAGGTATAGGTTGTAGGATATAGGGTAGGTGGATATGGATATGTGGATTAGGTCTTATGGATCATGGGTTATTAGTAGATGGGTCATGGGTTATGATTATTGGACTTTGACTATGACATTTGGGCTTGGGCTATGGAAATAGGCTTTGGCTTAGGCAATTGGGTGATTGGGTATTTGGGCTTGACTACTTGGGTTGGGTAATAAAATTAGGTAATTGGGTTTGATTGAGTTGTCTAGGTATAAGTTTGGTCAAATGGGCTTGGGCCTTGGGTATACCTAGGGCTTACTAAGGTTAGGCTAGGGCTACCTAGGGTTAAGCTTAGGGTTAACTAGGGTCTTAACTAGGGTTTAGTCCTATGGTTAAGGGTTTGGAACTAGGGTTGATCTAGGGTTTGGACCATAGCTAAATTAATTAACCACGGTTAAGGGGGTGTAAAAATAGGGTGCTGACACATAGTTTTTAGGTTCAGGAATTCGAATCCTGGAAGTTTCACCTGCATTCGGGCCAATTGTTTCCATTGCTCTAGTGAGAACATTCACCTTAGCAACAAGGTCACCAATTTGGGCTTGTAGAGCTTCCACCGTAGCCCTAAAGTCCTCGCTGCGCATATCAGCAATGTTAGCAACATTCCTTTGTTCCATCTCAATCACATCGACACGCTCGGCAAGTTGTGCAAGTCCGTCTGCAACACCGCCAAGTTGTGAAGCTTGCGACTCAAGATCCTCGATCCGCTCTTTGTTCGTCCGTTCCTGTCTCGGTGGCATAATTCTAACTTCTAGAGGATCACAATGACCGTTCTGATACCAACTGTCACGGTCCAACCTTTTTGTAAGCGAAGCGACCGTGCGGCACTCGGCTACACCTACGAGTCAGCCAACCACAAGATACTCACCCGAGAAATGTTTCCAAGTGGTAAGATGCACACCAAGTTAGTAAGGGACAAAGTAAGCAACACGTAGCAACACGCAACACCGATTGAAAACAACTTTAAGCTTTATTGATCATTCCAAGCAACTCTTTACAGACTACAATTATTGAGGAGATTGAGCTTACTACAAACTCAAAGGGACATGGGCTAAGGACTCACCTTGCTCACCTCTCCTCAAGGTAACAAAATAACCATTTCACCATTTTACAGAAGGAAACATCCTCCTTACTAGTGGAGTCATACTGGGGTATTTACAACTCTGCCATTACAAATTACCTTACTAAACTACCCTTGATTACAAAAGGAATTTACAATAAACCCCAGGACACTTTACATGACTCATATGTACAAGGCTTACAAAACACGAGTCATGACCATGTGTCGAGCACTGGACAAAATGACCGTGACACAAGGCTGCATATGTATTGGCGATGGTTGGGGTGGAAAACGAAACGGATTACCTCTGGGCTCTGACAGATGCCCAAGATGGTGAGATCCCATCGTATGCACCACTCTTCAGTCGACGTGTGGTCAGGTATTTAATTAGGAGATTGATAACATCCATTGCTCATTCCAATGAGTAGTATAGGCACACCTCCCAAGCCCGCTATGTGTGTTCTTTGACACTCATTGACTACTAACCTTAGTTTTTAGAACAATATTTTCAATAAATTAACCATTTGGATGAGTGAAATCATAACCAAGGTTAATTCTTTTAAAATATATTTTTAAAAAAAAACTAAGGTTAGATTATTTAATCCTAGGTATGAGTGAATCTTAACTATAGTTAATAAATATCAAAGAAGACTTGTGGCAAGCTTGGGAGGTGTGCGTGTACCACTCAATGGAATGTGCAATACATGTTATCATTGTCTTAATTGAATGCCTTTCCACCCGGCAGTTGCTGAAGAGTGGTGCCCGAGATAGGATCTTAGGCATCTGGCAAGGTAATCCGATGCCGATCAACGTAAAAGAAGAAGCAACAAGGAAACGTGCGTGAGTAGGCAATGAGTTGGAAAATGCTTATCGGACTAGCGGTTTCCATTATGTAACGAAATGGCCGCTCCTCATTGGTCTACGCCGTACTTTTTTCTAGCACTTATCAATTGCGGTTAAGATTCACTCACCCCTAAAGTTAAGCAAACAAGCCTTGGTTTTTAGAAAAATAAAAAATAAAATCTTAACTTTAATTTAGTTAAGCTTAACCAAGGTTAAAAGACTATTAAAAGGGACACAAGGACACGGGTAAGAATAAGATAAGCAGCGGACCCTAAAGTTAAGCAAACAAACCTTGGTTGTTAGAAAAATAAAAAATAAAATCTTAGCTTTAATTTAGTTAAGCCTAACCAAGGTTAAAAGACTATTAAAAGGGACACAAGGACACTGGTAAGAATCAGATAAGCAGCGGACCCGAGTGCACTAACCACCGCTCCAAAGAGTTAGGGTGAGCTGTATAAAATCTTATGTTTAATTTTCTTGAGCTTAACCAGGGTTAAAGGGATATTAAAAGGGAAACGGGTTAAGATAAGTAGCGGAACCTTGGGTCCGCTAATAACTGCTGGAGTTGGAAAATGTCAATCTAAAGAACAAGGTCAAGGTGGGGATCATATCCAATCGCTAATGGTACCCACAAGGCAACACGTGTTATTTTTCATTATCTTTCACATTAGGTAAGATTTCTTATTTCTTAGAGTTAGTACATTTAACCTTTAGTTTTAGAATAAAAAACTAAGAAAAATTATTAACCCTAAGGGTTAAAAGGAAGTTAAAGGCTTTGTGAGTGCGATTAACCCTCGGTTCAATTACGATTAGCGAGGATTTGGACTCATGTTATTCATCCAAGTCAGAGTTGTTGTACGCATAAAAATGCGATCATTTCCACTACTTTCCTCTACTTTCCTTTCATCCAATTTCTCTTTATTTGAATATATATATGAAAAGAAACAAAAAAGTGGTGGGCCTCAAAAAAATGACCACTTTTTTATTTATTTATTATTATTTGTTCAACATAGGAAAAAGCAAATGTGAATGAAAGTCGATATAGCATTGCCCTTTCCATTATGCAGAGATTAAGTAGTACCACTCTCAAATACTGAGAGTCTGCTCTTTACAAGAGCCACTGAGATTAACTGTGAACCAGTTTATCTTTTTGAGAGCTACCCGTTCTTCCAAGAGCCAACTTGTTTTTCCCAAGATTCATCCGCTAACTTCTTGAGATTTTCTAGGGCTCTCCTAGAGACAAAATTGCTCTCTTTGGGAGCCCTAATAACTCATATATCCTCAACTTACATTATAAGCCGACACTCAAAGTTTTTTTTTTTTTGATAAACTCCACCACAAGGTGCAAGAAAGGAAACAAACACATGAACACCACACATGCAGACACGCACTCACACACACGACACACATGCAGAAACCTAATTAAAGTTTATTTTTATTTTTTGTTTAACTCAATAACACCACAAGGTGATTACTGAAGGCAAGGAAGGAAACAAACACACACACACTACACATGCAGAACACACACACGACACCCAAAGTTTATTTATAAACATAAATTCAAACCCTAAATCAATTATAAATTTCTAAATTCTAATTATAAAATATTGAAAGTATGCCTCTTTTTAATTTTAGAAAACAGTTCTTGGGGTCATACATCGAATATCAAGATCTGACTATAGTTCTAATTGATTTATTCAATGAATAGAATAATAAATACATTCAAGACTTTGCGAGTAAGAAGTCTTTTTTTCGATTCGAATGATATAACAATACCTACAAAACTTCGCAAGTGAAAAGTCTCTTTCACAATTCACACAAACGTTCTTTATATATTTAAAGATTTTCTCCAATGGAAGCTAATGACCCTTCTAATTCAAGCTCTATAATATTTTCTTCTTTTCTTGATTGCAAGAACTTTTCTTGATCAATACAGAATCAATCTTCATCTTCAAAGAATCGTTCTTGATCTTTAAAGAGACAATCTTCATCTTCAAAGAGGTGATCTTGATCTTCAAAGAATCGTTCTTGATCTTCTTCAAGATCATAACCAAACTAAGATCAATGGAGCAAGAAGTGGCCGTACACTTTTTAGGGGAGAGAGAGAAAAAAACGTGTGAGAATTATATTGTGTCCAAGGGTTGGACGTTCCACCCTATTTATAGATAATTAGTATTGTCTTGTTTGCATACTTGCAATCCAAGACAAACACATCTTTCTTTATAATCTAATATGATTATAATTCCTAATCCAATTAGGATTAAATCACAAATAGAAAGTCTTCTAATATGATTATAATTTCTAATCCAATTAAGATTAAATCAAAATTAGAAAGTCTTCTAATCTAATTAGAAGTCCAATTTAATTTCCATTATGTATTCCTAATCTAAATTGGAAACAAATCTTTAATTGCAAACTAACCATTAGTAACTAATTAAAGATAATGAAGAATTATACTTAATGTGGGACATCCCACCTAGTGGACGGAGCTAGGGGGGGCCTGGTGGGGCACGTGCCCCCCCTAAACTTTTGAAAAAATAGATTTGTTTTTTAATGTATTACATATGACATAGCATGGGCTGGATGGAGATCCAATCACTGTCAATTGCAATTGAACCGGGGAAGAGTTCAATCGCACCCACAGGCCAACACTTGTCCCTTTTAACCCCTCTAAATTGTGGTTAAGCTTCACTACCCTTTGGGGTTCAACAATATAACTTTAGTTCCTTAAAAAAATATATTAAAAAATATTAACCATAAGGGTTTAAATTCTTTAACTAGAGTTTAATATTTTTTTTCTAAAAATGAAGGTTACATTGTTGAACCCCAAGGGTTAGTAAATCTTAACCACAGTTAATAGGATTAAAAGAGACACATGTCAACCTGTGGGTATGATTGAAGTCTCCCCAAGTTCAATCACGATTGGCTATAATTCGATCTCAGGTGGGCACCCCTCAGCTTTTGAATTTTTTTAAAAATATATGTTTTACTAACGATTTAGAATCCTCTAATATTGTTATAACTGGACTCCTTGGAGTCAGTTACAACCCACAGGTCAATACATGTCCCTTTCAATACATCTTGATTGTGATTAAGATTCACTAACCCTTAGGGTTAAAACCACATAACCTTGGTTTTTAGAAGAAAAAAATTAACTCTAAAGATTAAAATTGTTAACTAGAGTTGGAAGACTTGTGTTGTAATCAGACCTCAAGGAGTTTGGTTATAACTGTAGAGGATTAGTCATGCATGGGGCAACTGTCCCATTGATTTAATATATATATATATATATATATATATATATGTGTGTGTGTGTGTGTGTGTGTGTGTGTGTGTATATCTTTTAACTATTTTGTTTAATTATTTAATAGAGTATAGTCATAGGGCAAGTGAACAACTGCTCCCGTAAACTAGGAGATACAATATGTGTAGCATATCATATACAAAATGTATGGATGAAATGACCCACAAACATAGACATTAAAAAAAAAATCAGGGGCTCCACCCCCGAACCCCCGTCCCTTAAACAAAATGTGCCCCATATAGTAAATTCCTGGCTCCGCCCCTGGTCCCACCCTAGGTGTGCCTCACATATCTCACACCCCTTTTGTGTTACACCTCATGTTGGTTACCTTTTGATCTTTATCAAAATACCATATGGGTCTTACCCATTTGGTTAATCACATCTTATATGATTTCACCTATTAGAGCTTCACTATACTATATAGTGAAATACATGGAGAAATTAATTAATTTATTTCTCAATTAAATTAAAAAAACTTTAAGAAGGTTCTAATGTGTGGGATCTAAAGGGATCTCCTATTTCCGGTTGTGGGGCCAAGTGCTTCACCTGTTAGGTTTTAGCCTTGTTGCTAGGAAACACTTTCCTATATGTAATTGCATTAGGATCATAGAATTTTATCTAAGTCCCTAGACTCACTAATCACAATAATATTCATTAACACAACGTGACTAACCCCCAGAAATTAGAGAATTACTTGCAGGTATATTCTATTACATGATTTGTTTACAGACACATCATTCCACCATCTAATATTGTTATAAGCTTACGGGACAATATCTTATACTATCTGTAATCCCTAGCTTTTATTGAGAACTCTTTCTCTTTAATATATACCTTTAGTCAAATTTGGACTTTCAAATATAATTTGAAATTCATTAAAAAGAATAATAATAATAATTACTTTTATTTTTATTCAAAAAATAATAATTTCGATAAAACAATTTCATCGATAAACACCAGCTGAATTTTCCAGTCCGGTTTTGACAGGTATCAACTCAGTATAAATAACTCTAGTTAAAGAGTGGCGGAGTCGTTGTTGAGTGTGCACACAGTTCTTCAAGTATAGTGTACGTAACCCAACGAGCCCGTGTTTAGTTCGGTGTATTGGAAATTGACAATTGGTTACGTCAAAGCTATATTGGCAAATACTAGAGAAGATGTCGACCTCTCAAGTTAATGACATTTTGTCAAATGGACTACCCTAAATATATAAACAATATATTTCTAAGGGTATCCATTATGCGATCCAGTTACAATATAAGTATTTGTTACTTATATCCACATCTTAGTCAAGAGACCCTTCTCTCAGTGATTGTGATTCATCACTCCATCTTATGGAACTGACCATGTGTAAGTTAGTAGGAATACATTATCCAAATGTATCTTGAATAACTTAGAACAATTCTAAGTCTACAAGGAACCAGAAAACCATATCTTCTTAGCATTTGGTTCAAAACCAACTAGATGATTTTCCTAAAATATTACCTATGAGACAAAGCAGTCTCATCTTATGATATACTTTATAATAT
Source organism: Tetracentron sinense (assembly GCA_015143295.1). NCBI lineage: Eukaryota > Viridiplantae > Streptophyta > Magnoliopsida > Trochodendrales > Trochodendraceae > Tetracentron > Tetracentron sinense. The sequence continues at coordinate 25,471,076 of CM026562.1, forward strand.
ATTACTCAATGCAGAAGACAATGTGTGAATGTAAATATGCTATATTAATAATGTAGATTAATATAAGTTCAGAATGACTTTTATGGGCACAAATGTCTAGCAAATATAACCCATAAGAATGAAGATTTACAATAAATAGAATTCTAGGCAAATCCCAACAATTTCCCCTTGACAAGAATTCTATCAAATCATGGTTTTTTTATTATCATGTACAAAGATGTGTTCTTATGCAACACGAGAAAGTAATTGTCTATGCTTCCCGGCAACTAAAGAACCATGAGAAGAACTATCTTACCCATGATCTAGAGTTTGCAGCAGATGAATTCTCTCTTAAGATATGAAGGCATTACCTATATGGGGAACAATTCAAGATATTCACTGATCATAAGAGCTTGACGTATCTAGTCTCTTAGAAGGAGTTAAACTTGAGGTAAAGTCGTTTGATAGAGTTCCTCATGTAGTGGCTGATGCACTCAGCAGGAAGCCTCCAGGACTATTGGCTCACATGATGTTTCATGAATAGAAATTGTTGGAGGACTTGACCAACAATGAGGAAAGCAGTAGTATTGGCACATCAAGAGCCTTAATGGCTAACATCACAGTCAGACCAATGTTATTGGACAAGATCAAAGATCTTCAAGGCACAGATGAAGAACCGTGAGATTTTTTCAACAGGATGATTGACAAAGGCAACAAAGACATCAGGATGAATGAAAATGGTGCTCTCACCTTTGATGGGAGGATATGTGTTCCAGCTGATGAGGAATTAAGAAGAGAAATCTTGGATGAGGCACACAAGTCAAGGTCTAGAAGCACCAAAATGTACCAGAACTTGAAGAAGCATTTCTGGTGGAGAAATATAAAGAGAGATGTGGTAACTTACATGTCTAAGTGTTTGGTTTGCCAACAAGTTAAACCCAAATACAAAAGATCTGCAGGAGTACTCTTTCAGTCACTCCCTAATTTGGAATGGAAATGGGAAAACATCTCGATGGATTTTGTGGTAGGTTTATCAAAGATGACAAAGATTTTTGATGCAATATGGGTTGTAGTTGACCGATTGACCAAGTCAACTCACTTTCTTCCATATTGCACCACCTTCAATTCAAATTAATTGGCAAGCTTATACATCAAAGAAGTGGTTTGTTTGCATAGTGTGCTAATTAGCATTGTTTTAGACATAGATCCAAGGTTCACTTCGAGATTCTGGAAAAGCTTTAAGTAAATTATGTGTTTTCGATTAGAATATTTTAGCACAACCTTTCATCCTCAAGCTAAGGAGCAAACTGAAAGAGTAAATCAAATTATTGAAGATATGCTACGGGCATGTTTGTTGGATTTCCAAGGTACTTGGGATGATGACTTGCCATTAGTAGAGTTTGCCTACAACAACAGCTATAAGACAAACATTCAAATGTCACTTTTCGATGCACTTTATGGTAGAAGTTTCCATTCACCTCTATGTCGGGATAAAGTAGGTGAAAGGATGATATTGGGTCCTGAACTCATTGAGTAGACATCGAATAGGATTCAAGTGATCAGGGATAGGTTGAACATCCCCCAAAGTAGGAAAAAGAGCTATACTGACACTCGCCGAAGAGACTTGACCCTAGTTGAGCAACCGGCTCAAATTTTGGATCGAAAAGAACAAATCCTTCCCACAAAGACTATTCCATTGGTTCTCCTTTGATGGCAGCACCATTATGTTAAGGAAGCCACTTGGGAAAGAAAAGATAAAGTCCGTGAAAAATATCTTCACTTGTTTAAGTAACCTTGTTATTTCACGGATGAAATTCTAATATCCTCATTGGTTCTCCTTTGATGGCAACACCATTCTGTTGAGGAAGCCAAAAATTTCATGTATGAATTGAATGAAGACCTCAATTTCTATGCCAAAAACATGTTATTCTAGGTTTTCGCTAAGTTAGTATATATAGTATGATCAATAAACAAGGGTTACGTAAAAGAAAATAAGTAAAACAAACCAACACAGACCAAACCGGTTGATCGCTCTACACATCCAATCGATCGCCTGGTGGGAAAAAAATGCATAAAAGCAAAATAGTAGCCCCCCAAGCCAATTTGGTTTACCACCCACGCAATCCGATCGACCAAATGAAACTAAATTCGCTTAGAAACTTTCTAAGAGTTGGATTTCCGAGAATTAGAAGTCTCTAAGGACTCTTTGGCCAATAAATAGACCACTAACTCGTGGGTTTTAGGGTTTCAAACATTCTAAGAGTTTTATAAAACCTAAAGAGAGTTAGACCTAAGTTTTTGCAAGGAGAAGAAGGAAAAGCTTGGAGATCACTTCCAAGACTTTTCTCAAGTGATTAATCGTATGGAAGCAATCAAGAAAGGTACTATATATTGTACTTTTAATGATGCCATGATATGAATAAACTCTCATGTAGATTTGAATATGCTTGTATGATGGTTTAATGAATGTATACGGGAATGATATAATCTTATATGTTGGAAAAAGGGATGAGATTAAATATTGGTATGGATTTTTGAAAGAAGAATATGATATGCTACTGTTTTATGGTTTTTCATTGATAATGATGTTGGGAAATGTATACTGTGAGCACAGGTTTTCGGGAACCCTGGATTAATCTCTCACGGGATGTAGAGTCACCACCTATTCATTCAGAAGGGATAGGTCCCTGAGAAGTTGGATAAGGTCTTGGTATGCGATTTGAGATTAGGATAAGGGTTTGGTTAAGTCTGGAGAAGGTATTAGGTAACCCGAGGCTTCCGTTTTACAACGGTTCCCTACTCACTAGGTTTAAGCCAATTAAAGTCAATGTTCGTTAAAATGCCTGAGTGTTTAAGTTAACACTAATCCAAAAAAGATAAAGCTAACTAGGGTCGAACCCGGGTTGGGTTGCCTACGTATTCACAAGGGTGAGATTAGACTGAGCGTAGTTCTGGCACGTGAGCCTGTGCTGAGGCGAGAGGTGTGTGTGTGTGTACACCAAGGGTGGCTAACTGAGCTAGTCTGGTAGACTAGGGTTTGGTTGACCGATGTTGGTCAAGTGCATGGTTTAAGCCTAATAGGCTTAGGGGTAGTCTGGTAGAGTAGGATTTGGGTCTGGTAGGCCCAAGAAGAATCCCGGTAGGCTAAGGCGGAGTTTGATCAGGGTTAGGATTGCTAACCGAGGTTACATCAAACAAATCATGATTAGGGTTGCTAACCACAGTTAAAGGGAGGTATGATCAAGCTTGATAGGCTAAGATAGGGGCCCGATAGGCCGAGGATAAATTCGGTAGACTAGTTTTTCAACTTGGTAGGCCAAAACCGAAAGTAACCCCAGTTAGGGTTGCTAACCGGGGTTAAGGGTGGTCTATCCTCGGTTAGGTTTGCTAACCAGGGTTGAAATTGGCCAAGGCCTGTTTTATGGTCCAAATATGATTTTTTGTGAATTTTTCAGATTTTACCAAGGTTAAAAGGGGCTTAACCATGGTTAAGGAAGGTGTTAACCATGGTTAAACTGATTTAACCATGGTTAAGGATGCAGTTAAATTTAGTTTACTCATTTTCTGTATTTTTAGATTATTTTAGATTTTTAGAGAATTTTTAGAATATTTCCCTTATAGTTGGGTTAGTTAACCATAGTTAAAATCTAACCGGGATTGGGTTAACCCTTGGTTAAGGCTGGGGAAGTCTAAGAATGGGCCCAGGGCCTAGAATGGCATCCTACTAGGCCTGGACCCTGTGCAAACAACCCAAAGTTTAAAACTCAATAATTGAGGTAATAGAATTACCGCCATTAAGACAGTTATTTAACAGTGGTTTACGTGCTGATAACTCGGGTTAGGGGTACAACCAGGGGGTTTTGAACCCATGAGGTTGAAGAGGGGACTTCAGGAAAGAGAATGAGCTTAGGATGGGCCCCACAATGAGTCAAAGTGGCCCTGCTCGATTGCTAATAATGGTGGTAGATGATCTACTGCCATTATGCACTGTTTTGATTTTTCAAATTTTAACCATGGTTAGGCTTAACCCATGAATCTGGGAAGGCTAGGTTAGACTTAGAGGGGTCTGGAGAGTCTAGTCCAGGCCTTGGAATGGATTAGGGCCCCGCCCAAAAAAAGGGTTGAAACAAGCTGTAAACTAAACTGCCAGAAATAGCAGTACTGAGTTTACCACAATTCCTGGATTTTCTGAGTATCAGAGTTGTACCCTCATGGATTGTGCACCAGTGTAACTAGGGGTTCCCTCATGAACTGAGGGACCCCCAGGGGGTTTGGTGTTTGTCTGAGAGGCTCAAGGAGTGGCTTGTATCCATAGGGCTTCTCCACACCTATGATCAAGGTGGGGGAATACCCTTGTTTTGGATTTGAACAAAAGTAAACAAAATGAAATAAAAATGAAGTCCCCTGGAAGTGACCAGGGGCTCACTGAGAAAGAAAAAAAGTAAAAAAAAGGGGTAGGGGATGCCCTACCCAAATGCTCTGTTTCTTGCCGTGAGGGTGGTGGCTGGTGGAGGTGCTGCACAATGGTGGTGCCCTTGTGATGGTGCTACACAGATAAAGGGGAGGAGCTGGATCTAATTTCAAAACTGCAAGGGGCTTAAGGAAGCTTGAATGAGGGTTATAGGCCTTGGATTTTCAACAGAAATTCGGAGTGAGATGTTTTCAGATCGATTTCAAGATTGTGGGTGGTGGTTTTTTTATAGCAGAGAGCCTTGGGACACTATGGGGATTAAAGGGGAATGGGTGAAAGGTGGTTGGACCCTATGGAGGTTGAGTGAGGGAGGTGAGGTGTTGGTGGAGTGTGTAGGAAGGTGCGCAGAACCTACAAATTGAAGATCACACAATGGCGATAGATGATTTATCACCATTGATAAACCAGGCCAAAAAAGGGATTGGCGGTAGATTATCTACCGCCAATATTGAACTTCTTAAAATTGGGCCTAGATGCACACCCATGGAAGGGGAGGTTGGCTTTCGGATTTTTGGGCCCCATGGGTCCAAGTTACAGGTTCAGGCCCTAGGGGCCATGGTCTTAGGGGTTAAGCCCTAAGGGCTTTAGGGCTAGGCTAGGGCTACGGTTTGGTGTTACCTAGGGTTAGGGTTTGGTGCTAGGGTTGCCCTAGGGTTTGATTTAGGGTTTCACTAGGGTTGGGTCCTAGGGTTTAACTAGGGTTAGGGAGTTAACCTAGGGTTTGTCTAGGGTGGAGTCCTAGGGTTTAGCTAGGATTTCACTAGGGTTTGTCTAGTGGTTTAAGGGGACTTAGCTGGGGGTAACCTTAACCATGGTTAGATAGTGGTGTAAAAATTGGGTGCTTACAGCTGCTCTTCCTTGCTGAAGAATGCCAAGGTTGGCGATTCGAACGGTAAGGACTGGAATCATCCTATTTTTACACCGAGATTGGATCTTAGGGATGCAATATGATGACATGTATGCATGCAGTGCAAAAATAGTGAGTGCAATGAAGTGGTATGGGCACTGCTGGGGAAGAGGGAGTAGTTCAGTCTACTCACTAGGGATTGATGAATGTTGGGATGGCATAGCCCAGAGGCGCTAGCTGGAGAGATTTGATGAAATCGATCGAAAGACACGTAGGGTGTTGAGAACACACAAGGTGTTGTAAGAGGGACATGCAAGAAATAATGCTGCGGTATGATGAGGTTGTCATGGAGCACACAGGATGTCGAGGACACGTGAGGCGTCGAAGGAGTGACATGCAGGAGGTAATACTGCGGTATGACAAGATTGTCAAGGAGCAAACAGGATGTTGAGGATACACGAGGATGTCGAACAGGTGACATGCAAGAGGTAATGCTACGGTATGACAAAATTGTCATGGAGCACACAGGATGTTGAGGACACACGGGGGTGTCAAACAGGTGACATGCAAGATGTAATGCTATGGTATGATAAGATTATCATGGAGCACACAGAATTTCGAGGACACACGGGGTGTCGAAAGGGATGACATGTAGGAGGTATTGCTGCGGTATGACAAGATTTTCCTGGAGCACACAGGATGTCGAGGACACACGGGGTGTCGAAAGGGATGACATGCAGCAGGTAATGTTGCGGTATGACGAGATTTTCATGGAGCACACAGGATGTCGGGGACACACGGGTTGTCGAAGAAGTGACATGCAGGAGGTAATGTTGTGGTATGACGAGATTTTCATGAAGCACACAGGATGTCGAGGACACATGAGGTGTCAAAAGGGTTGACATGTAGGAGGTAATGCTGAGGTATGATGAGATTATCATGGAGCACACAGGATGTCGAGGACACACGGGGGTTTTGAAATCAGGGCATGTCGAAGAAGCACTAGCTGGATTGATTCGAAATGGCCGAGGCGCTGGATTTTGATCAAGTTGATTGATGCTGAGGGGTTTGGTCACATGAGGTGTGACACTATGATGTCATGCAGAGGATAGAGGCGAGGATGTTGTTAACTGTGACTTGCGGGGATGCATAGTGTTGGCTTCTTCTACTTTGTCTTGCCGGAGCTGCTCAGTGCAGGTTGGTATGACCAAGTCTGGATACCAAAAGTTCTGCTTTGAAAAATGCTTTTTAGAAAACTATTTGAACTTTTACAAAGAGTTTTTGATTTTGATAGAAAGAAAGCTTAGCTTAGCTTAGCTTAGCTTTTAGAATTGTCAGGGAATTGCCTTTGTCTTTCACTCTCGGAGAGTGGAGTATGACCTAGAAGAGGTTTTGTCACCGTTGGGGATATTCGTGGGTAAACCTGTTTGTCTTACCATTGCTAGAGATTGGACTCTGGTTGGGGAGAAGCTTGCTGGAGAGCAAATTGGATGCTTCTATACTCTTGCGGAGGAGAGCGCTTGTAGAGGGCAATTGGAGGCTTCTATTGGGGGTCTGTTGGGAATGTGACACCGTTGAAGACCGCTGCTGGGGATTTGTTGGCTGGAGATTGGACTCCAGCTGGGGGTTACCTCGTTGAAAGTTGCTAGCTGCTACTTGGGAAATTGTGGCCTCTACTGGAGACTACTGTCTGGGAGTCTGTTTCTCAGTTCTGTCTGCTAGGGGATTACCATAGAGGTACCTATTTCTCAATGCCATCTGCAGGCGACCTGTGGGGGATTGTCGGGAGTTCAGTGAGACTGCTTGCTGTCGGATTCTATTGCCAAACTGCTCTTCAGCCTTTCTCATTTTTTTACGCTTGGAATGACCAAGTCATGGGGTTTGCATAATTTTTACACGATGAGACCATTGCCGGTTTTCCTCATGCTTGCGAAGCTGATTGATTCTTATTCTTTTTTTGCCCCTAGTTGTAAGATTAGGTTTGGGGTCCCATGATTTTTGTGCAATGAGAACGTTGCCAGTTTTTACTTATGCCCGCGAATTGTTGAGAAAAAAAAATTGGACTTCTCCTGTCATTATCCTGAATGACGCTCCTCTGGGGATTTATAGAGACTATGTTTCCGCTAATGATATAGATGTGATATTGCACTTGCATTTGTAGTTTCTAGGGGATCTAGAAGGACTTAGAGTATGACGAAATGTAGGATGGGAGACCGAAGTTTAGGACACCCTGTTGTAGTTGATTTGCACTCCCTTGGAGATTTGTTTTGTCATAATTAATTTTCACTCTCTTGGGGGGTTCTCCTGTTGAAGATTGGGATTCCCGAGAGGATTTTTTTTTTGGAGCTTCGTCAGGGAATTTGAGAGAGGTTGTCTTTGCTGGGGAGGCTGAGAGAGGTTGTCTCTGTTGAGGAGAGAGATGTTGTCCTTGCTCGGGGATTATTTTTTAGGAGAGGAAAGAGTCCGGAAAGACTGTCTCTGGCTTTTGAAAGTGTTTCAACTTTTATTTTAGGTTTTATTTTTGATGGAAAATTTGTACCCTTGAGAGCCGATTCATCTGGTGAAGTTGAGGGGATTTTTACTCAGCTGGACTCTGTGGGGAGAGGTTTTTAGAGAGGTTTTAATTCCACTGTGGGTGATTTGACTCTGTATGGGGGAGTCAGGGGGGAGGTGTGACTTTTCTGGGGAGGAGTTGATCCACGGGAGAAAGTTAGGGATGGTATGATCCCCTTTTGTGACCGCACCTGATTTGTCAGGTTGCCTATGTACCCTTTGTAGGATCAAGTCATGACATAGTTCAGGCATATGCCACAGGCTAGCGAGGGAGGGTGTCCGTGGAAAAGTTTTATGAAAGAAGGGCTTGATAGGCTCGAGGGGCTAACTAGCTCATTTCATTGATTTGTAAAAATGGGTTACATGGTTGGGGATAAAGAGTGTGCTAAGGATGACCTCATGTCATTTCCCGGAGAAACTACAAGTACAAAGCACCTATCAGATCTAGAACCTAAGCGTAGTATCGTTTAACTTTGTCCGTGTTAACGGGTTCTGGGAGGTTTTCGTCATCTTTATGTCGGAGTCGAAGGGCGCTGCTTGAGAATTTGTCTCAGACGATGTATGGGCCTTCATAATTGAGAATGAATTTACTGCTTGGGTCAGGGCGATTTGGTAACATTTTTTGGAGAACCAGGTCGCTGATCTCAATGCTTCATGGCTTGACTTTCTTGTTGAATGCCCTATCAATGCGCATCTGATAGGCTTGAGAGTGATTGATAGCTTTCAGTTACCGCTCTTCGATCAGATTCAGCTGCTCATACCGGGTCTGTGCCCATTCTTCCTCTGAGAGTTCTGCTTCCATTAGCACCCGGAGTGATGAAACTTGTACTTTGATGGGGAGGACTACTTCCTTACCATAAGCCAAAGAGAATGGTGTTGCCCAAGTTAAAGTTTGGATAGACGTTCTATAGGCCATGAGAACATATGGTAGCATCTCATGCCAGGCAGTGTAATTGGTTGTCATCTTCTCTATGGTTTTCCTCATGTTCTTGTTGGCGGCTTCAACTGCACCATTAGTCTGTGACCTGTATAGTGTAAAGTTGTGATGTTGGATCTTAAACTTCTGGCAGAGATCAGTCATTTCCTTGTTACAGAAGTTGAGAGCATTGTTTATTATAATCTCATATAGGATCTCATATCGATAGATGATATCCCGTTTCAGAAAACGCTGAACCACTATGGCTGTGATGTTGGCATAAGAGACTGCCTCGACCCATTTTGTGAAATAATCGATTGCAACCAGGATGAATCGATGTTGGTTTGATGCTTTCGGAGCTATGGGTTTGATGACGTCGATGCCCCAGGCTGAGAATGGCCATGGAGTAGTAAGGTTGTGTAACCTGGTTGGTTGTGCATTGACCTTGTCGGCATAGATTTGGCATTGGTGGCACTTCTGTACATGCTTACAATAATTAGATTCCCTTGTGGACCAGTAGTAGCCGAGTCTGAGTATCTTCTTAGACAGCTTCAACCCGTTAATGTGTGGGCCGCAAGTTCCTCCATGAACTTCTTCGACTACCTGTGCTATTTCATTGGTGTCTAGGCATCTGAGCCAGAGTAGGTTCAAAGACCTTTTGTACAAGATTCCTCCGGAGAGGACAAACTGAATGGCCAGTCTTCTGATTGCCCAGCGTTCTATTTTGGTAGCATCAAATGGGAAGGTCCCATCTTTGAGGTATTGCTTGATGTCTGTATACCAAGGCTTATTGTCTGATACCTATTCAATCTAAAGGCAGTGTCGCGACCCAAAACCCACCCTAAGAGTTAGAGTGACTCTTGGATGACTTGTCATGACCTACATGACATGCTTGTCAAACCATCCTGCAAAAACCCATAAGGCATATACAATAGAGGAAAAATACAGAAACATATTCTAACGTAGCACAGCGGAAGACTTAACCAAACCTCTATGTATATATGTATGTGATCTAAGTTTATATAAAAAAAATACACAAAAGAAAGTGAGGACAGGCCCGCCAAAATACATGAACATATATCTCTCAACTCACCCACAGCTCACTCACTCAGAATCTACTACCTCTAATAATAACCCTCTACCAGAGGTTCCTCGACGTACTCCTCCTCCACCCATGGGCCAGGAGCACAGACATCAAATGGAGCAGTAGCTCCCTTAGAACCTGCCGACATAAACATATGATTGAGCATGGAATACTCAGCGTGTACCAAATGCTAACCAACAGTCATAGTACAACAACAATAATATATATATATAAGCAGGAAGCTATTAATGTCATAACAAAAAAGTAAAGTAGTTTATAATCATGCTTGCATTTTTGTAAAAGCCGATAAAACCCTTGAAAACATCGTGCACTTGACTTGACTCAAATTGCCCTTTTTGTGCTTAAAAACTTGTCTTGTCATGTGTCTTGTTTTGTCGTGTCATGATGTGTCATATCATGCGTGTCATGCCATGTCATGCTTGCTTGGAAAGTAAACGTGTTCATGCTACTTGTGAGGGAAGGGAGACCCTTCTTCCTAAATGCTCATGCTTGCCATGCCATGTATCTTGCTTGCTTGGAAAATAAACTACTTGTGAGAGAAGGGAGACCCTTGTTCCTAAATGTTCATGCTTGCCATGCCATGTATCTTGCTTGCTTGGAAAATAAACTACTTGTGAGGGAAGAGAGACCCTTCTTCCTAAATGTTCATGTTTGTCATGCCATGTATCTTGCTTGCTTGGAAAATAAACTACTTGTGAGGGAAGGGAGACGCTTCTTCCTAAATGCACTTGCGACGGAAGGGAGACCCTTCTTATGATATGTACTTGCGAGGGAAGGGAGACCCTTCTTATGCATGCTAGTCTTGTTCTTGCCAAAAGTGAGGTAAAACATATCGTAGAATATGTTCCACATCTAATTCTCGTTCTTGAAAAACCTCAGTAAATCATGTCATGCATGCCGTGCTCGTGGAATCGTGTACATACTTGCATTTGAATTTAAATATGACAATTGAGTAATTCGCAACACATATAACATCAATAATTTGAACAAGTCAATATTCATGCAATTTGGGGGAAATAAGAAAGCACACTATCATAGGCCCTAGCAATTTCCATAATTAATTAAGCATGCATTTATTAATTTATAACTCATTTCATTCACCTTGGCATTTCATCAAACATGGGGTGTGTTCATTATGTATTAACCCTACATCATGCTTTTCTAAGTGGGTTGATGCTCACATCACACATGTATGTTTATTATGGATACAATGCCCTCCTCATTTCATTCATCACATCATTCACACAGCATCCAATCGCCAATACCCATCTCCATTCACACCATTCACACATTACAACTCATATTATAGTTATAGATGGGGGAAAACGAAGAATAGAAAGGAAAAGAGAAAACTATAACTAAGAGGGTAGCACAAGGTACCGACCTTGACAAATGAGGGAAGAAACCCCTTGCAAGAACGTGCGTGAGTCGCTGCCCTAGCTTGGGGAAAGTGCTCCTCACGAGCTTGAACCTTGAACTTGAAGAAGAACGAGCTTGAAGTGATCTAGGGTCTTCAAACCCCTTTGATTTCTTCTCAGAAGTAAACCCTAGGTTTAGAATCTCCTTCCCCTCTTTTTCTATCTCTCAAAATACTCTAAGTGCTGTGAATGAACCCTCAAGAATCGGGCGAGCCTTATAGGTAAAGGGTATAACACCCAAATACCGAAAAAGCCCTTAATGAAATTATGCAAAAACACGATAGACCGATCGATCGGTGATCAGGACCGAGCAATCGGTTGCCTACCGAGCGATCAGTGATATTGACCGAGCTCTCAGTCAAAAACAAGCTCTCTGAAAAATTTTCCCATACAAAAAAGTTGACTGGTCGATAGCCTCCGATCGATCTGTTGTGGACCGATTGATCGCTAAGATGGACCGAGCGATCGGTGGTCTGCAGGTTTTTGACACTGAGTCCATTTTTCACCCATTCCTACTATTTGGACCCATTCTACTTCTATTCTAACATCTTCTAAACTTGACTAGGACCTTTTTAATGCTTATAGGCTTTATTAAATAATTTATCTAATTACTTATAGCATTCTTGACACAATTCCATCGAAGTTTCAAATTCTCATTTCGTGAAATTGAGATTACAAGACACCATGCCTTGACACACATCCCAAGGCATATACAAAAAGTTTCGGCGCTTTACAGGCAGTAGGCAGGCTGATCTTACTGTTGAATCTCGATCGGCCAGAGCATAATGCCTGTGGGGATCTAAACCATGAAAGCGAGAGTAGCCAATGCATTGGTGAACCTGTTGTGGTTCCTGGACCTATGACTGAAGCTGATTCTTCTGAACTAAGTGATTAGTACGTTGAGGTAGGTTAAGTATGGGACTAGCCTTACTTCTCGGATGGCCCAAGATTCATTTTTCTGATAGATTACTAAAGATGAGTCTCCGTAGACATCAACCTCCTTGATCCCGATGTCCAGGGCTTCTTTCAGTCCAGCTATGCTTGCCTCATATTCTGCTTCGTTGTTTGAGCATCTGAATTTCAACTTGATTGAAATAGGGAGGTTTGCTCCCTTAGGTGAGATCAGGAATGCTCCTACCCCATGCCCATGACTGTTAGCTGCTCTGTCAAAGTATAACTCTCAACCAAGGTATTGTTGTTCTTCTGCTTTTGCATACAGGATGGCTTCATCTGGAAATTGATCATGAGCTGAAACATAGTCTTGTGCTGGACTGTGGGTAAGGTGATCTGTAATCGCTTGTCCCTTGATTGAATTTTGAGTCATGTACGTGATGTCGAATTCAGAAAATATCATAACCATAGGGCAGTCCTTCTGGTGGTGGTTGGCTTTTCCAGAAGGTATTTGAGTGGCTCCATTCGGGAGATCAGGATTACCGGATAAAAAAGCAGATAGTGCCGAAGATGCTGAGTAGCCCAGACCAGTGCCAAACAAGTCTTCTCAAGAGGGTTATACCGCTCTTTATACTCTAACAAACGCTTAATGATGTAGTAGATGGCTTGCTTTGTTCTGCATGTCTCATCATGTTGTGCCAAGATGCTCCCCATGGAAGTCTCTTATACTGAGATGTATAGTAGCAATGGCCGTCCCAGTGTAGGAGGCACAAGCATGGGAGGATTGAGGAGATATTGCTTTATTCTATCAAAAGCTTCTTGGCAGTTAGCTGTCCAGACTATAAGTATATTCTTTAAGAGAAGTTTGAAGATTGGCTTGCATATTGGAGTGAGCTGAGAGATGAATCGACTGATGTACTGAATTCTATCTAGGAACTTGTGGATTTCCTTTTCAGTTTGGGGAATTGGCATTTCGATGATAGCCTTAGCTTTAGTTGGATCGATCTCGATGCCTCTCTTGCTAATTATAAAGCTAAGGAGCTTTCCCGATGAGGCTCCAAAGACACATTTGGCCGGATTTGGTCTCAGGCCGAACTCTCGGAGTCTGTCACAGAGTCTCTTTAAGTCTTCAAGATGCTGCCTGACAGTAGGTGATTTGACGATCATGTCATCCACATAGATTTCTATTAACTTGTGGATCATATCGTGGAACAGTGTCATCATGGTTCTCTGGTAAGTTGCCACTGCGCTCTTGAGTCCAAAGGGCATTACCTTTTAGTAGAACGTGCCCTAAGGTGTGATGAAGGAGATTTTCTCCATATCTTCTTCTACCAGTCTAATCTGGTTGTATCCGGAGAAACCATCCATGAATGAGAGTGTCTTATACCTTGCAGTGTTGTCGATCAGAATATCGATGTACTTGAGAGGGAAGTTGTCTTTAGGGCTTGCCTTGCTCAGATTCCAGTAGTCGATGCATATTCGGACCTTGCCGTCCTTCTTGGGTATCGGTACAATGTTGGCTAACCACTCAGGATAGGTTGCCACTGTCAGGAAGCCTGCTTCGATCTGCTTCTCCATCTCTTCTTTGACTTTTTGTGACTATTCGGGTCTCATCCGTCTCAGTTTCTTCTTAATTGGTCTGACGTCAAAGTTCAGTGGCAGTCTGTGTACTACTAATGCTGGGTCTAAACCGGACATGTTTGCATTTTACCAGGCGAAGACATCACTGTGCTTCTCAAGAAGCTGATCATGTCTGCTCTTTACTAGCTGGGGACTATTTGCTGATCCTAGGTTCACTGTCTCAGTGTCCTCCATGTTCGACTGCAGTAGCCCTCCACTATGTTCCAGGAGGCCCAAAATCTCCTGAGGCGGTTCCTCTTCCTGTTCTGAGTCATACTCTACTTTTGAGAGTTCAAGGAGGATTTGAGGGATAGCCCTGTCAAAGATGATTTCCTGACAAATCAATTAACTTAAGTTCAGCGTACTTATGCTTTTTTGTTTTTGTTGGCTTCAAGACACTAGGCCTTCTAGGAGAACAGTCCGTGTAATTTCATCATCAGCCGATATGAAATGTTTGTTTTTCAAAACATGATTTTGACTCAAAACGTCTGATTTTCATTGACAAAATAGATGACTGTTTACAAAAATAATTTAAAGGAAAAGAAGCTGACAGTGGCCTAACATTTGGATTTACAATAAGAGCAAAAAGAGAGAGTAGAGGGAGGAGAAAGGTGGTGCTTGGTCACTGCTAGCTTGGATCAACCTGTCCTGTACTGTGCTTGCCCCGACCTTGGATGGCCTCAATGGTCAGAGCCTCGGTCCACCAACGGATTAGTGGCAGGTAACTGGATGATGCTTCAGCGCTATTGGAGAGGGTGCAGACCTATTCTCCCGCTAGATGTTCTACTTCGGTAGCATCTTCGATAGTGAGCTCGTCGAACATCGTGGCCATGTTGAACACTTCCAAGTCTGGAATCCCTGAAGACTCGGCATTGAGCTGAGGTGTTAAGGCAATGGGTGCAAAAGGTGTAGTATCCGGGTAGGGTTGGAAGTTTCCAACCGAGAAAGTTATGGAGATGTGGGGTCGGGGTTTTGGTTTCGCCAACCAACTTCTCTTCCGTGTTAACTTGGAGAGATAGTCCTCAAACTTGGGTTTGTAACCCAATCCAAAGAGCGGAGTGTAGCGAGGAGGTAGGTATCTATTCTTTATTCCTTGATTCCTGCTTCCTATACCTGACTCAGGTTGGTAGTTCATTTTGGCCATCATCCTGACAAATGACGGTAACTATTTCCTGTTTTGTTCTTCTAACTGGGCGATAGAATTGACCTGTTCAAATTGATATGTCATGAAGGTAGAGCCCTGGCCTAGTTCCTGGACGTCCCTGAGGGTACTTGCCAATTCCTCTGACGGAATCACGACAGTGTGGTCATCCTGGATAAACTTGATTCTTTGGTGGAAAGAAGAGGGAATGGCTCCGGTTGTATGGATCTATGGCCTTTCAAAGAGCAAGGTGAATGAGGCAGGTACATTCACAACTTGGAAATTTGTAGTGAAATGTGCAGGTCTGACCCTGATGGTCAAGTCGATGTCTCCCACATTTTGTCTTGTTGAGTTGTCAAAACCCTGATTGTCACGGGTCTCTTCTTCACCTGACTGAGATCCATACCCAAGCTTTGGAGTATAGATAAAGTGCAGACATTTAGGTTAGAGCCGTTATCAATGAGCACTGAGGATAAGGTTCTAACACTCTACTATGATATAGAGTGCTTGGGTATGGTCTCTATCGTCGTCTAGTATTTCTTCCTCTGTAAAGGAGATAACTCTTGGCTCTAGCACTTGCCCAATCATATGCCTTAGCTTTTCGAGCGTAATGCTTAGTGTTACATGAGTGCTGTTAAATACCTGGAGAAGATGCTTTCGGTGATGCTCGGAAGCCAAAAGGAGACCCATGATGGAGATTTGAGCAGAGGTCTTGCTCAACTGTTGTCTCATATTGAACTCTTCCACGTTCTCCAATCTTTTCAATAGAACTGCAGAGTCTGCTGCTACTTTTTCTGGGTCTGGTACCCTTTTTTTTTCTGCCTCTTTGTCTTTCCCTTTTGCTAGCTCGGTTGCTGAAGGTTGGTAAACCTGGCCAGATCGGGTGAGATTGGCTATACTTTCATTCTCTATGATGAGAGAGTGAGGAGTGGGTACACGATCGAGGTGAAAGGCTGGGGGGATATACAGAATCCTCATAGGGTCGATAGAGGTGGAGGCTTGAACTGGTGTTGTGAGCCAATTGGTGGGACAGGGGATTGTGTAGACAATCTGCTTTTCTTTAGGTTTAAGAGCGGGGATTCGTACTGGGGCTTGGATGGCTTGGATGTTTGACTGAGGGAAGAGGATTATGATAGGGGGTCGGTAAGAGGGCCTGATGATGCCATCATCGACTGCTAGTGCAAAGGGTCCTGGCTGTCCTGTCCCAGGCTCTTCCCACTGAATGAAGTTGACTTGATTACTGTGTGGGGCTGGTGGTACCTGGTGAATTCTGGTGTTACTGGGGGCCAGCTCAACCCTTCCATCAAGACACACTTCAGGCCAATGCAGTAGTCAGTAGCATGGCCTGGGCCTTGATGGAAGGCGCAGTGATGACTGGCTTTGTAGTTTTTATTTTGTTTGTCAGGGGGCAAGAGAGGAGAAGGCGTCTCAAGATAAGAAGACCCTGCTTAGTTAAAAGGTCCAAAATGTAGCTGAGTGAATAGGGGAGAGGGGTAAAATTTCTGAGGAGTCGGTCTTGTTGACGGTTTTGTCCTTTGTTAGGTCCGGCTGGCTGGGTGTTTCCGACAGCTGGCTGTTGCTGAGCAAGTGGAGTTGGTAATCTGATAGGTGCTGTGGAAGCCACCATATGTACATCTTCCTTCTTTCTATGGTCCCTGCGACCGATGTTCCTGCTGGATGAGGCAGTTATCTTGTGAGGATCAAGTCCTAGACTGGAGTGAATAGCCCCACTCTTGATGACAGTCTCGATGCGAGCTCCTGTTTTGACGATGGTGTCAAAGTCCACTACTGGTAAAGTCACCATAAGTGTAGAGTAGGACTGCTTTAGAGTGCCCATGAACATGCTTGTCAGCTCTTCCTTAGGGATTAGAGTCAGGATCCTTACTGCCATCTCCTTCCAGCGGATGGCGTATTCTAGGAATGATTCATTATTGCGCTGACTTAATTGTTCAAACTAGCTCATCTGAGGGCGGAGCTCCTGGTTAAAGGAATACTGCTCCACGAAGCAGTCCATGGCATCCTACCAAGTCTTGACCTTCTGTCTGTCTATAGACATCCACCATGTAAGGGCTGTACCCTTTAGACTTTTCTGAAAGTACTGGATGAGTAGAGGCTAGTTTCTGTTGTGTTGGAGCATGTCGCCCAGGTACAAATGTAGGTGTTGCTTTGGGCAGTCTGAGCCATCATATTTATCAAAGTCTAGTACTTTGAAGCCTACGGGAATAACGTCTCCTGATGAGAAGGTTAAGTCTTCCAAAGATACAATGGTACTGGGGGACGCACCCTTCATTCTCCTTATCTCTTCTTTCATCTTCTTGATCTTCTTATGTTGATCCCTGAGGGTCGGGATAGGAGCTGAAGATGATGACTGGTCCTGATTGACGTGTGAGGCTTTAGACTGCTCCTAATATTGATCATACTCTTTACCTCCACCTGCTATTGGTCCAGGGTTAGGTATGATAAGGGGATAGTGTAAGGCTCTGAAATAGGTTGCTCGGATGGTTCTCCGGTCGGGATCCGGATAGAGGGTTCATTGGTTCAGACACCAATTAGAATCTTTAGGGATTCCAGAACATTATCGATCTTTACTTGCATGGCTGCGATGTCCCAGTCATGAGCTTATAGGATCTCACTGGTTTGCTGATGTTGATTTGCAGGTTCTGCCATTGAGTCTGAGCTGCTTTCTCATTGGGCTGTGCAAGGTACTATCTGTGTTATTGGCACCTCTGTTAAGACTACGTCTGCGACTACTGCTTCTGCGAGAATCGCAGTCAGGGAATGAGTCACAGGTCGGCTCATGCAATTGAAAAGAATGCAACGGCTAATCACAATTATGCATGATGACAGAAAGAAGATGCTAGAAAAATGATTTTTCATTGAAACATGCAGAGTGTAATTAGTACAGGATAGTGCGACTCAAATAAGAGAAAAAGACTCGATCCTAGGCATGCCCCTCAAGGATCGCAAAATCAAGTGGCCGGGGTACACCATTAAAGTCCATTATCTGTTGTTGGAGGGATGTGATCTCAACCTCTATGTTGAAAATGGTGTTTGAAGCGTTGAGCATTCGAAATCCGAACAGTCAGATCCGATCGGTCATCTCAACCTTTACACTATCAAGCTGCTTTTGGTAGAAGTGCAGTTGGGCCTTGATGATGGCTGTCTCTTTGGCATCGCCCCTGCGTCTCCTCTGGAGAGACTAGACTATTTGTTTGAGCTGCTCAACCTATTCTTGTATGGCTTAGAGTTCGTAACCCTATTCCACTTCCTGTTGCCTGAATGCTCGCTGGGTTTTTCGTAGCCTTTTCTCTTTCTGCTGGATCTGGAGCCATCTATCCAGAATGAAGTCTCTCCAGGGGACCACCATTTCAGCTAGGGGTATGGTTCCGTGTGATGGAGCTAAGACTAGTGTGGGCAGTTCCCTAGTTGCGGGTATGCCAGGTAGAATGTCAAGATTATCCACCCACTGTCGGTATGCTGAATTAGTCAGTAGTCCTGATTTAACCACAAAATTAGGCCATTGGTCTCACCTGGAGCTACGTCAAGCTGTCCATAAGCGTTGGTGAGGCTGTCGGAGTGCACTGTGAAAGTGATCCAATCATTTTCCTACCGGTCTATCACTAGGATACGCTGAGGGAATCCAAACTGTCAGAGGACTCGAAGTGGTGTATAGACTGCGGAGCATGTAAGACCAGCAAGAATCATGCATTGTCTGCTGGTGATGACAACATGAGGTAGCCTTTTCAGGACAAACCACTTGCATTGCCATATGATCTCTTCCTCTGACAGGGTTTGGAGAAGTTGGTAGAGCTTTCTGACGTCTGTAGTCGCTATTGGGCCTTGGTTCTAGGAAATCTTTTGAGGTAGACTGTATGCATCACTGAGCTTGACTGGTATTGCCATGATTGTAAGCAGGTGACTTACCAACCATAGGTGTAGAAGAAGTATACTAGCATAGAAGATGCCCTTTTTGCGGTTTGCCGCCTAGTTGAGAGCCCTGAGAAGCTCTGTTAGGATGACAGTATGACTGAGCAGGAATTGTGCATGTCCTCGATGATTCCTACTAGAACCGATTCGACGAGTGTATAACACCCCAGGACTACCAACTGAGACATGGCTATCAATGTCAGGGCGCTAAGACCGGGTGTAGAACCCCGAATCTGTATTTCACTTAGTAGTGAATAGTGCCCAAGTGTGGTTTTGTACACTAATGGGCCTTATGTTAATATATGTGGTTGGATTTAAGGCGTGCATGTTCTAATAGATCAATATATGCTTAAGGATTGTGTTTAAGCATAAAAGGAGTGTTAGAATTGGATTGGAGAAGATTCAAGTAGTGAAAACAGGGTTTTGTAGAAAACAGGGGACCACCAATCACTCGGTGATAACCTCCGATCGACTGGTCTTATACTGATCGCTCGGTAGCTATCGAACGGTTAACTTTTTTTTATGGGAAAAAATTCCAGAGAGGGTGTTTTCAACCGATCTCTCAGTTGAAACCACTGATTGACTAGTCACCGATCCCTAACTCCAAGGGGGTATTTTAGGTCGTGACACCGAAAAGTTGCATTGTAATGGAGTCAGGATTCCACTTGCGCTTGTACTTCTTCTCAAGATATGATACGGGTATCCGATCAAAAGAGCCTTTAGAGCCGGGCTACAAGCAGGCAGACATGATATGCAAGAACGTGGATAGGTCTGCTTGATATGTTATCTTGAAATGCAGTACTATGGCTTTGTTATCCATATTTAAACTAAGAATGCGCTGAATCTCTTCCAGTGTTGGACATAGTGCTGGGGAACCTATCATGTCAAGGTTAGGGGTAGGTCCTATGAAGTCCTATTCACCCGGGATTTGAACCCCATATGCTATGTCAGGAAGCAGGGTTAGATGTAGTTTATTATAAGTACAGGTTTGGCTCATTACATGCCCTTGGGTGAGTGGTTATTCGGGTAGAATGAACCTGGGTAGTCAACCACAATTGAGGACATGTATAGGATGCAAGCAGTTTAGGGTTTAGAGTAACCGTCCCTAGTTGGACTACTTTTAGACTATACCCTAGCCTAGGCTATATGTATGAATGCTAGTTTGATGCAAGTGTATTCCTAATAGGATAAGGGGATCACTTAACACCGTATATGTGACTCCCGGTATATAACATACTTGAAAATGGACGATTGGTGAAAGTGGGAGCGTTCAGAATCCTTCCATGAGGGTAATCACCCAGCAGGAGTAATTACACGGACCTCCAAGACTATTAAGCCACTGACACCGAGCACGATCGTCCAGCAGCCGTTAACGTAATAAGCCTATCTAATGGGTTTAATGGGATAATTACACTACTATGACATGTATGGATACACAGTACATAATTAACCAAAAGAGGTTCGATTAAGTCTAGGGAAGGTATTAGGCACCCGAGGCTTTCATTTTACAATGATTCCTTACTCCCTAGGTTTAAGCCAAATTAAAGTCAATGTTCGTTAAAATGCCTGAGTGTTTAATTTACACTAATCCAAGAAAGCTAAAGCTAACTAGGGTTGAACCCGGGTTGGGTTACCTACGTACTCACAAGGGTGAGATCAGATCAAGCGTAGTTTTGGCACGTGAGCCTGTGCCAAGGCGAAGTGTGTGTGTGTGTGAATCATAGGTAGCTAACTGGACTAATCCGGTAGACTAGGATTTGATTGACCGAGGTTGGTCAAGTGCATGGTTCAAGCTCGGTAGGCTTAAGGATAGTCTAGTAGATTAGGGTTTGGGTCTGTTAGGCCCAGGAGAAGCCTGGTATGGTAAGGCGGAGTTTGACCAGGGTTAGGATTACTAACCGGGGTTAGGTCAAACTAATCATGGTTAGGGTTACCAACTAAAGTTAAAGGGAGGTATGATCAAACCTGGTAGGCAAAGATGGGGGCCCGGTAGGTTAAGGATAAATCCGGTAGCCTGATTTTTAGGCATGGTAGGCCAAAACCGAAAGTAACCGCAGTTAGGGTTGCTAACCGGAGTTAAGGATGGTCTAAACTTGGTTAGGGTTACTAACCAGGGTTGAAATGGGCCAAGGTCTATTTTATGGTCCAAATAGGATTTTTTATGAATTTTTCAGATTTTACCAAGGTTAAAAGGGGCTTAACCATGGTTAAAGAAGGTGTTAACCATGGTTAAGTTGATTTAACCGTGGTTAAAGATGCACTTAATTTTAGTTTACTCATTTTTTGTATTTTTTAGATTATTTTAGATTTTTAGGGAATTTCCAAAAAATTTTCCTCATGGTTGGGTTAGGTAACCATGTTTAAAATCTAGCCAGGGTTGGGTTAACCCCTAGTTAAGGTTGGGGAAGTCTAAGAATGGGCCTAGGAGGCTAGGCAGGGCCTAGAGTGGCCTCCTACCAGGCCTGGGCCCTATGCTAACAACCTAAATTTTAAAACTCAATAATGGTGGTAATAGAATTACCGTCATTAAGACAGTTTTTTAATCGTGGTTTGCGTGTTGATAACTCGGGTTGGGGGTGCAACCAGGGGGTTTTGACCCCATGAGATTGAAGAGGGGACCTCAGGAAAGAGAATGAGCCTATGGTGGGCACCAGGGGTGGCCTGGAGTGGGCTCCACAGTGAGCTAAAGTGGCCCTGCTCGATTGCTAATAATTGCGGTAGATGATCTACCGCCATTATGCACTGTTTTGATTTTTCAAATTTTAACCATGATTAGGCTTAAACCATGAACCTATGAAGACCAGGTTAGACTCAGAGGGGTCTGGGGAGTCCAGTGCAGGCCCTGAAATGGACCAGGGCCCCACCCAAAAGGGTTGAAACAAACTGTAAACTAAATTGTCAAGAATGGCGGTACTGAGTTTACCGCAATTCCTGGATTTTTTGAAAACCAGGGTTGTACCTTCATGGGCTGTGCACCAGTATAACCAGAGGTTCTCTGATGAACTGAGGTACCCCCAGGGGGTCTGGTGTGGGTTTGAGAGGCTTAGGGAGTGGCTTGTATCCATAGGGGTTCCCCACACCTATGATCAAGGTGGGGGAATACCCTTGTGTTGGATTTGAACAAAAGCAAACAATAAGAAATAAAAATGAAGTCCCTGGAAGTGACCAGGGGCTCACAGAGAATGAAAAAAAGTATATAAAAAAAAATAGGGGTAGGGGATGCCCTATCCTAATGCTTTTTTCTTACCATGAGGGTGGTGGCCAGTGGAGGTGCTGCACAGTGATGGTGCTGCACAGATAAAGGGGAGGAGCTAGGTCTGATTTCGGAACTGCAGGGGGCTTAAAGAAGCTTGAATGAGGCCTATGGGCCTTGGTTTTTCAACAGAAATTCGGAGTGGGGTCTTTTCAGATCGATTTCAAGGTTGTGGGTGGTGGTTTTCTTTAACAGAGAGCCTTGGGACACAATGGGGATTAAGGGGGAACAAGGGTGGAAGGTGGTTGGACCCTATGGAGGTCGAGTGAGGGAGGTGAGGTGATGGTGGAGTATGCAGAGAGGTGCACAAAACCTGCAAACTGAAGATCACACAATGGCGGTAGATGATTTACAACCATTGATAAACCAGACAAAAAAGGGATTGGCGGTAGATTATCTATCGCCAATATTGAACTTCTTAAAATTGGGCCTAGCCCATGCCTATCCATAGAAGGAGAGGTTGGCTTTTGGATTTTTGGACCCTATGGGCTGAAGTTACAGGTTCAAGCCCTAGGGGCCATGGTCTTTGGGTTTAAGCCCTAAAGGCTCTAGGGCTACGGTTTGGTGTTACCTAGGGTTAGGGTTTGGTACTAGGGTTGTCCTAGGGTTTGATTTAGAGTTTCACAAGGGTTAGGTCTTAGGGTTTAACTAGGGTTTACCTAGGGTTAAGGAATTAACCTAGGGTTTGTCTAAGGTTGAGTCCTAGGGTTTAGCTAGGGTTTCACTAGGGTTTGTCTAGTGGTTTAAGGGGACTTGGCTGGGGGTAACCTTAACCATGGTTAGAAAGGGGTGTAAAAATTGGGTGCTTACATATACGATGATGGAATAATGATTTTAGTGTTTCAAAATGGATATGTGATTGAATGGTGATGGTGAATTTGGGATTTTGTGTTTATAATCATGAAATTGGAGTTATGGGATTGTGAGTATCGAATTGTTATACTATGATATTGATAACCCTGTTTATATGATTTGAATATGAGAACTATGTTATTCATATGCTAAATTATGATGTAAGATGGTTAAATTTCGAAAGGGTAAATACTTAGAGAATGATATCATTAATCCATAATTTTATAACTATCGTTATATGGGTGGCTTTATTTGAGTTTCAAAGGTGAGATATCAGAATATAAGGGATAACCTAATCGAAAGTTAATCATGACACTCAAGTAAACTGTTCACGACATGGTAAGTTGTTAAGTGAACAAGTCTCATATGATCATGTATGGATAAGGAACGGACATAACTTATTTGGACACTGAAATCTGGTATGGACCTTGCTATCAAATATTTGGTATGGATCTTGGTATTGAACTATTATATTTAGACTGACATAGACCTTGGGACACTGGTGTGGACATGAGAATCTAGTATGAACTGACATATTATTGTTATGATTTCACATGCATATGTACATATATCAAAAGTCTGCATAGAATGATGACATGGATATTACTCACTTGTTTTCGCACTCTGATTATGTAAAGTATAATATGTATGAAATTGCATGATATGATATTTTATATTATTAACTATACTTTATATACACTGAGCATTGCCAATGCTCACCTGATCTATGGTCCAGGACCCTGGATTGAGGAGGAATATCCAGAAGAAAAGGAAAGTGACTACCAAGAGGCAGAAGTGAATTGGGATCATTATCCAATTATTGATCCATTTAGTTAGTTTTATTTTTTTTCAGTTGAAAGAGATGTAATAAGATAATTAAAGATGTTGCTTAGATTTTAATTTTCTACTTGGGATCACAATGGGTGATCAGATTATTTATGTTGAGTTGGTCATCATATCATTGGATTATTGGTGTTATTCTATTTTGAGGTTTATTATTAAAGAAAATTTTCACTCAATTATATTGATATGTCTTGTATGTTGCTAAGATAAGATGGATAAGTATTATCACAGGTCCAAGTCTCATTTGACCAACAATGGAATTTTGGGGCTCGACAACCAAGTACTTGTCATACATTATAATGTTGCGTAAGTTTCTGCCTACATCTAGCTCTCATGTTATTTTATTATTTATGATTAATAATTTTTAAAGTCGAGTATTCATTTGAAATTACAATTTTAGAATTCATTATTCAATTGTAGGGAACACTGGTGCTTGTGTTGCATCCATTCAGGAACAGCTTCAATGAACTGGTTGGATCCATTGCAATTAGGCAGACGCACGCCCAAAACATACAAAGGTCCTCAATGAGTAAGTAATTTCTTCCTTAGCATTCACACCTTAATTTACATCTATGTCTATGTTTTGTACTATTTTTATATAATTGATCAAATTACTGTCGTAAAGGGCAATTGCATAGAAATCAAATCTTTTGAAAGACAAGATTAAACTCATAAAAGCGAAATTTATTGATATTAAGCTGCGTTCAACATTAATTAGTTATTTTAATTATTGTTTCAAAAGTTTTATATATTAAACATAACTGACATTCCGATCATTTTCTTAATTTTTTTGTAGTGTTCCAAACAAAAAGGTAACTAGAATGTAGTTACTACACAATGTTGTACCTGAGGGACATCATCACCAGTAATGAAATAGAAATACATGATAAGATTGCTGACTGTTTTGTTAAGGGTGATGAATCATTAGTGATAAAATAATATAAATACTTAAAAATGATCTGGCTAAATACTTTTGTTTAGATTAATTTTCATTTGTGCATATATGTATTCTGATCACACTGTAAAGAAATTTATATTAATTAATGAAAATATAGTTTGTTGTTGGTATATAACTCATGGTAGAGATTAATTTACTCTATTATTTGAAATTTATTTTGTGGATGGATGCTTTATTTTATTCATGTATAAATTTAGAAGTGGTAAGTAGCTACAGGTGATAGGGGTTGCATGAAGGAGGACTTTTATTGAAAAACAAAAGGGAGAAATATCACAGAAAAAAATCAATAATCATGGTTTATTAAAAAACTATGAACTTTTAATTTTAAACAATCACAGTTAATAATAAAACCGCGATTGTATGATGCACTCGAAATGAACATAGTTTAATGAATAATCTCAGTGATTTACGTATACATTCACGGTTATATAACCATGATATTTGATAAGACATACGATCATGCGTCGAAAGGTTACGGTTCATTGTGCTCGCTATAATTGCGATCAATGACCTACGGTTATGAAAAAAAATCATAAGCGATGAACCGATTTCTTGTAGTGGTCCCTAGCCTACGTACACCCTTGGATCATTGAAGAGAGAAGAAGAGGAGTAGTTTCTCCTCTCTCTTTATATTTATATTTTTTGTTTCTTTTATTTTCCAGTTATTTTATTTCCCGCTTTCAGAAGACTCGTCCCTTCTTAAGTTAGGTTGGGCCTCCCTACACCGCTTCCAAATAGTGTAGGGAGTCCCTTCCCTATAATGGAGTGTATGGGTAGTATTTCCCTTTACACATGCCCTTCTCTTCCTGTATTATCTACTTAGTGTTCAGTTGAGTTTGGATGAGCAACAACGCTCGCTGTTGCATTGTTGCCCATCTGTGTCTAACCACTGGTGGGATCCACCCTTTGTTCACGTGGGATTCACCCACTGTTCACATATGGCCCACCTCTTGCTAAACACAGATGAGCAACAACGAGCGTTGTTGCCCATCCGAATTCGTGTTCGAGGAAGTCCCTGAGTGAGGTAGAATCCAAGGATCAAGGAAGTATTGCATAGACAGCAATACTATTCTACAAAAATGTAAGTCTAGCGGCATACACTGCCAATACAACATAATGCTCAGAACAATGCCTTGGTCTCATTAATTAATTGGAACTTCTGCAACTCACACAAACTTCCCCGTACCTGGCAGTCCCTTTGAGGATCCTAGGGTCCATTCATGGTCATGTTAGTTGTCAGCACTCAGCACCCATTTTTTGCATGGTTCATTCCCAAAAATTTCCCTCATGGATAAAAAATATCTTCAAATTGAGTGAAATCCATTTTAATATGAATTAAATGATTTTTAACAATATTCTATAATTTTCTTTAATTCTTTTTATTTTTAGCAAAATACCCCTATCTTTTGAAGATTACCATAAGGCCCCTAGGATTCAAAAATACTTATATCCTCATCATCAAGAGCTCATTTAGAGCGACAAAAATCCGACGCTCTCGGTTGTGCAGGTAGGAATTCAATAGGGAATCCTTTCTCGGTTCTCTGCAATTCCATAGATGAACAACAGCTTGGTGTTGTTCTTCTCACTGTCAGCATAGCAAAACCAACCGGTAACTCTTTCTCATTTGTTCACGAACAGTAGCAGCCACCATCTCTATAATTCACAGGTACTACACCTTTGTAAATATACTCTCTGCCTTAGTTAAATTGATATAGTAATTTTTTGGTTCGTAGTGAATGCTAGTGTTAATCTAGTCTACTAGAATAAATTAGGAGATATTCAGATTTAATGAGTATTAGTGTAACATGGTTGTTGATGATTTTGCTAATTTCAGATTAGGTTCTAGGATAGTTTTATAAATTTGAGGTCGTTAGATAATTTGGTTTAATTGTCTGTTAGCTAGCATGTAAGCAATGGATTATTTAGCATTGAATCAAATCAATATCTTATAAAATTAACACGAGTTCAATTAGTAGGTAACCTTGCGAAAGGTTTACTAAGGGCCTGACACCTTCCTTAGCCACGATCCAATAACCATAATCTTAATTTTCCTTTTTTAATATTTGGGGTTCCTACCTTGGAATCGGATAGGTGGCGACTCTGAATTTTTTGTCATCCAAGTTTGGGATAGCCCTATCCTAGATTTGAGGGGTCAAAATCCCTTGCTCACATTACGTATAACCATGTCAGGAATAATGTTGTTCCTAAGCACTGTTCCAGATTAGTTGTATTGAGTTTAACGCTAATCTAAGTAGCCTAAGAATAGTGCTGCCCCTAACCTTTTCTCACTCAAATTTGATCTTGCAAAGTTTATTAATTTTAGTCCAGAAGCCTTCTTACAGTATTTGTCAGTGCGGGCGGCACATATAGTGCCGCCATTTCCCTTTTGTTCTAATTGAGCAATGGTGGTACTGTGTCTACCGCCAATGTGAACAATACTTAAGCTGCATTGCATCTACCAACCAGACCATTGTAGGACATTTTCTAGGTTTTGCAATTTGGCCCTAAATTCCCAGATTGTCTTTGAATCCACTTACTAACCCTTCTTACCTCCCACTTTGTATGAGGTTAGGGCCTTATGTTAGGCCCCGATTGAAATTTGAGTATTAAGGCCAACCCGCAAAAGCTTGATAGGATTCACAATCACAAAAATGAAAAACCTATTGTGAGCATGAGAATTTACTATGAGCACGAGTTTTGGAACCCTGATTAAAATCTCACGGGTTTGGAGTCGCCACCTATTCATTCAAAAGGGATAAGTCCCCAAGAAGTTGGATAAGGTCTTGGTCAACGATTTGAGATTAGGGTAAGGGGTTCGGTTAAGTCCGGGGAAGGTGTTAGGCACCCGAGGCTTCCATTTTTTCAATGGTTCCCTACTCCCTAGGTTTAAGCCAATTAATGTTAAAGTTTGTTAAAATACCTAAGTGTTTAAGACAATACTAATCTAAGAAAGAAAGGCAAACTTGGGTTGAACCTAGGTTGGGTTGCCTATGTACTCAAATTGGGGTGAGATCAGTCTGAGCGTAGTTCTGGCACAAGAGCCTGTGCCAAGGCTAGGGAGGTGCAATTCGTGAATTTGCAAAAGATTTGAAATGGCGGTAATATCATTACCACCATTCTTTGGTTAGTGTAATATGGAAATGACGGTAATACAATTACCACCATTTAGGGTTTTTACTAGAAATGGCTAAACCCCCACACACTTAAGCCGAAAGGCACTGTAGTATTTCCTTTTTTTGATAATGGCAGTAATTTGATTACCACCATTCAAGATTTTTTGAATTTTTGGGCTTGTTGGGACCACCCTAACAGTCCTAGGGCATTGTGGGCCCCTGTTTGGACTCACAGAGGTTCTAGGTGTCAGTTTTTGGGATTTTTTGGGCCTGAGATGAGCTTAGGTGGATCTAGGGTTTGACCTAGGGTTTGACTTACGGTTTACCTAGGGTTGCTAGGATTTGACTTAGGGTTTTACCTAGGGTTTGATTAGGGTTTTACCTAGGGTTGGACTAGGGTTTTGATTATGGTTTACCTAGGGTTAGACTAAGGCTTAGGGTTTACCTAGGGTATTCTAGGGCCTAGGGCTTGACTAGGGTTTGACCAGGGTTTACCTAGGGTTTGACTGGACTTAGTTGGGGATAACCATGGTTAATGGGCTTAACTATAGTTAAGGCAGGGTATAAAAATTGGGTGCTTATAGCTGTGCCTCTTTCCCGGAGAGTGCCAAGTTGGTAATTGAACGGCAAAAATTGGAAACATTCTATTTTTACACCAAGATGGATTTAGGGGATGATTATATGCATGACGTGCAAGTGGTGATGAGTGATGTGCCTACCCATATTTGCTGGGGATATAGGTGAGCTGGGAAAAGAAGAAGTAGTTAGGGCCTCTCTTTGGGGAATGAAGATTAGTTCGTGTTACTTATGTTGGGGATTGATGGATGCAATGAAAGATGACATTACTCGGAGGTGCTAGACAGGATTGATTGATGTGGTGTCTCCCAAAGGGGGTTTGACCAAATCGATCGAAGGACACATGGGGTGTGAGGAGCACATAGAGTGTTGAAAAGGGGCATGCAAGGTATCGAAAATTTGACAAGGTGTATTATATCAACGCTCACCTGGGATGTCAAGAATACATAGGGTGTCAAGAACACATAGGGTGTGAAAAGGGAACATGTGGAGAATGTCTACAGGTTGACTCGGCATCAATGGAGACTCGATGATGTCAAAGACATGCGAGGTGGCGGCATGTTGATTTGGCGTCAATGTTCACCTGGGATGTCGAGAAAACACGTGGGGTGTTGAAAAGAGACATACGGAGAGTGTTGGTAGGTTGATTGAGCGTCAATGGAGACTCGATGATGTTTGGACATGCGAGGTGGTGGGATGTTGACTTGGTGTCAATGTTCACATGGGATGTTGAGTAAACACGCGGAGTGTTGAAAAGAGACATGTGGAGAGTGTCGGAAGGTTGACTGAGCATCAATGGAGACTCGATGATGTCTAGACATACGAGGTGGCAGCATGTTGACGTGGCGTCAATGTTCACCTGGGATGTCAAGGACACACGGGGGTGTCGAAAGGATCTGTGGCATGTCCCGGAGGCACTAGCCGAATTGATATTGAAGTGTCATGCTCCAGAGGCACTAGCCAGATTGAAATTGAAATGACATGTCCCGGAGGCATTAGCCGGATTGATTTTGATATGGCTGGGAGACGCTGGATTTTGATCATGCTGAAAGATGCTGAAGAACTTGGTCATATAGGGTGTGACGCTATGATGTCATGCAAGAGGTAAAGGTGAGGATGCTTTCCAATGACTTTGTTGGTCGCGACTCGCTGGAGATATGTGGCGTCGGCTTCTTCTGCATGCATTGCTGGGACTACTTGATGTAGGTTGGTACGATCAAGTCTCGGTACCGGACGCTCTAATTTTAAAAACCATTCTTAGAAAAGTGTTGGACTTTTACAAGAGTTTTGGATTTTAACAGAGAGAATGCTTAGGTAGCTTTTAGATTTGTCAGGAAAAATTGCCTTTGTTAGGGCTTAGGGGATTTCTTCACTCTCAGAGAGTAGGATATGACCTAGAAGAGGTTTTGTCACCACTATGGATGCTGGGGGGTAGACCTGCTTGTCTTGCCGTTGTTGGATATTGAACTCTGGCAAGGGAGAAGCTTGCTGGGAAGCAGTTGGAACTTGTAGACTATTACTAGGGAGAGTGTTTGTAGAGGCTTCCACTAGGACTCCGCTTGGGGAAGGATGCACCGTTGTGGGCCACTGTTGGGGATCTGTTATGGAGTGACACTCTATTGGAGATTGTCAACTGTCTGCTGGGAAGTTTGTGATATCTGTTGGAGACTACTACCGGGGAATCTATTTTTTCATCTCATCTGTTGGTAACTGGTGGGGGATTGTCAGGAGTTTAGCGAGACTGATTGCTGTCGAAATTGTTGTCAAACTGCTCTTCAGCTTTTCTCCCTTTTTTACCCTTGGAATGACCAAGTCAATGGGGTTTCGCATAATTTTTGCACGATGAGGCCGTTGCTAGTTTTCACTCATGCCTACGAAGCTGATTGATTTTATTTCCTTTTTTGCCCCTAGATGTGAGACTAGGTCTAGGGTCGCTTAATTTTTGCTCAATGAGGCCATTTCCGGTTTTCACTCATGCCTGCGATTTGTTGGGGAAAATAGGTCTTCTCCCTTCACTGCCTTGAATGGTGCCCCTCTGGGGATTATAAGGACTATGTTTCCGCTGAGGATATAGATGTGATATTGTGCTTGTACTCACAGTTTCTAGGGGATCTAGAAGGACTTGGAGTAGGACGAAATGTAGGCTGGGGGACCGAAGTTTGGGTCACCCTGGGCTTTCTCCTGTTGTGCAGTTGAACTATACTCTATTGGGGATATCTGTCGTTGCATTTTCCTGGGGATCTGTACTTTGAGATTTCCAATGGAGCCTTTTTTTTTGCTCCACTGGGGAATTTGAGAGAGGTCGTCTCCGCTGGGAAAAGTTTCGAGAGAGGTTGTCTCTGCTTGGGGAGTCTCTGACTTTGAGAATGTTTCGACTTCTATTTTGGATTTTCCTTTGATGAAAATTTTCTACCCTTGTGGATCGACTGAGCTGGGGAAGTCAAGGGGATTCTTGCTTTGTTTGGACAGTGTGGGGAGGAATTTTTAGAGAAGCTTTGGCTCCATTAGGGATGGTTTAGCTCTGTGTGGGGAGTCGGGGAGGTATGATTCCCTTTTTGGTGACCGAACCTGATTGTCAGGTTGCCTCCGTACCCTTTGCAGGATCAAGTCAAGACATAGTTCAGGCTAATGTCGTAGAGGCAAGGGAGGGTGTCCCTGAAAAGGTTTCATGAAAGGAGGGCTGTTAAGCTCAAGAGGGCTAACTAGCGGATTTCATTAATTTTGTAAAAGGGTTACATTGTTGGGGATAAGGAGTGTGCCAAAGAAGGCCTCTTGTCATTTCCCGGAGATTCTACGGTTCAGAGTGCCTATCAGATCTAGACCCTAAGCATAGTATCATTTGAATTTTTCCACGTTGACGGGCTTTGGGAGGTCTTCATCATCCATACGTCCTAGTCGAAGGGCGCCGCCTGAGAATTTGTCTCAGACGATGTATGGGCCTTCATAGTTAGGTGTGAACTTGCCCCTTAGATTAGGGCGGTTTGGCAACATCTTCTGAAGAACCAGATTGCCGATCTCAATGCTTCGTGGCTTGACTTTCTTGTTGAATGCCCTAACCATACACCTCTGGTAGGCCTGAGAGTGGTTGATGGCTTTCAGTCGCCATTCTTCAATCAGATTCAGTTGATCGAACTAGGTCTGTGCCCATTCTGCTTCTGAGATTTTTGCTTCCATTAACACCCAGAGTGATGGAATTTGTACTTCAATAGGGAGGATTGCTTCCATACTATAGTGTTGCCCTATGGACCCTAAAGGGTGGGTGAATAGGATCTATGATAATTAAATATTATTTACTCTAAATTCCTTAAGCGGAATTTCAACTTTAAGGTAAGTTAAAGGAAAATAGAGTGTCTGAAAATTTTGCTTAAACAATAGTGTAAGCAATAATGGAAATCAGTCAAGAAGAGAGAGTTAGAGAGATGCAAACATTTGACACCAGATATTGTTCACGAGGTTCGGCAACCCACTTACGTCCCCACCTTGAGCTATTCCTGCTCCTAGGATTCCCTACGATTTTATTCCCAAACCGTGTCCTCTTCTTCCAGGTGAAGGGTAAAACGTTACACTCCCTTGTAGGCTAGGAGACCAACTTTACTATCCTTTTATGAGCTGACGATGAACCGTTACACAATCCTTTTATGGCTCAGGATTAAACCTTCACAATCCTTTGATGTTAATGATGAACCTTTATAATGTAGAGATTTTGGATCTTAAAACCGAAATACAAACTCGTTTAAGAGTTAGATATGAATGGAATAACAAACTCCAAGAAATCTCATATAAGATGGATTTGATTCAGCTCAAAAATAAAGTATTGGGGATTTCAGATTTTTAACGATGGATTTGAGCTTTGGATCTTGGTGGATGATTGGGAATTGATAGATTGATCACCCTTTTTATTTAGTTCATAGAACATCTCAATTTATAGTGCATTTAAGAATATAGCCGGTGGAGAAGCAATAGATGTGAAACCACCCGTTAAAATATAGCCGTTACAGGCTTTTTGTTCATTCTGGAATTCATCCAGTCGATTAGGAGAGTCCTCTGATCGACTAGATGGACCACTTGATCAACTGGATGGTCCACCTGATCGGTTGGATAGATAAAAAAAGATTCAAATTTTGGTTTTCTTAGAATTTAATGATTTACACGATTTCCAAAGTTTTTTAAATTATTAGATAAACATGATTAACATCTCATAATGATCTTTTGAATGATCTAATATGGATTCATAATGGTTTCCAACACGATCAGAACACGCAGACAAATTTTAGAAAAATTTGTTCTATCCAGTCGATCACAAGGCTTGTCTGATTGACTGGATGGTCTGCCTGATCGGCTAAATGGTTTGTCTGATCGACCGGATAAACCATTTTCTTTCCTGAATCTATTTTTCAAAACCTTTAAGATAGGATATGAATCCAAGGTTTTGTATTTAATCTTTATGAGAAAGATGATCATGTTTTAAGGTCCTTAATCATATTATTATATTGGTTTAATGAACCTATGGTCAATCTAATGTTATTGAGCTTTTATCCAAACCATCTAATGAGGACTTTTTACAAAAGTCCTAAACACTCTTAACTTAAACTAAGACACTAAAAACCTTGAGAGTTCTCTTCTGATCTTGGATCTAATATTGCTTTGTGATGATCCATCTTCATCAATTTCATCTTTGAGTTTTGAGCTTTTGTCATCTTGAATGATATGTGCTTGAATGATCTTGACTAGGACTTGTTCTTGCATATAGGCTTTAATATGATTTAGCTCATACTTTTTGGTTGAATGACACTCTAATGCTCTTCTTAATCTGATTTTCATAGAAACTCAAAAGAGACATTAATAACACAATATCCATTCCTTTATTATGTTATCATCAAAATCAATGATGTTGCCTTAGGTCAAAACCTAAAAGCTAACAATCTCTCCCTTTTGTTGATGATATAATAATGGAATGAATTGGAACAAAACTCCCCCTCAATAAATAATATCTATTAAAGATTTGAGGTAATCTCCCCCTGAACAAATGCATTTATTTTAATATAAGAATTTTAATCCATTTGCATATGGTTTAGTTACCAATCCTAATTATGTGATATCAAGTAATGAGATAAGCCAATTTTAACATTTTGATATCTTTTTGCATAAGACTTTTAAGCACATAGAACTTATCATATTAAACCAATTAGGGATTTTAGATGGGTTTCATTCCATTACATATTTCTCCCCCTATGGCAACATCAAAAAGCATGATCAAGTATTACATAATACCAAACATAATAGTGTCAAACAAATCATGAAAATTCATTTAATAGTGAAAAAAAATATTCTAATTCCTAAGCTTTTTAGGTAATTGCTTTGTAATAGCCAGTGTGGATACCAAAGACTTACGACACCACTCAGTTGAACATTTGTGCAGTGATACATAGCAACTCATCAAGCATTCATCATATTATATCATATTCAAATTCAAATTCAAATAATTATTTTATATATGTTTCAAACAAGTCATAGCCCCAAGCATAACATCAAAATATATCATTGCATCATACAAGTTTCAAGCATTCAATCAAAACATTCATGTTTCCACAACATGTAAGCATATCCTCATTCAATACATAGTATAATCTCATACCAATGATTCAAGCATTTCCTTTATCATACCATCAAAACATATTTCAAGGCTCATAATACCAATATCATTAGCATACCAAAACATTAAAACATATTAAGCATCATTAATCAAGTTTTTTTACAAGATTTTTAATTTAAAGAAACTTGACTTAAGTATCTTACTCCAAAGATTTAGGTAGCACTCTTTGGCACCCAAACCATTTTGGGTCCAACAATATTAGTCTTGGGAGAGGAAGTTCCTTTAGGAACTCAAACTTGCCTAATTCTTTTATTACCAACAAAAGTATAGATATTTCTTGAAGTACAAGAGGTAAAAAGTTTCTATAATCTTTTTGCTTAATTTTCAAGTTTGTAGCCTAATCCGGCTTTATCAAATATGCATTTTTTATTACCAAGCATTGTGTTTAGTGTCTTTTTACCATTTGTAAATTTAGTTACAATGTCGGTTAAGTCATCAAATTTTGCAATTAATTTATCACATTCATTACATGCAAGAGTTGATACTATAGGCAAAGAAATAACTTCTTCTTTTTCTTTTAATTTCTCATTTTCTTCATTTGAAATTCTATTTTCATTTTTCAAAAATTCATTTTGATTTTAGAGAGAAGAAACTTTTTTCTTGAGCTTTTTATTCTTTGAAGCTAATGTTTTGAATTCACCAAATAGTTCATCATAAGCTTCTCTTAAATTTTCAAAGGAAAGAGATTCATTGTCGGAAGAATTTACCTCATCATCATCATGGGTCATAAGGCAATGATTTGCTCTTACATCCTTACTTGAGCTAGAATCTAAGTCATCCCAAGTTGTAGCCTTCATTGCTTTCTTGTATTTTTGGCTCTTCTTGAGTTTGGGGCAATCCGGCTTAATATGTCTTGGCTCCTCGCATTCATAGGAAATGACATCATTTTCTATCCTCTTCTTGCCCTTGATGACCTCTTTTTCAAATTCTTTCTTATAGGCTCTTTTCTTCAAGTTCTTTTTATGCTTCAAGAATTTTTAGAATTTCTTGTCATCTTCTCAATCTCCTCTTCTTCACTTTCACTTGAGCTCATTTGGGAAGACATCAAAGCATGACCCCATTTTGGTGTAGGCTCTTCTTCTTGGATATCTTGATTCCTCATGATTACCTCATGGGTTATTAAAGATCCGAGAAGCTCATCCATGGGTAGTTTTGTCAAATCCTTTGCTTCTTGGATGGCCGTCACCTTTGGTGCCCATTCCTTTGAAAGAGACCGGAGGATCTTCTTTATAATTTCTGCATTAGTGAAAATCTTTCCAAGACATTTTAGCTCATTTAAAATGTTAGTGAATCTAGAAAAAATAATTGAAATGAGTTAATTTTCTACCTATTTAAACATTTCATATTGATGAACTAACATGCTAATTTTTTGTTCTTTAACTTGGTTGGTGGTTCCCTCATAAGTAATTTGGAGTTTATCCAAAAATTTTTTAGCGGAGTCACAAGTCGAGACTCTATTGAATTCTTGAGTACTCAATGCACAATGTAGATTACTAATTGCCTTGGCATTGATTTGAACAAGCTTAATATCGGCTTGAGTCCATTCATCCTCTTCTTTAGGAATTTGAATTTCATTAACAATTTTTGAGGGGATATGAGGATCATTCATAATAACTTTCCAACAATGATAATCTAAAGTTTTAATGAAATACATCATTCTTACTTTCCAATAGTTATAGTTTTGTCCATCAAACAATGGGGGTTTATTGGTTGATTGGCCCTCTCCTATGGTATTTGTATTAACATTGTTCATTTTTGCCAAAAATTACCTTTTCTCTAAGATAGTTAAATCTTATAAAAACAGAGACCTAGGCTCTGATACCACTTGTTGCCTAAGTTATGGATCCTAGAGGGGAGTGAATAGGGTCTATGACAATTAAAAATTATATATTCTAAATTCTTTAAGCAGAATTTCAACTTTAAGGAAAGTTAAAGGAAAATAGAGAGTCTGACAATTTTGCTTAAACAATAGTGTAAACAATAATGGAAATCAGTCTAGTAGAGAGAGTTAGAGAGATGCAAACACTTGACACCGGATATTGTTCACAAGGTTTGGTAACCCGCCTACGTCCCCGCCTTGAGCTATTCTGCTCCAAGGATTCCTCACGATTTTATTCCCAAACCGTGTCCTCTTCTTCTGGGTGAAGAGTAAACCGTTACACTCCCTTATAGGCTAGGAGACTACCTTTACTATCCTTTTACGGGCTGAGGATAAACCGTTACACAATCCTTTTATGGCTCAGGATTAAACCTTCACAATCCTTTGAGGTTAAGGATGAACCTTTACAATGTAGAAATTTTGGAGTAACAAACTCTGAGAATCTCACAAAAGATGGATTGGATTTCAGCTCAAAAACAGAATATTGGGGATTTCAGATTTTTAACGATGGATTTGAGTTTTGGATCTTGTTGAATGATTGGGAATTGATAGATTTATCACCTTTTTTTTTAGTTCATAGAACATCTTAATTTATAGTGAATTTAAGAATATAGCTATTGGAGAAGCAATAGATATAAAACCACCCGTTAAATAGCCATTACAAGCTTTTTATTCGTTCTAGAGTTCATCCAATCGATTAGGAGAGTCCTCTGATCGACTGGATGGACCACCTGATTGACTGGATGGTCCACCTGATAAATTGGATAGATAAAAAAAGATTCAGATTTTGGTTTCTTAGACTTTAATGATTTACACGATTTCCAAAGTCTTTTAAATTATTAGATAAACATGATTAACATCTTATAATGATCTTTTTAATGATCTGATATGGATTTATAATGGTTTCCAACATGATCAGAATATGCAGACAAATTTTGGAAAAATTTGTTCTATCCAATCGATCACAAGGATTGTCTGATCGTCTGGATGGTCTGCCTGATTGGCTGAATGGTCTATTTGATCGACTGGATAGACCATTTTCTTTCCTGAATCCATTTTTCAAAACCTTTAAGATAGGATATGATTCCAAGGTTTTGTACTTAATCTTTATGAGAAAGATGATCATGTTTTAAGGTCCTTAATCATATTATTATATTGGTATAAGGAACCTATGGTCAATCTAAGGTTATTGAGCTTTTATCCAAACCATCTAATGAGGACTTTTTACAAAAGTCCTAAACACTCTTAACTTAAACTAAGACACTAATAACCTTGAGAGTTCTCTACTGATCTTGGATCTGATATTGCTTTGTGATGATCCATCTTCTTTAATTTCATCTTTAAACTTTGAGTTTGAGCTTTTGTCATCTTGAATGATGTGTGCTTGAATGATCTTGACTAGGACTTGTTCTTGCATATAGGCTTTAATATGATTCAGTTCATGCTTTTTGGTTGAATGATAATCTAATGCTCTTCTTAATCTAATTTTCATAGAAACTCAAAAAAGACATTAGTAACATAATATACATTCCTTTATTGTGTTATCATCAAAATCAATGATGTTGCCTTAGGTCAAAACCTAAAAGCTAACAAATAGGCCAGAGAGAATGGTGGTCTCAGTTGAAGTTCAGATGGATGTTCTGTAGGCCATGAGTGCTTATGAGAGCATCTCATGCCAGCTTGGGAATTTGGTTGCCATCTTTTCTATTATTTTCTTCATGTTCTTTTTGGCGGCTTCAACTACGCCATTAGTTTATGGCCAGTATGGTGTGGAGTTGTGATGCTGTATCTTAAATTTTTGGCAGAGATCTGTCATCCCCTTATTGCAGAAGTTGAGATCATTGTCTGTTACAATCTCAAACGGGATACCGTACTGGCAGATGTTGTCCTTTTTCAGAAAATGTTGAACCACTAAGGCTGTGACATTGGCATAAGAGGCTGCCTCAACCCATTTTTTAAAGTAATCGATTACAACCAAGATGAACCGATGTCCATTGGATGCTTTCGATGCCCCAAGTTGAGAATGGCCATGGAGCAGTGAGATTGTGCAGCTTGGTTAATGGTGCATTGATTCTGTCAGCATAGATTTGGCATTGGTGGCACTTTTGCACATGCTTTCAAAAGTTGGATTCCATTGTGGACCAGTAATAGCCCAGTCTTAGTATCTTCTTGGAAAGCATCAACCTATTCATATGTGGGCCACAAGTTCCTCCGTGAACTTCTTCAACTACCTGTGCTGCTTGATGGGTATCGAGGCATCTGAGCCAGATTAGGTTTGGCGATCTTTTGTACAAGATTCCTCCTGAGAGGATAAACTGAATGACCAGTCTTCAGATTGCCCGACGATCTGTTTTGGTAGTATCGAGTAAGAAGGTCCTGTCCTTGAGATATTGCTTGATGTCTGCATACCAAGGCTCGTCAGATACTTCTTCAATCTGAAGGTAATAGGTAGGCTGATCCTATTGCTAAATCTCTATTAGACAGAGCATGATGTCCCTAGGGATCTGTACCATGGAGGCGAGAGGGGCCAGTGCATCGGTAAATCTGTTGTGGTTCTGGGACCTATGACTGAAGGTGTAGCACCCCGGACTTTTCTATATTTAATGAATGGTACTTTCATAGCTAATTGGTATTTCTTGTAGTCTAATTAATAAATAAGGGAGGAATTGAAAATTCTGAATGTCAGAAATATTCCTTTTCGAAGGACGAACTCAACGCAAGTTGAATCATCGAAATCCGACGAACGAGTCAAAAGATATGGTCAAAACAGTCGGGACCTGCAGAGCACTAATCGCTCGGTCATTGTAACGATCGATCGGTCCAAAACCGATCGATCGGAGGCTATCTACTGGTTAACTATTTTGTATGGGGAAATTTTCTAGAGAGCAAGTTTTTGACCGGTCACTCGGTAGGCAATCGATCGATCGGTCATAACCACCGATCGCTCGGTCTTTGCGTTTTTGCATAAATTTTAGTAAGGACTATTTCGTCTTTTGGGGGTTAAACCCTTTCTTATAAGGCTTTGCCCGAGCCTTAAGGCCCTATTCACTACACTTAGGAGATTTTGAGAGATAGAGAGAGAGGAGAAGGGGATTCCTAACCTAGGTTTCCCTCTTGAGAAGAAATCAAGAGTTGGGCTACCCAAGATTTGTTCCAAAGCTTGGATTCTTCAACGCCAAGCCTCAAGCTCGTGGGGGAGTCTCTCTCAAGCAAGGGCAGCATTTTCCAAGGTATTTTCAAGAGGGTTTCCTTCCCACTCAAGCCTTCTTCAAGCAAAAGTCCTTCTTCTTGCAAGTTGGAGCTCCAATCAAGGTTTACAACCAAGATCAAGCCTTGATTCAAGGTTAGTACACCCTACTAACTTCCCCTAGCAATAATCTAGGTTTTCTATTGTGAAATGTGATGCTTGCTAGTATGTTTTCCTTCCCTATGAAATGTAACATCTCCAATAAATATAAATAAGATAAGAAAAAGGTATGGATGTGTTTGGGGTGTTGATTGAGGCGATGTGATGCCGAATGTATGATGTATCATATGTGTGGTGTGTGGAATGGAACATGGAGGATGGGCATTTTACCAATAATGAACTTACCTTCATGATTGAATGGAAAACATGCACTAAAAAGAATAAGATGAACTACTAAGGAACGTTGCATGTTACGTGTTTGACAAAATGCCTAAACTATGAGCAAATGTCTTAAATGAAGAAAATGGAAGTAAGTCTTAGGCATTTGTTCTTATGAATGATAAATTGATCAAATGCCCTATAGATTACTCATATTTTCATATGCTTATACTATAAATTTAATTATGATGCAATACCTCTCTTGCTATCCGCTTGCCCATGATTGTCACTATTGGCACGCACCCGAGCACGCACGTATGCATAAACCGAGGTTTCAAGAGCATATGCATATAATAATCAACAAGAAAACATTGCATGTCAAGGAGGTTGGTAGCCCAGGGACATTCGGGTACTAGCCTTTGGCTCACAAGAAAACTAAAATTACTGCATGTCAAGGAGGATGGTAGCCCAGGGACATTCAGGTACTAGCCTCTGGCTCACAAGAAAACTAAACAAGTAACTAAAATCAAGCATACGTCAAGGAGGTTGGTAGCCCAGGGACATTCGGGTACTAGCCTCTGGCTCACAAGAAAACCATATATCAAGGAGGTTGGCAGCCTAGGGAGATTCGGGTGCTAGCCTCTAGCACACAAGTTACAAGATGCAAGTTTACAGGATGATGACAAGACATTCATGCATGCATGCATATATGATTTCTCAAGCCATATTGAGACATGAGACAGATTTCCAAGCATGAGATTTATCAGAGTTTTTGCATTCATCCATGCACGTCGAGATGATTGTATCGTACCATGTTTAATATTGTGTCTTTTGTGATGTTCCTATTACTGCTCTGTATTGTATTACTGTTGTGTTTTATTAATTGTTATGGTTAGCTAGTAGCTTGTACTCACTAAGTATTCCATGCTCAGCCGTACTTTCATGTCGGCAGGTACTAAGGGAGCCCTCGACCCGGAGCCTTGGGTCGAGAAAGAGTACATAGAGGAGGGAGAGCTGTCTATTCCACTACAGTCTCAGGTGGACCGAGATCTTGACGTGTGGCCGTACCTCGACTACTGTTGAGGGGAGAGTACGAGAGGGTTTTATGTATTTTGATATTTTGATAGGTGGGCCTGTCCACCTTAGAATTGGATATGTGTTGTGTATATGTTAACTTGGAATACTACTTGGAACTTTAGAAGAAAAGAAAAAGTAGTTCACACTTCCGCATTTATGTTTAGTTTCCATGCTCTGATTATTATCCTTATTGTATTGTGTTAGCCATGTTTACTTCAGGATGGTTTGACAGGTACACATAGTCACTCCTAAAGTATCCCTTAACTCCTAGGGGGTATTTGGGGCGCGACAGAGGTGGTATCAGAGCTCTAGGCATTAGAGTCCCTAGGGTCACTTAGTACTCGACATCGTAAAGGGTTATGAAAGAGTTGTATTCCAAGTATAGACTAACAAGTTAGTCTTGGTCAAAACTGGTTGACTTCAACCAAACTTAGAGTCCTACGCTAGGAACACGGATTGTATGATATGCTATTGTGTTGTATACCATGCGTGCATTATCTTGTGCTTAGTAAATATGCTTGATGAATATGTATTGAGTGAATTACGAAATTGTTACTAAATGCGTGTCGAAGTTAGACTCATGTTGTATTGTCGTTCTCAGGAGAAATCATAAGACGCAATACCCGAGATCGCAGATACAACACACTGGGCAACGGAAATGATGCTCCATCGGGTGATGATCAACCCGATTTTGCCCAAGCCTTTGCTTCAATAGTCGAGACTTTGGCTATGCTAGCAGTAAGGCAACCGGCCACTCCGCCTAATGCCGCGCTTATACCGGCTCCTAATCGAGTACAAGCCGGAATAGAGGCTTTCCGGAGGATGAGGCCTCCAACCTTTTGTGGGAGTATTGACCTGCTTGTTTCTGAATGATGGATTCGGCAATTAGAAAAGATATTCTCTGTATTGGCGCCTACAGAGGCAGAAAGGGTTACTTGGGCCGCCTTCATGCTTGAAGGTGAGGCCGCCTTCATTGGTGGAAGTTTGCACTTTGGACCCGAGAGTTGACCCGACAAGGTCAAGACTGGACTTGGGAAGAATTCTTGGATGTTTTCAACAAGAAGTACTTCCCGGTCGAGATGAAAGAGAAGATGGAAGTTGAGTTTATTACCTTGGAACAAGGTAACATGTCGGTAGCGGCTTATAAAGCCAAATTTTCGGAGCTATCTCGATTTGCTCCACATATGATAGCGACCGAGGCTATGAAAGCCAAAAAATTTGAGAGGGGGTTGAAGGCCTACCTCAAGGACCGAGTCTCAATGTTTAGACATGAGACATATTCAGAAATTGTGGACAAGGCATTTTTGGCCGATTCGAACTCCGAGAGTTCTTTAAAAGAAGAGGAATTGAGAAAGAACAGTCGAGTAGTTCAGGAGAGAAAAGAGCAAAGACTAGCTTGTATCAGTCCGCAGGGCCGACTCAGTCATAGAGGATATATTCGGCACCACAGGCTCCCCGCTCTTTTGCTCCACCGACTTTTCGCCTGGCTTTTGCTCAGACTTCTCGCCCCGCAGTGACTCAGGCCACTGGATATGCTCCTCTCACCTATGCGCATAATATCTGCACCCTTTGTGGAAGGAGGCATCCAGCGGGAGAATGCCGGAGGGTTACAGGAAGTTGTTTCCATTGTGGTGACTATGGCCACAT
This sequence comes from Tetracentron sinense, assembly GCA_015143295.1. Taxonomy (NCBI): domain Eukaryota; kingdom Viridiplantae; phylum Streptophyta; class Magnoliopsida; order Trochodendrales; family Trochodendraceae; genus Tetracentron; species Tetracentron sinense. The sequence goes on from CM026562.1 coordinate 25,513,360, forward strand.
GGTTAGAGATTGTCTCCGACGTCATTTGCCAGCTCAGTCTTTCGGGAGCAGACCCCCGATTAGGCAGACATCTCAGCCTAGCTCTTCTCAGGCTTCGAGAGCCTCACAGTCTACACGGCCTCCTCGCCCAACCACACAGGGCCGAGTCTTCGCCCTATCAGAGAGAGACGCACGTGCATCCAATGATGTCGTGCAAGGTACGCAAGAATTTTAGAGTTTAAGTGGTGTAAATTTTCTATGGCTTGTTATGTGATTATTTATACTAGGGGTTACCTAGGTGTGATGCTTGTTATTGTGTGAAATCTATTGATGTTAGTGTTTAATCGTACAGGCGCCTTGTTAGTGAATGAATGTCTAGCCCGAGTGTTGATCGACACAGGATCCACTCACTCCTTTGTCTCACCCAGTTTCACGAAGGGATTTTCGATTGAGGCTACTCCGTTAGAACGGGAGTTGACCATTGCAACTCCACTTAGCAAGTCAGTGGGTGCAGGTAAAATATTTAAAGATGGTGTGGTGCAAGTGGGGGAGAATGAACTGTTAGCCGATCTCATCGTCCTAGATTTCCAAGACTTGGATTTTGATATCATCCTAGGGATGGATTGGTTGGCAAACCACCACGGTCATGTGGCGTGTTATGAGAAGATGGTGAATTTCAAACCGGAAGGGGTTAAGCCTTTTCATTTCCGAGGATTGAGAGAAAGAGATATTGCTCGCTTGGCAGCTTTGAGCTTAGCGAACCTAGAAGCACAAAACTCCTCGGCTATTCCGGTCGTGAGTGAGTGCTTGGATGTGTTTCCGGAGGAACTTCCCGGGTTGCCTCCTGACCGAGAGATCGAGTTCGCTATAGAGCTTGCTCTGGGCACCGCTCCAATTTCAAGGGCACCATATAGAATGGCCCTAATAGAGCTTGAAAAATTGAAGAAGTAGATTGAGGAGTTACAACAACTTGGTTTAATCCAACCAAGTGTGTCACTGTGGGGAGCTCCGGCCCTCTTTGTAAAGAAGAAGGACGGGTCGATGAGAATGTGCATAGACTACCGTTAGTTGAACAAGGTCACTATCAAGAACCGTTATCCCTTGCCAAGGATAGATGACTTGTTCGACCAACTGAAGGGAGCGAGATTTTTCTCCAAGATTAATCTTAGATCGGGGTATCATTAGTTAAAGATTAAGTCGGTGGATGTTCCAAAGACGGCTTTCAGGACTCGATATGGGCATTACGAGTTCTTTGTCATGCCTTTTGGGCTGACGAATACACCGGCGGCGTTCATGGATTTGATGAACCGGGTGTTCCGATCATACTTGGATCGATGCGTGATTGTGTTCATCGACGACGTTTTGGTGTATTCCCAGACACAGGAAGATCACGCACGAGACCTCCACTTTGCTTTGGAGATGTTGAGAGAGCATAGGCTATATGCCAAATTGAGCAAGTGTGAATTCTGGTTAGAGAATGTGGCATTCCTAGGCCATGTAGTGTCAGCCGAGGGCATTTCTGTAGACCCAACCAAGGTTGAGGCAGTTATGAGTTGGGAGAGGCCCAAGAGCGTCACTGAGATACGGAGTTTCCTTGGATTAGCGGGCTACTACCGGAGATTTGTGGAGGGATTCTCCAGTTTGGCTGCACCTCTCACTTACTTGACGAGAAAAAATGTCAAGTTTATTTGGAGTGACAAATGTGAAGTGAGCTTCCAGGAGTTAAAGAAACGCCTCACCACAGCCCCCGTCCTTACTGTGCCATCCGGACATGGTGGTTATGAAGTGTATAGCGATGCTTTGCATATCGGACTTGGGTGTGTCCTCATGCAACACAAGAAAGTCATTGCCTATGCATCAAGGCAATTGGAGGAGCATGAAAAGAATTACCCCACTCACGACTTGGAGCTTGCTGCGGTCGTGTTTGCACTCAAGATTTGGTGCCATTACCTATACGGGGTAGAATTCTATGTTTTCACAGATCAGAAGAGCCTTAAGTACCTCTTTTTCCAAAAGGAACTAAATTTGCGGCAACGACGTTGGATAGAATTCTTGAAAGATTACGAGTGCACCATCCAGTATCACCTGGGAAAAGCGAACGTAGTGGCTGACACTTTGAGTAGGAGACCTCTGGGTCTATTGGCTCACATGTTAGTGCGGGAATGGAAACTATTGGAAGATTTGGCAAATTGGGATATCATTATAGATTTGATCCAAGAGTATCAAGCCACAGACGTCGACTTGTTGGCTTTCCGGGACAAGGAAGTTGCCAAGGGTAGTACGAACTTCTCTCTCACTAGCCGAGGTGCTATTACATTCAAGGGAAGGCTTTGTGTCCCAGCCAATGCAGACCTTCGAAGAGAGATTATGGATGAAGCTCACCGGTCCAAGTATACAGTGCATCCCGGGGGTACAAAGATGTACCTGAACCTCAAGAGTCACTTTTGGTGGCAAAACATGAAGAGGGATGTTGCGAAGTACTTAGCTTGGTGTTTGGTGTGCCAGCAGGTGAAAGCAGAGCACTGGAGACCGGCTGGACTTTTACAGTCTCTCCCTATTCCTGAGTGGAAATGGGAACATATATCTCTATGGACTTCATTGTGGGGTTGCCAAAGACAGTTAGAAAGACTGATGCTATATGGGTTGTTGTTGACCGACTCACGAAGTCCGCCAATTTCTTACCGTACTGGACTACTTTCAATTCAAATCAGTTGGCTGTATTGTACACCAAGGAAATAGTCCGATTGCACGGGGTGCCAGTGAGCATTGTGTCGGATAGAGACCTGAGATTCACTTCCAGGTTCTGGAAAAGTTTTCAGGATGCCATGGGTTCCCGACTGGACTTTAACACAGCTTTCCACCCACAGACAGACGGGCAAACCGAGCGGGTGAATCAGGTGATAGAAGACATGCTCCGAGCTTGTATGCTAGATTTTAAAGGAAGTTGGGAAGATCACCTGCCTTTGGTGGAATTCACCTACAATAATAGTTATTAGGCAAGCATATAGATGGCGCCTTTTGAGGCTTTGTATGGGAGGAGTTGTAGATCCCCGCTGTATTGGGATGAAGTTGGGGAAAGGAAGGTGTTGGGCCCTGAATTAATTGAAGAAACCGCGGATAGCGTCAAGCTTATCCGGGAGAGGTTGAAGACCGCACAAGATAGACAGAAGAGCTACGCCGACAACTGAAGGAGAGACCTTAAGTTTCGAGTTGGTGATTTTGTATTTGTTCGGGTTTCACCAACCAAAGGTGTTATAAGAATCGAAAAGAGAGGCAAACTCAGTCCGAGATATTTGGACCCATTCGAGATCATTACTACAATCAGTGAGGTGGCTTACTGTGTTGCTTTGCCCGCTCATATGGCAGCGGTCCATAATGTATTCCATGTCTCTATGCTTCGAAAGTAAACCCGGACCTTTCTCATGTCATAGAGCTTGATCCAGTGGAAATCCGAGAGGATCTTACACTAGTTGAGCAACCGGTGCAAATATTAAATAGATGAGATCAAGTCTTGCGCAACAAGACCATTCCCTTGGTCTTGGTAAGATGGCAACACCATTCAAGGGAGGAAGCTATATGAGAACGAGAAGCCGAAGTGCGAGAAAAGTATCCTCAGTTATTTCTTTAGGGCCTTGACATTTCCTTGTATTGTTATGGTTTTGTGCATGTATGTATCGTCCAAATTTCGAGGATGAAATTTTTGTAAGGGGGGAGAATGTAACACCCCGGACTTTTCTATATTTAATGAATGGTACTTTCGTAGCTAATTGGTTTTTCTCGTAGTCTAATTAATAAATAAGGGAGGAATTGGAAATTCTGAAATGTAAGAAATGTTCCTTTTCAAAGGACGAACCCAACACAAGTTGAATCGACGAAATCCGATGAACGAGTCAAAAGATATGGTCAAAACCTTCGGGACCTGCAGAGCACCGATCGCTCGGTCATTGTAGCGATCGATCGGTCCAAAACCGATCGATCGGAGGCTATCGACTGGTTAACTTTTTTGTATGGGGAAATTTTCCAGAGAGCATGTTTTTGACCGGTCGCTAGGTCAAGAACACCGATCGCTCGGTAGGCAACCGATCGATCGATCATAACCACCGATCGCTCGGTCTTCGTGTTTTTACAGAAATTTTAGTAAGGGCTATTTCGTCTTTTGGGGGTTACCCTTTCTTATAAGGCTTTGCCCAAGCCTTAGGGCCCCATTCACTACACTTAGGAGATTTTGAGAGATAGAGAGAGAGGAGAAGGGGATTCCTAACCTAGGTTTCCCTCTTGAGAAGAAATCAAGAGTTGGGCTACCCAAGATTTGTTCCAAAGCTTGGATTCTTCAACGCCAAGCCTCAAGCTCGTGGGGGAGTCTCTCTCAAGCAAGGGCAGCATTTTCCAAGGTATTTTCAAGAGGGTTTCCTTCCTACTCAAGCCTTCTTCAAGCAAAAGTCCTTCTTCTTGCAAGTTAGAGCTCCAATCAAGGTTTACAACCAAGATCAAGCCTTGATTCAAGGTTAGTACACCCTACTAACTTCCCCTAGCAATAATCTAGGTATTCTATTGTGAAATGTGATGCTTGCTAGTATGTTTTCCTTCCCTATGAAATGTCACATCTCCAATAAATATAAATAAGATAAGAAAAGGATATGGATGTGTATAGAGTGTTGATTGAGGCGATGAGATGGCGAATGTATGATGTATCAGATGTGTGGTGTGTGGAATGGAACATGGAGGATGGGCATTTTACCAATAATAAACTTACCTTCATGATTGAATGGAAAACATGCATTAAAAAGAATAAGATGAACTACTAAGGAAAGTTGCATGTTACGTGTTTGACAAAATGCCTAAACTATGAGCAAATGCCTTAAATGAAGAAAATGGAAGTAAGTCTTAGGCATGTATTCTTATGAATGATGAATTGATCAAATGCCATGTAGATTACTCATATTTTCATATGCTTATACTATAAATTTAATTATGATGCAATACCTCTCTTGTTATCCGCATACCCATGATTGTTACTATTGGCACGCACCAGAGCACGCACGTATGCATAAACCGAGGTTTCAAGATCATATGCATATAATAATCAACAAGAAAACATTGTATGTCAAGGAGGTTGGTAGCCCAGGGACATTCAGGTACTAGCCTTTGGCTCACAAGAAAACCATATATCAAGGAGGTTGGTAGCCCAGGGAGATTCAGGTGCTAACCTCTGGCTCACAAGTTACAAGATGCAAGTGTATAAGATGATGACAAGGCATTCATGCATGCATGCATATATGATTTCTCAAGCCATACCGAGACATGAGACGGATTTCCAAGCATGAGATTTATCAGAGTTTTTGCATTCATTCACGCACGTCGAGATGATTGTATCGTACCATGTTTAATATTGTGTCTTTTGTGATGTTCCTATTACTGCTCTATATTGTATTACTATTGTTGTGTTTTATTAATTGTTATGGTTAGCTAGTAGCTTGTACTAGCTGAGTATTTCATGCTCAACTGTACTTTCATATCGGCAGGTACTGAGAGAGCCCTCGACCCGGAGCCTTGGGTCGAGGAAGCGTACATAGAGGAGGAAGAGCCGTCTATTCCACTACAGTCTCAAGCGGACCGAGACCTTGACGTGTGGCCGTACCTCGACTACTGTTGAGGGGAGAGTACGAGAGGGTTTTATGTATTTTGATATTTTGATAGGTGGGCCTATCTACCTTAGAATTGGATATGTGTTGTGTATATGTTAACTTGGAATACTACTTGGAACTTTAGAAGAAAAGAAGAAGTAGTTCACACTTCCGCATTTATGTTTAGCTTCCACGCTCTGATTATTATCCTTATTGTATTGTGTTAGCCATGTTTACTTCAGGATGGTTTGACAGGTACACATAGTCACTCCTAAAGTCACTACAAAATTTAAGGTTTTTAGCGGCGTAAAAATATCGCCGGTAAAGGGATAAAAAAAGCCGTTATTGTTATTACCGGCGTACTAGTGTAAACGCCGGTAATACCTACGTCGGTGATCTATATACCGGCGGTTTTTTCCAAACGCCTCTAAATATATAATCAATAACAGCGTCGTATATAATGCCGTTATTGAGTAATTATTAACGGCGTTTTGGTAGACGCCGTTAATAATTACTCAATAACGGTGTTATAGATAACGCCGTTATTGATTACTTATTCAATAACGGCGTAAATTGACGCCGTTAATAATTAATCAATAACGGCGTCTTACATAATGCCGTTACTAACTTTTATTCATTTTCGGCGTTATAAAAACGCCGCTAATAGTGCTAATTTAAAAAAAAACAACTAGTTACATGGAATTGGTGGTTTTTTTTTTTTTTTTACCTGTATTATTTTGTACCTGTGAGCAGCAGAAATATTTATCCAGAGAAAAGAAATTCTAACATCCAATCTACATAAGACAAAAAGAAATTCATCCAAATAGTCGTAGTATGTACACATCATAAAAATATACATGTCCATATAAAAGTATCGGAAATAAAAAATATAAATCCTAAGTCTCTCCTCCCTCTGGCTGGCTCCCTCCCGCTGGTCTAAAACCAGAGTGGTGTGTGCTGGCTCCCTCCTATAAAGACAGTAAAATAAAATTGATGATTAGAATATATCGAACAGAAAAAAAAAATTAAGGATTCCATAAAATTAATATGCAAAGAAACAAGGTCATGTCATATATTTCATACATATAGAGTTCAAACACATAGAAGTGTAGCATTTCATCAACATACATCCAAATTTATCTCAAATTTCTGATACTAATAAGGTTTAATTATTAAAACACATAAAAGTTTAGAAATTTCATTACTAACGAGGCCGAATTCATAGCTCTAACATACTTTGGCCTAAACCTATAAACCCCCACCAAATCCAAACCGAGGGTCGGATGTCAATGTCATGTCTTCTAACGCATGTATTTCGACCCAATCAAAGTGTGGGAATTCGTTTCGCTAGATTTCGAGGTCGTTTGCCTGATTTGGGCAGCAAGAGTCCCAAAATCCATACTTTGAAACTTAGGTTTTGCTTAAACCTACAAACCCCCACCAAATCCAAACCGGGGGTCGGATTTCGATGTCGTTTCTTCTCACGCATGTATTTCGACCCAACCGAAGTGTAGGAATTTGATTCGTTAGAGTCCGAGGTCGTTTGCCCGATTTGAGCAGCGAGATGCCCGAAATCCATACTTTGAAACTTATTTTTGGCCTAAACCTACAAACCCCCACCAAATCCAAATCGGGGGTCGGATTTCGATGCCGTTTCTTCTAACGCGTGTATTTCGACCCAACCGAAGTGTGAGAATTTGATTCGCTAGATTCTAAGGCCATTTGCCCGATTTGGGCAGCTAGAGGCCCGAAATCCATAATTTGAAAATTAGGTTTGGCCTAAACCTAGAAACCCCTACCAAATCCAAACCGGGGGTCGAATTACTCTCCAGAAGGACATTTGCACTATTTTCGGTTTCTAGAATATTCCGTGATATTCTTGTTTTGAGTTTTTTCGAGAAAAAGTGAAGTTCTTGTTTTCCTTAAGAACTTGATTTGAGGAATTTTGATTCCAGTAGATATTACTCACACAATTAAAAATAAAATAAAAATAAAAAGTGGGTAAAACAGTAGATGGCAAGCCATTTGATTGGTTTTATGTCCTTTTGTTTCTTGTTTTTGTTTTATTTTCTTCTTCTACCAAAGGGAAAAAAATTCATGATTTTTTTGGATGACTCTAAAGAACTTAAGTAGTATGCACCAAAAACAATTCAAATGAGAGAAAATTGTAGAGAACTTCGTCATCAAGAGCAAAAACAATTCAAATAGCTGCATTCACTTTATTATACAATTCGACAATGGGGAGCCCTCTAATTCTCATTAAAGAATGATATTATTAGGAGAAACTCTTGATGGAATTTTAAATATATATTCCAAAATAGCTGCATTCACTAAAATATTAATGTGCATGTAATTTTATGGGAGAAATGGAAAAGAATAATAGATGATTACTATTTTCCATCAAGAGTTTCTCCTAATAATAGATGATTACTATTTTCCATTAGTTTTATACTCTTTGCCAATGGGGAGCCCTCTAATTCTCATTCACTCCAGTCTAAGTCTTATAAAAAACTATTTTGCATTCACTTTGAAAAATCCCAGAGAAATAGCAGAAAAATTACGAATAAGTTTTCCCCCTTCAATAATGATTGCCCTTACGAAAACCAGAATTTGAATATTACCCGTCCGGGGTGACAGGCCTGGATATACCATTTTATGCTTAAATTCTTTTTGCAGAAGATTGGGATTATTATTGTCAGACAATTTTACCTATTCATAACATATAAAGATGATTGTTGACCTGTTCTTGAAGGCGAATTTTCAAGTCACAAAGTCGGGAAGAATACATCTTTGCATGACACTGATTTCAGGTCGGGTGCATTAATGCTCAGCTGTAGCCCAATGTTTGTTACTCTTAGTCTTATGTCAGTAGTTTGGCCCGGGCTTATTTTAGGGCATGTAAGTAATGGTCCCTTCTAATATGATATAATGACGTGTTTCTGTTGGAGCAACTGAAAATGGTTTGGCAGGCAAAGGAGGATAAAAAGATGGGATGACCAGTTCTAGATGAGCTAGGGGCTGCTCTCAGGTCTCGGCTTTCCATTAGTTTTATACTCTTTGCCAATGGGGAGCCCTCTAATTCTCATTCACTCCAGTCTAAGTCTTATAAAAAACTATTTTGCATTCACTTTGAAAAATCCCAGAGAAATAGCAGAAAAATTACAAATAAGTTTTCCCCCTTCAATAATGATTGCCCGGACAATTCAAATGATAGCCAACGGGGTGGATCTAATACCGCCATTGCAACGGACATCTCTACTCCCCGCGCTTCCAAATACTCCCACCCCAGTTGCATCCTCCACCAACAGTTTTTTTTTTAGCAGCAGGTTGCAATGTTCAAGGTTTTTTGGGAGAACCATTGGGTAAAGCTCAGTTTGGTTGCTCAGGTTATTCTTCGGAATTGATCGAAATTTAGGCTATTCAACTTGGCATTCAGGTTACGCTTAACAAGAGGCTTGGCCAAGTCCAAATTTGTTCAGACGTATTTTGTCAGGAGAAAATGTGGCTTGGGAAGTATGTTATTTTGTCTCGGGCATTCAGGCCTCTCTTCGTGCCTATGCTACCGCTCTCAACATGACTATGACCCTTAAAACATGTGCCTAGATCCTATGTTCAGCCCGCACACCACGTTTCATGTGTGGCAGCGATGAAGGGCTTTAAGGGCTATCAAGTTGGTCCTGTACATGATACTACGGTTAAATGCTAGTCTGTTTTTTCTACCAAAAAATAGACATGAGAAAAGGAGAATTTGGATCTCGCTATTGCACGACTCAGTTGTTTCATTAATCCAGTTTATTGAATCCTGAACTACCCATAGCAAGCTCAACAAGACTTAGACTGGAGTGAATGAGAATTAGAGGGCTCCCCATTGGCAAAGAGTATAAAACTAATGGAAAATAGTAATCATCTATTATTAGGAGAAACTCTTGATGGAATTTTAAATATATATTCCAAAATAGCTGCATTCACTAAAATATTAATGTGCATGTAATTTTATGGGAGAAATGGAAAAGAATAGTCATAGTACCATAAAGTGAAATAGAAAATGTAACATATAAAACTAATGGAAAATAGTCTCGGGAATCTTCACACCATTCGACATGTGGTGGAGAAATTATTTCATTCTCTCCCCATGTTTTTGGCCTTGTATTGTCTCTAGGCAAGCCAGAAAGGTGGTTTATGGCATCCACAAAATAGGGGACATGTGGCGAAAAAAAGGAGAGAAGTCATTCCATTTTCTCCCAATGATTTTGACTTCTCTCCACTCGATATTTCTCCTCCTTTATCTTGCCATTTTATCGACATGTGTCAAATAATGTGTGGAGAAGTCAAAATCATGGAGCCCATGAAATGACTTTTCCAACCACATGCCCCCTATTTTGGCTAGTGGGTGTTTACTTAAATGCTAAGATGAGATTTAACATATATATAAGTAAATATTGTCAGGAAAGACAGCATGGAATAATGATGTGGGAATATCTAAATGTTAAATTACCTCATTCGGCGTTCCTGGCCTCGTAGCAGGTCCAACAACAATCTGTTGTTAAGATTTACAATAAATAAATGTGGGCATATCTAAATGTTAAAAATAATTTATTAATGCTTATTAGAATATATACCTGCCCATGCAACATCTGTTGGATAAGCTGTTGCATGTCATTGATTTGAGCTTGTTGGGCCATCATCTGAACTTGTTGGGACGTCACCCGGGTCTTCGTCTCCTCAAGTTCAGCACGCAACCTATGGGTCTCGGCAACACCACTACCACTAGCACCGAAACTCCTCGAAGATGACTCCCATAACCTGGTGGGAGTCGGGCCCATTCCATATCCACGGACCCGTCCAGGATGATCAGGCCCCAAGACCTGAGATAAAACATCATCTCGGCCTGTGCTATCTTGTGAGCCATCCGGTACCTGGTCGAGGAGTTCCCTAATTTGGTGCTGCAAACATATTGAAACATTTACTATCTTCAATTCCAATTAAAGTGATATATATTTGATAAAATGAAATATTTAAATTACTTACAATCTGCACTCCCGCCTGATCGTTGACCGGAAGGCCATTCTTCTTCGTGTGCGTCTTTATCCAAACCGCAGCATGGCCTGGAGCGACTAAAGAGGGACTCGCTAATCGCTATGGTAGTAACAATAATAGAACAACAAATATTTAATCCATATGCATGAAATTGTTAAATAAATTACTACGATTAAACCGAACATACCTCCTCCTCTCTAACTCTGGCGAAGCTCTTTGTGCCCGCCGTATGAGGAACCGTTTGGCACTCGCGACTCCTTTTATTTGTGGCCCTCCGTTTCTACAATATTGTTGCATAAATCAGTCAAACGGGCTAAAGTAAAATCAAAATTGTATTAACCATAATTGATTTCAATTATCAAACTAGCGGAATGCATGTGCAATGCACGTGACTGTCCTGTTCTAGTAAGTGCAATTAAATATCTTATATCAATAAAGACACAGTTGAGCAAAGAAAATAAGAAAATCCAACACTTTTAACCCTTCCATTCTCTTTATAATAGTAGAGATATACCTGGCCCTCCTCAGAGTACCAGAAGTCGACGAGTACATTCCATTGTTCCCGAGGAATATCAGACGGGCACCGGGCATAGTTCTCAGCAGGAGGGTCCGTGAAAATAAAATGCTTGTTCCCCATGTCGTGCTTATTGTCCCGCCATTTCTTATCTAGAGACATCAAAAGGTAGTCATCTAGGAAAGGTGGGTAGTCGAACTTGTCCTGTAAAAACGTTATTAAATTATTAATATTTGTGAAGAAGCTACATTAGTGAATGTTAATAATAATTGACCAACTTTTTTTGTTCTTACCCTTATCATACTCAAAGCTCGTTCTTTGTTGTCATCGGTGATTTCCTTCCAATTTTGCACATCTACTCGAAATAAATAGGCATCTCGTGCAATACCGCCCGACCATCTAGCCATCAAGCCAGCCTCCTTCCCCACTGGCTGCCCTTCTTCATTTACTCCGACCTTCTTTTTCTCTCCAGGGCGCATCTTGTGCACCTCTTTGCATTTGGCCTTACCTCGTACCTTCCTAGGCGGCACCACGGCGGGTGTGGAAGTCCCCGCACTAGATGGGGGGGTAAGTGTAGGATCCATCTGCAAAATATTTGTATTAGCTTCTGATATAAATGAGACAAAAAAAATGTCAACATTGATCAATATTGTTAGTAATGAGAAACAAGAGTATGCCATTTTTAGGATTAAATTTTGAGAGATCTTAAAGCATTCATTGATTCATAGTATTCAGGTTTGATAAAAAGTAGAAACAGGAGTATGTTATATGTGATTGATATTATTTACAAAAGTACATACAGTTTGCTCTTTGGGACAGAGCCCAAGTGCAAGAAAGAATAACAACTTATTCGCAGTGCATCGAAGAATAAAATGTGGCAATATGTCTGCTCATTGTTATTGTTAGTGATAAGAGAACATGCCAATAGGGGATTTTCCAGGAAATTGGATTTTCTAGTTCTAAGAGTGATTAAAATTTGGATATATATACTTAACCACTGCATCAACCTTAACTTGTTGTTGGTAGTATTACCTAGGAAAAGCAAATTAAAAAAACCAACTAATGAAAAAAAATATACAATTCGACATGCATTAGAATTTCATTTCCAAATCCTAATTTCTTTATTTTTTATTTAGCTTTTAGAAGGGTAAAAGAGTAGTGAGCTAACAATACCAAAATAACAGCATCAGCTGAGAGACACCTCCTTTTAATATAATTCCATTCAAATCAAGGTCCTTTTAGGTTTGAGTATCTTATAATAGAAACAAAGGAAAAGAGAGAGTTGCGAGCATTATCCTCGTTATAACCATAACCATAGAGGAGTCCAAGTCAGTTAAACTCCAGTAAAAAGTTCATATGCTCATAGAAGAACAATATAACGTGAGTACAATAAATCTACTGACTTGGAATCCTCTATGGTTATAACTTGAGTCATTAGAAGCCTTTTCAAGTGCTCTTTTAACTCCATGTAAAACTCATCATTCCAACCAATGGTTGAATATGCCAAGCAAAAGCCCAAAATAGAATTATATTATAAAACTAGGAGATAATCAATAGTCAACTGCTACAATAATCGAAACTTGAGGATGGAAAACAAAAACACAAATACATTTGTTGATTGTTTGGAAGTGTTGGACAAGTCCATGCTCACATTTAACAAACAATTCAACAATCAATACAACAATAAAGAATCATTATGTTTCATCGTTATATTCTGATTCAACGTCGTCATCACTAGATTCGGTAGAAGTAGCTTGTTGTTGCAACACTTCGGGAGGCGCATCAATAGTTGCACCGGTAATTCCAAATCTCACCCAACCTACACCTCTGTCATCATCATGTTCAGTGTCATCTAATTGTTGGTCGCTAAAGGCCTCGTTCTCCCTGAATGCATAATCGTTATATTCCTCATTCATGTCGAAGAAGTCTCGTGGTTTAGTTTTGATGACAACATTCCAATCTCCTTCTGTTGGATCTTCGACATAAAATACTTGTTCTGCCTGAGATGCCATAACATATGGTTCATGAGACTCAGCGTTTGCCGGGAGTATACGTGTAAAGTTGACAAGCGTAAAGCCATATGGATCAGTCTTTATTCCTCTATCCAAAGTAACCCAATCACACTTGAACAATACAAATTTTAGGCTATCAGAGTACGTCAATTCGACTATGTCCGTTAAGCACCCATAATAGGTTATAGGGCCTGCAATGGGGGTCTTGTCCCTAGAAGTTGAATAACTTGTAGTATTTGCAACAGTCGCAACACCACTATTCTGGCTTTTGCGTCCTCGCTCTCTATCCTTAGTACAAAACCTATATCCATTTATGATGTAGCCCTTAAACCGTTTTGCGACTTTTTGTGGACCGTATGCAAGCCATGTAATCTGATCAGAAATCGAAGTACGTGAATCTCGTAACCTTTGAACCTATTTCAAGACAAAATATGATTAATATATACATAACTATATATCAAAACATAACTAATTAATGTGTTGCCTGGAAATCAAAAGGTAAGACTTACGTAACCCCTAAACCATTCAACAAACTGCTCGTTGTGCTTTTTTTGGAGTTCGTGGGGGGACTTTCGAAGTCTTGGATGTGTCATTTTAATTAAATTCATGTGCTGCCTGCAAAGAACAAATCATTTCCCACTAATTTTAAGTTCAAAAGAAACTACAATAAAATAACAAAATATATGATAATTGTGTTCTTACTCTGTATATTTTCTGACTTCATCGCAGTTGAACAACACATAACGATGTGTCTGTTGCCATTCTAATTCACTTAGAGCGAATGGCTCTGCACCACCAATCACACTTTCATCGTCATTCCTCACCGGCCTGTTCAATCTCGATTCCACATTATTTAGGTATCTTAAGTAGAATGTCAAGCATTCTTCCGCCAAGTACCCTTCTGCAATACAACCCTCTGGTCGAGCCCGATTGCGCACATAAGACTTCAGTGTATATAGGTACCTATTTGAATTAAATTTTCGTAAGACAAGGAAAAAACTATAACAAATATTTTAAACATCTAAAAAATTATAATTTAATGGCATACCTTTCGATGGGATACATCCACCGAAATTGTACAGGTCCACCTAGCCTTGCCTCTGCCGCTAGATGTATAGGCAAGTGCACCATAACATCAAAAAATGACGGCGGGAAAATTCTCTCTAAATGACAAAGCGTAAGTGTAATTTTGTCCTCTAACCGTCTCAAATCCTCGACCTGACAAACTTTGGAACACAATGTCATAAAGAAGTTACTCAATTCGATTAGGACTGAAGTTACATTCTTCGGCAATGCCTTCCTCACAGCCAGTGGTAGGAATTGTTGCATTATGACATGACAGTCGTGACTCTTTAGTCCATAAATTTTACTCTCTTTGATATTGACATGCCTACCAATATTTGACGAGTAACCATCTGGAACCTTCACACTCTTTAACACTTTGCAAAATAGTTCTTTCTCATTCTTGTCCATTGAAAAGTATGCAGGGGGCAGATAAACTTTGCTTGTGCCAGGTTGCAACTGAGGGTGAAGTGCACGTCTCACGCCCATATCAACCAAGTCTAACCGAGCTTTTAAGCCATCCTTGGATTTCCCTTCCAAACCCAACAAAGTCCCGAGCACATTGTCGCACACATTTTTCTCGATATGCATTACATCAAGATTGTGTCTCAACAAATTATGCTCCCAATATGGCAACTCGAAGAATATACTCGTCTTCTTCCAATTATACGGTATATCCACCTGGTCCATCTGCCTCGGTCGTTTGTTCCCAGTCTGCTTTCCAAGGGAGAAGGTAATACACTCCAATTTACGTAACACATTGGACCCAGACATTGTAGTTGGCGCACAACCGGACTCTACGGTGCCATCAAAAGAAAATCTATTTTTTCGGAACCTGTGATCCGCTGGTAAGAAACGACGGTGCCCCATGTAGCAATGCTTTTTGCTTTTAGACAAGTATAAGTGGCAAGTGTCCTTGTGGCATGAAGGGCATGCCAACTTTCCTTTCGTGCTCCAACCTGACAACATGGCATACCCTGGGAAGTCGCTAATTGTCCAGAGTAATGCCGCACGCATGACAAATGTCTCCTTTTTCGACGCATCATAAGTTGACAACCCATTCTCCCACAAGTCCTTCAACTCCTCGACTAGGGGCCTCATGTAGACATCAATGGCATTTCCTGGCCCGGAGGGACCCGGAATAAGCAAGGACAGAATGAAGTTCGGCTGCTTCATGCACAACCACGGTGGTAAGTTGTATGGAATAAGAACAACAGGCCATGTGCTGTGAGCAATACTCATCGTCCTAAATGGGTTGAAGCCATCACTCGCCAACCCAAGCCTGACATTGCGCGGCTCTGAAGCGAACAAAGGATACTTTTTATCTAAAATTTCCCAAGCCGGTGAGTCTGCAGGATGCCTTAACCTACCATCCTTAGTTCGATCCTCATCATGCCATCTCATTTCAGAAGCAATCTTGGATGACATAAATAATCTTTGTAACCTAGGTTTCAACGGGAAGTGACGCAAAATCTTCGCTGGAATTTTCTTTATTTTGTCTCTTGATTGATCATCCACTGTCATCCATCTTGATGCACCACAGATGTCACATACTTGCTTGTTTGCAGAATTTTTCCAATACAGCATGCAATCATTGGGACATGCATCGATTCTGTCATAATTAAGCCCCAAGTTGGACATCACCTTTTTTGTCAGAAAGTAAGTATCAGGTAGTGTAGACCCCTCGGGGAGTACCTCCCTCAATAACTCAAGCAATAAAGTGAATGATTTGTTGCTCCATCCACTAAGACACTTAATCTGGTACAATCTTACGATGAAAGACAACTTCGTGTGATTCGAACATCCTGGATACAAAGGTTGTCCCGCATCCCTTACCAATTGGAAAAATCTATCAGACTCAGTATTAGGATCCCGACTACTAGTACCCTCATCTTCATTTGGTATCCTGAACAAATCGTGCACCAAATCCTCCATCTCATTATGTCTGTCTTGCACAACAGAACTTTGAGTCACTGGCCCAACGGATGTGTGTTGTAATATGTCTTCCTCGTGATAAAACCAGATTTTATAATTCAGGTCGAATCCATAACAGATCATATGGTCGTACGCTATACCTCTCTCTTGATAAACGACATTGTTGCATTTGGGACATGGACACCTTATACCACCATTGTTATCAGTTGCTCCACGAGCTAATGCAAACTCTATAAAATGCTTCACTCCTTCTATATATTCCTTTGACACCCTATTTCGTACAAAAAATGCATTCACAATTGCTTAAGTACTAACACTTTATCAATCGATGCTTAATAAAAACTTTTGGACATCAAAACTACCTTGACATTCCAATCCAACTCCTATCCATGAGGTATACGATTACTGTTTTATAGAACCTTCTTCGTTAGCTATTCTGAGAAATAGAAAAAATATACCATATTAGTCAATTACAATAACACATGTGTCAACTAACTTTACCGTCTACACAATATGTATGCATGCATGCTTCCTATCGTCAACAACTCCTCTTCTAATGGGTGGGGTGTTCCTATCCCATTCAAGAATGCATAATCCCCAAAAGTCACCAGCTCAAGTACTTTGATCCATTTCAAGGAAATTTCGGCAGCATTTCCCTATGGTTCTCCAAGTACACGACTTAGACTAGGGGCAAGCAAGCCACGTCGTCTAAATATGTGCCCAGAGAACAAGAGAAACGGCTGACTCCAATTTCCTCAATCTAGAAAAATCATGAGCAATTGACTGTACTGGAGATTATGCATTCTCAAACTGTCCAACCGGACAATTCAAGAATCATATACAGACAAATACACTTTATCACAAACAAGACCGAAAAGTTGTTAAACTGCATTCAGTCCTACTAGAGAACTAAATGTCATATTTACAACTGATCCGTCCAAATAGGTGATAACAAAAATGCATTTGTCACACAATGATTCTTGAACAGGAGATCTATGGTTCAATGCATGCATGTGTATGAACTTAAGCCAATACAAAAATCCAACCATCATAAATACAAAGTTTAAACACCCCTAACCAGTTTAAACAGTTAACATAGATACTCTTTGATGTGGCCAGTATTATGAACACAACTACCAGAACTTACATGCCCGAATCTCGGAATATCAAGGATAGAGAACTAAACAACATATTTACAATTGATCCGTCCAAATAGGTGATAACAAAAATGCACTTATCAGACAATGGTTCTTGAACAGGAGATCTATGGTTCAATGCATGCATGTGTATGAACTTAAACCAATACAGAAATCCAACCATCATAAACACAAAGTTTAAACACCTCTAACCAGTTTAAACAGTTAACATATATCGATACTCTTTGATGTGCTCACTATTATGAACACAACTACTAGAACTTACATGTCTGAATCTCGAGTTCCAAGGATAGAGAACAAAGCGAAGCGAGTCTGTTATCTAGGCTTAAAATTTATGAGCATTCCTTATCTGTGGCCGAAATATCCTTGCATCCGAGACATATGAAGCAAATGACTACTACATTACTTCCCTGATGTTTTTTATCTGTCTTCTCATACAGATGAACTTGTATTTCATTATATCGTGCTATAGGAGAAATGTCTATAGATTCGTAATACTTTTGCTAACTTCAGCTATGTACATCTGTGTACATTGTTATTATATATTGCGTTGAATCTTAATTTCATCATTTTCTCCAAGGCTCAATACTATCAGGATCTGGGAAGTGTATGTTTATGGGGTTCAATTTCTTGATAAGGAGACTGGTATAAGATAATCTGGGTGGTTGTTTCCTGGCCCATGCACCAAGATCTAGGAAGACTTTTATGGCCGAAAGGAATCTTGTTAACATGAAGAAAGCTTATGACCATATAAATGTTTTCCCCATCCTAGCGCATGGACCAGGATACAATCACCTAGATTAACTTAATACCAGGTTCCTTTATCAACAAATTGAAGTCCTCTAGTTGGGCTGGTTGACTTCACGATACTTTTCAATCTCAGCACCAAACAGAAACATACAGTTGAACATCTAAAGAAGTTGGAAAAGTTCAAGAGAAGTTCCATTGGGATTGCATTGCATATGCATCCACACTTGAAACTTGGTTGTGGATTTGGTTTAAGACTTGAGCCCATGCCTAGGAAAGGGTTAGTTCGGGTAATAGGCTCAGGTCATTTGACTCTAAGAGTAGGGTTTTCAAATCCTCGACCTAAGAATCTAACTAGCTTTAGTTCTAGTGAGATGTTTTACTATAAATGATCATCCTGAAGACGAATGGGATTTCGATGGATGTTTTACTATCTTAAGTTCTGTCATGCAGTATACAAATTAGAGCAGAATGGGAACATGTTGTTAACAATTAAGAATTACTTAATGCAATAAAATTGAATGAGAATTTAATATCAAAAGATCTAGCATGTTATTTTAGTCTATCTATCAAGTTATGAATTAACTATATATATATATATATATAACATTTAACCCATAATATTAAGAAACAGTAGAATCACAATCATTAGTCCAACATCATTTATTGCATTTAAGGGTACTAGAGCTAAAATTTTCTTTTGAAACAAATGTTAAGCATAATTAAGGGTACTATTTTTTCTCTAGTTTTCTAGTGGCAAGGATATCTAGAGATACTTTCTCACTTCTTGGGTTTCCCTAATGGTAGTTTGCTCGACTTTGATGATTTCCAAGATATTTACCAAAACCAACAGAGAAACCCCATCTTTACAAATAACCAAAACCCCAAAAAATCAGATTTGGTAAAAGTTAAATTAACCTAAAAAAAATCCAAAAATCAGATTTTACAAAAGTTTAAAAAAAGCTAAACTAAAAATTAACCCAAAAGAGAAATTTACTCTAAGTTAATATTAATCTAACCAGATTTTATACAAAACTAAGCCTAACATAGAAACTAACCAAAACAAACAAAATGAATAAAAGCTACAATTAAACCAAACAAAACAGATTGGGACTACTCTAATATACACACTAAAATCCAAGCTAAAAATCAGGTTATAATTTATCGGTAAACAAACCTAAAAATGAGATTTACCTAGGGGTGAGGTTTACAGATAATCTCTGCTTAAGTAGCTCTTATGCGGACAGCGGTTCTGGTAGAAGAAGCAAGCTAGTAAAGATGCACATGCATTGCACGTAAAATATATTAACCGATTTAATTCTAATAAAATTCGACAGTGATTTCAATTAAAAAAATACATAAATTCAGATGAGTGAGTTATGAATTGATGTTAGAAGGAGGATGCATCTCGGGGAACAACACCACACACCACACCAACCTTTAGAATTTATATACCAATAATTACATATTGTGTCAAAGACATACATACATCTCTAGTGTTAATCCGCATAGTTGAGGTCGAGTATTATACATACATCGCTGTGTTAACTGCTACAATATCAACATATAATGGCTACTCTCTCTGCCTCTCTTGTGAGGTTAATGTCTTCATTGTGTTAGGAGTTTGATATGTAGAATGGGGTCTAATCAATGGCCACCACTGCAACAATTAGAAAGTGTTTTGGTGCAATATAATGACATATGAATCTGCGTATTAGTTTGATGAATGAATTGGGAGAGGAAAATCTGTGTTATCACTCATGTAATCCTAAGAAATTAAGGCCATACCTGCATACTTGCACCTGACTTTTATCGTTAGATGAATCCCTATCTTGACTACCTGGAACACTAAGTTTGAATAGATTGAATGATTCTAAGTTTCTAGATACTGAGGAAAATTTTTGAGATTAATACCTCTCCTAGTAGGCCTGGTCCTGACACTGTCCATGGGTTCACTAATGAGATCTTGCAGCCCAAAAATTAGTAACATTGGATGGTCTGAACCATCTGATAATTAGACAATCCTAGAAAGAGACCCCCAAATGTGACACACATTAGGTCCTCAAGATTACGAGTCTATTTCCTTTCTCTCTTTTTCTTTGCTAATAATATATTATTTCATCTTTTTTAATTTTCTTTTGGTAATTAGCATTCAAGAAACGAAGATCCGATCGAAGAGGACCCAGACTTCTCAATCCTTGAAGAACGAAAACGTTATGGATGGTTAGTTTCTCCTTACCCTTCTCAAGGAAAAAAAAGTCCAACAACTTGTAGATGGAATCATTGTAAAGATTTGAAATGAAAATTCTTCTTTTACTGTTAGAGAATTTTCTTTAATGGATCTCATTTACTGTTTATTTGTTGCAGATGTTACAAAGGCTATTAGAGAAATGAGTTTTGAGCCTGATCCAGAGAGGTCAACCATAATTGAGAAATGATTTGTGAAATCCGAGACGTTAGTTAGATAAGGAAAGATTTCAACGATTTGAGTCGAAGATATCAAGAGCTCGATTTACGGGAAAAGATTTGCTGATTTTTGAAGATTTATACGATTTGATTCAAGCCTAAGCAAAAGCTAAACTAGCTGAGATGGTCATCAACCTAAGATGGATCAATGTTTAACAGAGGATATACTCAAAATTTGGCCAATTAAAACCATTCAGATACATTTAACGAATCTGCATAAATCTCTAAGGAATCTCAAGTGTTCTACTCCCTCCTTAAGGTTGAAATCTAAACAAGAATACCCACAATAATTTAAGCAGCAGGATATTAAATACGGTATGTATAGAACATAGTTACCCCAATATCATTAAAAAAAAAATCCACAAACTGAAAAACAGTTTATTAAACAGCCCTATCTCCCATTCACAAATGGCATCTCCCTCCAATACCTAATATGAAATTCAGTTCCTTCCAGTAACAGTCAAACGATTGCAATTACAGGCACAACTAACCTAAAAATTTTTTTTATAAAAAAAACAATCAATATAACATAGAAACATAATTAAACCCTCACCGGAACGATACGAGATTCGGGGATCGGGTTGGCAATGGCAGGAGGCTTTGAATAGGGAGGAGGTCGATTCGCCTCAAGGGTGCTGCGAATGTGGAAAATCTCAAAATTCTCAGAATCTCCAAAGAAAAACATTACAGAGATTAAAGATTGATTTGAAGCATGCAAATCCTGTAATTATCAAAAAATTCTAAGGCTTCAAATAAGTAAAATTTCTAGGGCTTTATAGTCGAAACTGAACAATGAAAAAAAAAAACTTAGAATGATACACGAAAAGGAAGGCAAACAAACTACAGGAACCATCACCAAAAGCACAAGAACGGCATATCCTATATAACAACAACAGAATAGAAAAATCACACATATATTAATTAGGTTTCATAATAGAACCAATTAATACAGACAAAAAAAAAAAACCTAATGTACAAAACAACAAATAAATAAATAAAAATAAGACCAATTTTTATATGAATTTAAATCAAGAAAAGGAAAACTAGAAAGGAAACAATCATACCACAGAGTTCAATTGGCATATAAAGTTCTGATAGAAAAATATAAAAGAAAGCAACAGATAAAGAAAGATAAGTTGGAACTCAAATGGGTTCATCTTAGAACATCAAATTGAAAACAGAAACCAAGGCTTTCAAACCATCATAATAAAAACCACCCACCTTCGGAAACCACATTCATTTCAAGTAGCATGCATCATTTAAATCTACTAAAAGAAAAACAATAAATGAAATCCACCCACCTTCAGAAACACCAAAATTCCACGAAATGCAAACCAATCCCCAACAAATTCCCATAAAAATGTTTAAAAAATCAAAGACCCACATCAGAAACCAACATTTGGAAGACAAAAACCGCAAGAACCCCACAAAATATAACCAAGTGATCAGCCAAAAATTTAACCTTGGCAGGGGCTGTGGGCTTCGAGCTTCGAGAGAGGAACCGGAGGGTGTGTAGGAGCAGGGAGCACGAGCACAAGCAACACCGGAGAAGGTGACCGGAGCAACGCAAGAGAAGGTGGCCAGGGTAGAGAGCACGAGCAGGGAGCACGAGCAAGGAGGAGAGGAAAGAGGAGGGAAAGAAAAAAAGGTCGGGGCCCTAAATCCCCAAATATAGATTCTTTACCGGCATTTTAAAAAAACGCCGGTATAGACCATAAAAAATCGCCACCATTCCTTTGGCGGGAAATATTTTCGCGGAACCGCCCATTTCTATAACGGCGTTATTGTAAAAATCACCGTTAATAATTGATTAATACTAGCGTTTTTTCATATAACGCCGCTATAAATGTCTCTTTAGTGGTGTCTTACAATAAACGCCGTTAATAGTTATATTTACCGGCGTTTATCTCTAAACGCCGTTATTTGTTCGCCACTATATACTTATAATTTTGTAGTGAGTATCCCTTAACTCCTAGGGGGTATTTTAGGGCGCGACAGAAGGTGATTCTCCTGAATTGAGTAACTAGCATGTTAAGGTAGGCCAAGTACGGGACTAGCATTTCTTCTCGAATAGCCTAAGATTCATGTGTCTGATAGATTTCCAAAGATGAGTCTCCGTAGATGTCTATCTCCTCAATCCCGATGCCCAGAGCTTTTTTCAGACCGGCTATGCATGCCTCATACTCAGCTTCATTGTTTGAACATCTGAATCACAGCTTGACTGAGATGGGGAGGTGTGCTCCCTTGGGTGAGATCAGGACTGCTCATGCCCCGTGCCCATGACTGTTAGCGGCTCCGTCAAAGTATAACTCCTAATCGAGGTATTGCTACTATTTTGCTTCTGTATACAGGATGACTTCATCTGGAAACTGATCATGTATTGAAACATAATCTTGTGTTGGACTATGGGCTAGGTGATCTGTAATCGCCTGCTCGTTGATTGACTTCTGAGTCATGTACGTGATGTCAAATTTAGACAACATCATAAGCCATCAAGCTGTCCTCCCAGTTGTGGCTGGTTTTTTCAATAAGTACTTGAGTGGGTCCATCCGGGAGATCAGAATTACCGGGTAGGAAAGCAGATAGTGCTATAGACGCTGAGTAGTCCAGACCAGTGCCAGACAAGTTTTCTCAAGCGGGCTATACCTCTCTTCGTACTCTAGCAAGTGCTTACTAATGTAGTAGATGACTTGCTTTGTTCTGCCTGTCTTGTCATGCTGTGCCAGGACGCACCCCATGAAGGTTTCTTACACTGAGATGTATAGCAGTAGGGGCCATTCCGGTGTAGGAGGCACAAGTACTGGAGGATGAAGAAGATATTATTTTATTCTGTTAAAGGCTTCCTGACACTCGACTGTCCAGACTGTAGGTGTGTTCTTCCAAAGAATCTTGAAAATTGGCTTGCATATCAAAGTGAGTTGAGAGATGAATCGATTGATGTACTGAATTCTGTCCAAGGAATCATGGATCTCCTTTTTGGTTTGAGGTATTCGCATTTCGATGATAGCTCTGACTTTAACTGGATCGATCTCATTGCCTCTCTTACTAAATATGAAGCGGAAGAGCTTTCCTGATGAGGCTCCAAAGTCGCACTTGGCCGGGTTCAGTCTTAGGCCGAACTCTCGGAGTCTGTCACAGAGTCTTTTCAGGTCTTTAAGGTGTTGCCTGGTAATTGGAGATTTGACGATCATGTCATCAACATATATCTCAGCTGACTTGTGGATCATGTCATGGAATAGTACCGTCATGACCCTCTGATAGGTTGCCCTTGCATTTTTTAGCTTGAAAGGCATGACCTTGTAGCAGAACGTGCCCAAGGTGTTATGAATGAGGTTTTCTCCATGTCTTCTTCTGCCATTCTGATTTGGTTGTATCCGAAGAAACCATCCATGAAGGAGAGTGTCTCATGCCCCGCTGTATTGTCGACTAGGATGTCGATGTGTGGGAGGGAGAAATTGTCTTTAGGGCTTGCTCTGTCTAGATTTCGGTAGTCGATGCACATCTGAACTTTCCTATCCTTCTTGGGTACCGGTACAATGTTAGCTAACCATTCAAGATAGGTCGCTACTGCTAGGAAGCCTGCACTGTTCTACTTTTCAACTTCTTCCTTGACCTTCTATAACCATTCAGGCCTCATTCGTCTTAGTTTCTGCTTAACTGGTCTGACTTCAAGAGTAGTCTATATACCACCAATGCTAGGTCTAGGCCGAGCATGTCTACATATGACCAAGTGAAGGCATCACTGTAGCTTTTCAGGAAGTTGATCATGTCTGTTCTTTACCACGGACTTATGGTTATGCCGATTTTAACTAGCTGAAGATTATCTGCGGATCCCAGGGTCATTATCTCGGTGTCCTCGATATTCAACTGCAGTAGCCCTTCATTGTGTTTTATGAGGTCCTGAATATTCCTTCAGGGGTAGCTTTATCGGAGGCGATTTCCTAGCAAATCAATTAGCTTAGTTTAGCATGCTTATGATTTATTTATTTTTTGTTGGCTTCAGGACACTAGGCCTTCCAAGGAAGAGTCCATGTGATTTCGTCATCAGCCGATATAAGATGTTTTTGTTTCTTTTTTTTTTAAGAACATGATTTTTGAGTCAAAACATCAGATTTGTATTGATAAAACATGATTGTTTACAAAATGGACTCAAATAAGGGAGACCGACAGTGGCCTGACATTTGGATTTTGCAATAGGAGTAAAAGAGAGATAAAAGAGGAGAAAGATGGTGCTTCGATCACTCCTTGCTCGAACCAACCTGCACTGCAACTTGCTTGCTCCGACCCTGAGCGGCCTCGATGGTGAGAGCCTCGGTCCACCAATCGATCAGTGGTTGGTGACTGGAGGATGCTTCGGCGCTGTTGGAGAGGGTGCAGACCTGCTCTCCTACTTGATTTTCTGTTTCGACAGCATCTTCGATAGTCAGCTCGTCGAATATCTAGGCCATGTTGAATATTTCTGGATCTGGAATCCCTAAAGATTCAGCACTGGGCCGAGGGTTTGAGGTATTGGTATCTGGTGCAAGAGAAGTATCTGGGTAGGGTTTAAAGGTCCCTACTGGGAAGGTTACAGAGATGTGAGGTCGGGGTTCAATTTTTGCCAACCGGCTACTTTTCTTGGTGAACTTGGAGAGAGAGTCCTCGAACTTGGGCATGTATCCTAGTCTGAATGGCGGTGTGTACCGAGGAGGGGTATATCTCTTCTTCATCCCTTGATTCTTGATTCCCAGGCCTGACCCTGGTTGATAGTTCATTTTAGCAATCATCTTGACAAATGCAATCATTTGCTTGCTTTGCTCTTTTGCCCGAGCGATGGAACTGACCTGCTCGAAATGGTAAGTCATGAAGGTTGTACCCTACCCCAGCTCTTGGATGTCCCCGAAGGAACTGGTCATCTCTTCTGAAGGAATTTCGATCAATTGGTCGTCTTGAATGAACTTGATCCTCTGATTAAGAGAGGAGGGAATGGCTCCGACCGCGTGGATCCATGGCCTTCCCAAGAGCAAGGTAAATGAAGCTGGTACATTCATGACCTGCAAGTTTGTTGTGAACTGAGCTGGTCCGACCCTGATGGTCAAATCAATATCATCCAGGTTTTGCCTGGTAGAGTTGTCGAATGCCCTGATGGTCATTGGTCTCTTATTTACTTGACTGAGATCTAGGCATAGGCTTTGCAGTGTGGAGAGAGTGCAGACGTTGAGGCCGGAGCCATTGTCAATGAGAACTGATGATAGGATTCGGTTCATGCACTGAACTGCGATGTATAAAGCCTGGGTGTGATCTCTGTCGCTATCTGGTATCTCTTCCTCTGTGAAGGAAATGATTCTTGATTCGAGCACCTATCCTATCATATACCCCAATTTCTCGGGCATAATGTCTAGTGTGACATGGGCATTGCTGAATACTCAGAGCAATTGTTTTATGTGATGTTTAGAAGTCAGAAGAAGACCCAATGTGGAGATCTATGCCGGCACTTTACTTAATTGCTGAGTAATGTTAAACTCCTCTGCCTTTTCCAGTATTTTCAGTAACACTGTCGAGTCCACTGCCTCTCTTTTTGGGTCTGACACCCCTACTTTCTCTTTCTTTGCTCCCATAGCTCTTACTAGCTCAGCTGTGGGAGGTTGGTATACCCAGCCAGATCAGGGAAGGTTGGCTATGCTTTTGCTCTCAATGATAAGGGAGCAAGGAGTGGGTACTTGCTTGAAGTCAAAAAGCGGAGGCGGGATGTAAGGGATCCGGACAGGGCCTGACGAGGTTGAGGCTTGAGCTGGAGCTGTGGGCTAGTCTGCAGGGCAAGGGATAGTATAAACAATCTGTTCGGGGGCAAAGATCTAAACTGGAGACTGAATGATTTGTATATTTGACTGAGGAAGAGGGATTATGTCTAGCTGTTGCTAAGAGGGCCTGATGATGCCGTCATAAACTGCGGGTGCGTAAGGTCTCAGTTGCCCTGCCCCAAGCTCTTCCCACTCAATAAAGTTGATCTGATTGTTGTGTGGGGCAGTGGTACTTGGGTGTTGCTGGGGGCCAGCTCGACCTTACCCTTATCGATAAGATCCTGGGCCTTGATGAAAGGCGCAGTATTGATCGGCATTGTAGTTTTTTCTTTGTTTATTAAAAGGTAAAAGAAGGGTAGGGCCTCTCAATGTGAGAAGACCCTGCTTGGTCAGAAAGCCCAACAGTTGACTAAGAGAATAGGGAAGAGGGGTAAAGTTTCTAGGAGGATGGTTTTGCCCCTGATTTTGTCTAACTGGCTGGGTACTACCGGAGGCTTACTGAGACTGAGCAGCTGGAGCCGGTAATCTGATAGGAGCTGTAGAAGATATCATTTGAACGTCTTCTTTTCTTTTCTGGTCCTGGGGACCACTGTTTCTACTAGATGATTTCGCCGTTGTCCTAGGGGGAGCAAGCCCTAAACTGGAGTGTATGGCACCACTCTGGTAGCTGTCTCGATACAAGCACCGATCTTGACGATGGTGCCAAAGTCTACCACTGGCAGAGTTACCATTAGTGTAGAGTAGGGCTGCTTCAGAGTGCCTATGAATATGTTTGTCATCTCCTCCTTGGGGATCGGAGTAGACACTTTTGCTATCATTTCCCTCCATCGGGTGGCATATTCCAGGAAGGATTCATTGTTGTGCTGGTATAACTGCTCCAGTTGGCTTTTCTGTGGTCGAAACTCCTGATTCAAGGAGTACTGCTCTACAAAGTTAACCATGGTGTCCTGCCAAGTCTTGATTCATTGTTTGTCAGCCGACACCCACCATGTAAGGGTGGCCCCCTTCAGACTTTTCTGAAAGTATTAGATGAGCAAAGGTTGGTTATTGTTGTGCTGGAGCATATCCCCCAGATACAACTATAGATGTTGCTTCGGGCAGCCTGTGCCGTCATATTTGTCAAAGTCAGGTACCTTGAAGCCTGGGGGTACAGCATCCCTGGAAGAGAAAGTCAGGACTTCCAATAAGAGACTGGGGTTTGCAAGTGCCCCTTTCATCCGTCTCATCTCCTCCTTCATTTGTTTAATTTCCTCATGCTGGTCCCTGAGGGACGGGGTGGGGTCTGAGGATGACGGTTGGTCCTAATTAATGTAGGAGGCCTTGGGTTCCTCATTATACTGGTCATACTCCTCTCCTCCGTCTGTCGCGGGTATAGGGTTAGGAATGATGATAGGAATAGGCTGATGCGATTCTAGATGAGGCTGATCAAGGGTTTCTCCGGTAGGGATTTGGATGGGGGGTTCTTCTGTTCGGACACCGATGAGAATCTTCAGGGATTCCAGAACACTGTCCAACTTCACTTGCATAACTGTAATGTCTCTCTCGTGAGACTGCAGAATCTCACTGGTTCGTTGATGCTAATCGGATGGTTCTGCCATTGATTCTGAACTACTTTTAGATGGGGCGGTGTAAAACACAATCTCCGTGACTGGCACCTCTGTCAGGACTGCATCTGCGGCTGTTGCTTCTTCCTAGAATCGCAGTCATAGAACGAGTCATAAGTCGGCTTATGCAAACTGAAAATGATGCAGCGACCAAACATGAATATGCATGATGATAGGAAGAAGATGCTAGAATAGATTTTTGATAGATGCATGATGGTGTAGTAAGTACTAGACTGTGTGACTCAAAAAGAGAAAATGACTCGAAGGTCCGTCAGGGATCGCAAAGTCAAGTGGCCGGGGCACACTGTTATGGTCCATGATCTGCTGTTGGAGGGATGTGACCTCAATCTCCATGTTTTCAATAGTCTCGGTAGCATTGAACATTCGGTATCCAAACTGTTGGATACGAGCGGTTATCTCAGCCTTTGCACTGTCAAGCTACTGTTGGTAGAAGTTCAATTGAGTCCTGATAACGATTGCTTTCTTAGCTTCGCCTTTCCGCTTCTTTTGACAAGACTAGACTGTCTGTTCAAGCTGCTCGATCTGCCCTTGCATGGCCTGAAGCTCACGGTCCCGCTCTGCTTCCTCTAACCTGAATGTTTGTTGGGCTTTTCGTAGCCTCTTTTATTTTAACTGGATTTGGAACTGTCTCTCTAGAAAGATGTCTCTCCAAGGAACTACCATCTCAGGTAGAGGTTTGGTTCCGTGTGATGGAGCTGAGATTGGTATGGGCAGTTCCCTTAGTGCGGGCATGTTGGGTAGAATGTCAGGATCTTCCACCCATAATCGGTATACTAAATTTGTTGGTGGTCCTGATGTAACCACAAAGTCTGGCCATTGATCTCGCCTAGAGCTTCACCAAGCTATCTAGAAGCGACGCGTGAGATTATTGGAGTGTATTGAGAAGGTAATCCAATCATTCTCCTGTCGGTTTATGATTAGGATGCATTGAGGGAGTCCAAACTGGCAGAGGACTCAGAGTGATGTATAGACGGCAGAGCCTGTTAGACCGACGAGAATCATCCATCGTCTTCCAGTTATGATGATGCGAGGTAACTTGTTCCGGGCTAGCCACTTGCATTGTCATATGATCTCCTCTTCTGATAGGGTTTGGAGAAGCTGGTAGAGCTCTCTAACATTTGTAGTTGCTATCGGACCTTGATTCTGAGAAATATTTCGAAGCAGACTGTAGGCTTCACGGAGGTCGACTAGTACTGATATGATTGCAGGCAGGTGTCCTACCAACCATAGGTGTAATAGTGGTACACTGACATGGAAGATGTCATTTCTGCGGTCTGTTGCCTGGTTGAGAGCCTTGAGGAGCTCTGCTAGGATGACTAATACGACTGATCCAGAATTGTGCATGTCCTCAATGATCCCTACCAGTACTGATTCGACAAGTGTGCAGGACTTCGGGAACACCAACTGAGAGATGGCTATCAGTGCAAGAGCGTTGAGACCGGGAAGTTTCATTATAATGGAGTCAGGGTTCCACTTGCGCTTGTACTGCTTTTCAAGATATGACGTGAGTATCCGATCGGAGGTGTCATTAGGACTGGGCTGCAAGCAGGCTGGCCTGATATGCAAGAACCTTAATAGGTCTGCCTAGTATGTTGTCTTGTAGCGGGATACTATGGCTTCACTGTCTATATTTAAACCCAGAATGCGCTGAACCTCTTCTAGTGTTGGGCAAAGTTCGTTCTTACCAAACGGAATACCATATGTGATGAGTTCCAACACTGGATAGCGACGTTCATGAAGCGCGGGTCTGGTTTAACTATGGATAGGTCTAGGATGGTCCCGGTTTTGTAGTACTGAGTCCAAGCAAGACGCTGACTCGAAGTAAAGGCCTCAACTACTTTCTGGAGGTAGTCGTCACATACGCCCTGTGAAATCAAATGCACGGACCGTGACGGTTGACCAATTGACCAGGTTATCCCTCTAAGACCTGCCATATATACTGGACAAAAGACAGACTCGAGGTGAGTGTATTGTGTAATGCAGATGAAAAATACAGAAATTATTTTTTTTGATTTTTGATTGGATGTGACAAGGCACATGTAATCCAATAGGGCAAATGGACAGAGTTCTGGCATGCTTTACCCGAGTTGTTAGAAATCGGGGGCCTATCAGGTCAAGGTCGGGGATAGGTCTGGTGAAGACCTAATCGCCTAGGATTTGAATCTCATATACTATGCCGGAAAACGGGGTAGGATGTGTTTTATTACAAGTACAGGTTTGACTCATTACAACCCCCTGGGTGGGCAATTATCCGGGTAGAATGTGTCCGGGTAATCAACCATGATTGGGGACATGTATAGGGTATAAGTAGGTTAGGGTTTAGGGTAACCCTCCCTAGGTGGGCTGCTTGTAGACTATACCCTAACCTAGGCTATATGTATGAATGCTGGTTTGATGCAAGTATGTTCCTAGCAGGGTGGGGGGATCACTTAACACCTTATATACGACTTTCTTGAAAATGGACGATTGGTGTTAGCAGAAGCGTTCAGAATCTTTCCCTGAGGGTAATCACCCACTAGGAGTAACTCCGCAAACCTCCAAAACTGTTAAGCGACTGACACTGAGGATGATCATCCACCAATTGTTAACGCAATAAGTCTCACTAATGGGTTTAATGGGATAATTACACTACTATGACATGTATGGATGCACAATACACAATTAGCCAAGAGATGTAAAATGATTAATGTTAAGTTAAATACTTAGACATTTTAAAAAAATTGATGTTAATTGGCTTAAACCTAGGTTCCAGATTGAACCTTGGCATAAATTCTCCAGTAGAGTCGCCAAAGCTGTGAGCATGGGTTTCAAAACCCTGATTAAAATCTCTCGGGTTTAAAGTCGCCACGTATTCATTTAGAAGAGATAAGTCCCCGGGAAGTTGGATAAGGTGTTGGTCTGCGATTTGCGATTAGGGTAAGAGGTTCGGTTAAGTCCAGGGAAGGTGTTAGGCATCCTGAGGCTTCCATTTTTACAATAGTTCCCTACTCCCTGGGTTTAAGCCAATTAATGTCAAAGTTTGTTAAAATACCTAAGTATTTAAGATAATACTAATCTAAGAAAAAAAAGCTAACTAGGGTCGAACCCGGGTTGGGTTGCCTACGTACTCACATTGGGGTGAGATTAGACCGAGTGTAGTTCTAGCACATGACCCCGTGCCAAGGTTAAGGGGTGTTGTACACGAATTTGCAGAAGATCTGAAATGACGGTAATTTCATTACCGCCATTCCCAGCTTAGTGCAATATAGGAATGACGGTAATACAATTACCGCCATTTAGGGTTTTTGCCAGAAATGGCTAAACCCCCACATACTTAAGCCGAAAGGCACTATAGCATTTCCATTTTTTGATAATGGTAGTAATTTGATTACCGCCATTCAAGATTTTTTGAATTTTTGGGCTCGTGGGCCCCACCCTAACGGTCCCTAAGGCATTATGGGCCCCTGTTTGGGCTACAGAGGCTCTGGGCTTCAATTTTTGGGGTTTTTTGGCTTGAGATGGGCTTGGGTGGATCTAGGGTTTGACTTAGGGTTCACCTAGGGTTGCTAGGGTTTGACTTAGGGTTTTACCTAGGGTCTGACTAGGGTTTAGAGTTTTACCTAAGGTTAGACTAGGGTTTGGATTATGGTTTACCTAGGGTTGGACTAAGGTTTAGGGTTTACCTAGGGTATTGTGGGGCCTAGGGCTTGACTAGGGTTTGACAAGGGTATGGACCAGGGTTTACCTAGGGTTTGACTGGACTCAGCTAGGGGTAACCATGGTTAATGGGCTTAACCATAGTTAAGGCAGGGTGTAAAAATTGGGTGCTTACATTTACCTCTTTTCTTTCAGGTTGAGCCTAATGGTAAATGCCTTTTTGGGAGTGGTCACCTATTTAATTATGGGGAAAATAAGATCCCATATGAAAATGGATAAGGGTTTACAGTCTATTCAAAATTCTAGGTAAGAGATTTGATTAAGTCTCACGGAATGTGTTACCCCCATACGAAGATGGTAACCTAATCCCCAAGTTCTAGCGAAATAGTCGAAATTACAAAATAAATTAAACTTGTTATTGTGGTTATGCTAATTAAATTATAAATGGGAAAAGAAAGGGAAACTACCCTGCTCGGGTTGCCTACATACCCAACTCGATGGGATCATGTCAATATAGTTCTATGGCTTGTAACGTGTACTAAGTTGAATGATTTTGTATTTTGAAATGTTTTGGAGAATTTTTTAGTTGGGGCAGTTTAGGCTCATACTGGAGAAAAGCAAAATTTGGCAAGATAATTGGGATTAAGATTTAACGCGAGGTTAGGACAGAAGGTCAAGGGAGCTCAAGACCGGATGCAGAGCCTAGTCTGGCTTCCCACAGTGGCCTTGAGCTGAGGACCAATGCTGTTTGCAGCACTAGGTGGTAGACTCATTCCTTAAGTATTGAAATCTCGGAATGTCGGTACTTAATTAGTTCAATGCCATTATGGTAAGGATTGCAAATTACACTGGGCTGGAGTTCTACTGGACTCCAAGGGTCTGGCCGGGCATCCTAAGGTCCTAACAATTACTCAACACCCCAATTTCTCTTGCTTCTTCTTCTTAATGTATCTTGAATCTGTATAACAAATTGAAAGAAGAGGAGAGATGGACTAACATATGGCTACTTAAATTATAAGAGCTAAGTCATATAAGAGAATTCTTTGTACTTTTTTATAATTTGGGTCTAACCAATTCATCGTATTCTTCCTCTTCCTCTTCCTCTTCCTCTTCTCAGACATTGATTAACAGACTTAGACCATGCCTAAGAAAGTTCTTTCCATTCAGTTTAATAGTACTAAGAATAGCACCAAAATTTACTGGTATTCTCATAGTAAGTCGTAAAGGCATATGGACTTCTAAAGTCTACATTGGATGATGAGATTGTAGACATGATTGCTCTTTGTTATATCACTGGACAACCAACAAGAGCTGTTTTATTAAGGACCAAAGTCTCAATATTCTAAAACACTCTCAAGCAAGAAAATTTAGATCTAATAAACAAATCAAAGGTCATAAATCTGGATTTTAATAGTCTTTAATGCTTCAAACCAACTCAGAATAGCCCAAACATGACCAACAAAGTATATAAGTTATCATAAATAATCTAATTTCATTCGCTATCTAGGTACGTAAGCCTTATCCAAAGAAGTCTATTCGGGAATTTTTTTAATGTTAGCCTTAGAGCTTCATGACATCATTAAGGCGCTGAAATTAAGGAAAGAAAGAAAATATGAAAAAGAAGATACCAGACTTTGGGAGGTAATTGAGTCATTGCCCTCTCTTGTTCTTTATTATACCAATCACAAAAATTCAAAAATTATATATTTAGTTAAAGGAATCTGACAACAAAATCACAATTAAATAAGGAACCTGATCCAAGTGAGTTATGAAATAAGTAATGATCTCCTACGCTGCCTTAAACCGAAGAACACGCTTAGCGGATATTGTATTTGTTAAGATCTCTTAATTAGTGAATTTTACTAATATTAATTATGTCAACTTAATAATGATGTTTTTTAAGCAACCCAGTGGGGAGGGAGGTTTGGTATGGACCCCTACCAATTTATTAACAAAAATAAGAAATTACAACCAAGAGGGGGTCATAAACCTTATCTAATGCTCAAAACAACTAAGATATTAAATTACACAACCATTTTATCAATAACTAGGCACCCTCTAGCTTGATTCGAATGAAATTTCCTATCAAGAAAAACCTCATTACGTTGAGAAGTACAAGCCTCCTTCGAAAGAATGTCAGCCACCTGATTATTTTCTCTAAAAGTATGACTAACAATAAATTCACACTTATGTTTAAGTTGCATAATATATAGACTTTCACTCATACCAAATAATCCAGAGTCTATTAGCAATTAACTCCAATTAAGACATCAATATAAATGCGAGAGTCACTCTCGACAATAACTTTCCAAAGACCCAACTTGACACATAATACACAACCATCATGAATAGCCCTCATCTGCGCATCAACACATAATGAAGTCCAGTTAGACCAATAATTACACAACTCAAAAAAAATTTCTATTTTGATTCATTTCCCATATATTGTATACCAAATAACAAATACCTATTTGCACTTAGATCATTCAATTGTAATACCTCAATCCACATGAACTGCTGTTTGAAACCTCATTTTAAAATTACAAAAAAGAAGAAGAGAAAACTAAATTTTATATTAAAAAATAATTCACATATAAAATGGCTTTAATGGTGTAATTAAGTTGACTTCTAATTAAGTAGGTTCAAATATAGTTTTAAAATAAAAAAAAGATATCGACTGTTACTAACCCGTTACAATGTTTATATTTTTCCGTATGAACCTAGTAAAATAATGGGACTAATATAGTTTAAAGGAAATGATCTACTCAAGGGAGTTACACATTCTTACTGACCCGGGTCTAGTCAACATTCCCTAATAAGCATAACATATTGACCAATATATTTTTTGCTAACTCAATACTAGTTTAGAGTGTGTATTTTAGTTGCATGATAACATTTCACACAAAAAAAAATACTAAGTTTAATATTAACCAATAGTTACCCGACTCTCAAGTCCTCTCTGTTGAGCCATTTGATGATTTTAGTCAGCGTAGTATAATTCTCAATAGAAATGTTCTACGCGGTTATAATGTTGTTTTAATAATTAGGACGGAAAATGTTGAAACAGTGAATCTAGCCGTTAAATAATGCATAAGTTTTGTTTTGCTTTATCGAATATTGGTCAAAGCTGTGAAATTTCAAATGGAGTATAGTAAGGACTAAGGATTAGTTACATTTAGTCCAAGTCAAAGAAGCATCACCATTATTCAAAACATGAGCATTGCTGTTTGCATCTGTCTAGTTTTGTTTATATTGGATGGTTGGAGTAATCAAAGTGATAGAGATAGGGCTAAGATGTAATAGCAGTAGAAGACTAGTAGTTGTTATAGATGGAGTCCAAGTCAACGAAGCAACACCATTATTTTTGGCCCCTAGTCAGTTAAAAAGTAACCCAAATTTAAGACTCCCAACAAAAAATTGGAAAAAAAGGCATAGGATGATCAATCGCATCTTGAGCTGCATTTGTTTCGAGAAAAACCAAAAGATGAAAGAAAGTAATCAACGAAACAATTCATAAAATCTCTCTCTTGCAGCCCTTCGCCCTCTCTCTCATTCATATGGTCCTTAAACATGTAAGTAGGGCTGTAAACGGATGCGGATAAATTTCTGTATCCGAATCAGTTTAGTCAGATAATTATCTGAATAGGTATCCAGTAGAGCGAATTCGGATACTAAAATCACTATCTGTTTATAATCGGATACGAATTCGGATACTGGTATAACCGATCTGATAAATATCTATCCGATTTTATACTATATATAAATAATATATTATAAATTTATAAAATGAATATTACTTTTAAAATATATTTTTTAAATAAAAACTTATATATTTTTTAATTAAAATTATATATATTTTTTAAATATTAATTTATATTTTTTCATTTGTTTTTAAAATAATCGGATAATTCAGATACTATCCAAATCCGGATACTTTAATCGGAGTTAGATACGAATATCATATTTCACTATCCGCCTAATATTTATTCGGATTCAGATATCCGAATATATAATCGGATATGAATTCAGATATACCACTATCTGCTCCGAATTCAATCCGTTTACAGCCCTACATATAAGCGTTTTGAATGCATAGTTAATGCGATATTTATGAATTAGAAAGCTTATGTATCTATATTATCTATGCTAAGGCAGAGTTTTTCTTCTCTTAATGCCACATTGGACTACTCCTTAAAGCCACATCATCTCCACCTATACAATGAAAGGCTTAGGCTTTCGGCAATGATGACTCAAGATCATCATTACCAATACAAGTAATCATGACTCAAGATCATCATTGTCATGCCAATTGCAATTGAATTGGGCGAGAGTTCAATTGCACTTATAGGCCAACAGGTGTCCCTATCAATCATTATTAACTATGGTTAAGATTCACTAACCAACAATCTAATATTGGTTTTTAGTACTAAAAATACTAATTTTTTTTAACTCTTGTTAATAACTTTTAACCCTTAGGGTTAAATTTATTTAATATTTTTTTCTAAAATTTAAAGTTAGATTGTTGAATCATAAGGGGTAGTGAATCTTAACCATAGTTAATATGGGTTAAAAAGGATACGTGTTGGCCTGTAGGTGCGATTGAACTCTCTCCAAGTTCAATCGCAATTGGTTGTGATTCAATCTCAAAACCACTGAGTTCTCATAGTTCAATTGCACTTATAGGCCAATACGTGTCCCTATTAACACTTATTAACTATGGTTAAGATTTACTAACCTTTAGGGTTCAACAATCTAACCTTGGTTTTTAGTTTAAAAAATATTAATTTTTTCTAAAAAAATCTAAGAAACAATGTTGGATTGTTGAACCCTAAGGGTTCGTGAATCTTAACTACATTTAATAGGGGTTAACAATTGTGATTGAATTGGGTGAGTATTTGATCGCACCTAAAGGTCAACACGTGTCCTTATTAATCCTTATTAACTATGGTTAAGATTCACTAACCAACAATCTAACCTTGGTTTTTAGTAAATAATAATAATTTTTTAAACTCTGGTTAAGAACTTTTAACCCTTAGGGTTAAATTTATTTTATTATTAAAAAATAACTTTAAGTTTAATATAGAACTTAAGGAAAGGATTTTGAAAAAATTGTAAAAACTTTTAACAAGATTTGTATAGTTTTTGGCAAAAGTATTTAGGTTTAACTGAATATAAATGAACAATTAATAATAATTAAACATGTTCAAAACTTATTTAATAAAAATAAAACCACTTAAAAATTATCTTAAGTGAAATATTTATTGTGAAATAATTCAAATATATAATACTCTAGGAGGGTCGATAAAGATGGATATTCAAGTTATAAAGGATATGTGTCAATTTTCATGCATGCGAAAATTGCAATTTCGATATTCTTGGGTAAATATCATAATCGTCACAAAATGTAGGAATTGACACGGTTACAATTTCCACATGATTTGGATATGTATTAGATGCATCTAAACACCAGAATTAAAGATCCTTATCATTAAATTCCAATCCCCACCCCTGCAATCCAAAGGTTGCCTTAGGGATTAGCTCACGATTATATATAATTGGACTGTTTTCCTTAGTTTAACAAAACGAAAATAAAAAGCTCTACGTGGTAGACCATTGCAATGGTCATCACAAATGCTCTAATAGTGGACTGTTTATTTTTAATTCATCTTATTTTTCCAGTATTTTAGGACTGAAATATTATATGTTGTATAGCTCCTGGTTTAGACGACAATAATATTATTAAACAAATTGAGTTCTGTGGCGTGACCCATGGACAAAAATCATTCCGGTAAGGATAATGCTATCTATAAAATTGATTGATTGTGTCTCATTCTTTGACTAGCTCCTGGTTTAGACGACAAGGAAAATGCTTCCTACATCTCAAGTAATACGAATGCACCACCAAATCATCAAACCAGATACAAAAATATATAGCCAGGCTCATGTTCTTGTGTATCAAAGCTTAACCAAAGAGAACATGTATTATATTTTCCCATTAGTCTATCAATAGTCATGTATTAGATTAAATGGGACTTTAGCAATTTTTTTAACTTCACGTACATTCAGTTTGGTTTTTCACTTGTTCTTTCCCTTATGGCACCTTAGTGGCTACCTTAGATCTGGCTATGTGCGAGTTTAGTGTGTGTTAGTTACATGATAACATTTCCACTAAAAAAAAAAAACTTGTTCTTTCCCTCAACTTACACGACCCATCAATTACTAGATATATCATTGGTCTTATTTAATGTAGTCAAACTATCTTAATAGTTTCTTTTATTCCATACCTATGGAGCCACTCCAAATTTTGTCGTAATGTATTCATTTATGATTTTATCTTTTTCAATCCACCTCCCTCATTATAATCTTTATTACTCCTTTTTTTAAAGTCTCCTAATGGGGGAGGATGTTTGGCATGGACCCCTATTGGTTTTATCAAATAAAACAGGGATACATCAAAATATGAAGAGAAACATAAAACTTATCCCTCAAACTAGCGAAATAAAAATAATGATAAAATCGAACTTAACTATCAAAAACCTTGCTAATGTTACAATTATATCAGGAAACCCTTGTATTAGCAACACTGGCCTTATTACTCATTATCTTGTGTAAACTTTTATGGATTAAAACAAAACCATGTTCTA
This sequence comes from Tetracentron sinense, assembly GCA_015143295.1. Taxonomy (NCBI): domain Eukaryota; kingdom Viridiplantae; phylum Streptophyta; class Magnoliopsida; order Trochodendrales; family Trochodendraceae; genus Tetracentron; species Tetracentron sinense. The sequence continues at coordinate 25,551,578 of CM026562.1, forward strand.
GGAATAGGATCGTCTCATCTACCATCCATTACAAATAACCAAATAAAACATAAATACATACTTATAATCACTTTCATCCAACTTTTCGGCTGCATATTCTTTATTTTGTGTATTTGATTTTCAAGAAAAGATGATCTTTAACATTCCATTAGAATCAATCGACGGAGATCCTAGTAAGGGATTTGCATTTTTCATCTAGTGAGAATTGGAACCTAGTCTTATATGTGTATATTTATAAACTTATTAGATTAAGAACTTTTTTAGGGTAATGATTATACTTTTCTTATTGGCTCCATCTTATGCTGCTAGGGTTTCCGTTATCCCATGTACCTTATAAATCACCATTGATAATGTATTTATTGACCGAGAGGCTAGCAACTGAATTTTAACAAAACTAATTAATTAAAACATATTGATTTTTACAAGACCACCATAGTAAAAACTTACATTGTCTCACTTTGCCTGCAATGATATCTAACTTTTATTTTGAAAACTTCTAATTTCAAAATGATATTCAGTTGCGAAACTTTGAAAGATGTTGTGGCCTTATGGGTGGCCAGCTAAGAAAAAATGGAAGAAGAGTCTAACTCTTGTATTAAATAGAAGACTAAACCCTATGATCAATCTTAGCCATCTAAATCATAAGGATTGACAGTTCAAGATTAATTTAGAAAGCCCTAAAGAAGAATTACAAAATCGCAAGAATCAAAATTATGAATATGCCTAAAAAATTGCACACAATTATCAAAATGGCCCCAAAACAAAATTCTAAGTGTCACAGAACCACTATTTTTGTTTTACAATTCCCAAAGTGGGTATTTTATGAATTGCAAAATAATAGTGTAATAAATATAAATGCCCTTCTTTTATTGCAATTCCCAAAAGAATCAATCTATAGATAATCCTGAATCCGAACCATTTAATTCAAATAATTAAGGGTCAAAATTAGATTGTGCTTGGCTTATTTGGTTATTTTCTAAAAGGAAGAGAAAGAAAGTAATGGTTAACACTCTCTCCAATCAGAAAGAGAGTGCGTCTTGAAAGAAAGTAATGCTAGCATTATTCATGACAGGCAAATTTATAAAAGGAAAAGAAAGATATCTAACTTTCTTATGAATTCTTGAGTAACTTCTCTATAACTTCTCATGATTTATATATAATAAGATATTCTACCTGAATACATATTTTTTTTTTTATATTTGCATTATCAAAATACCCTCTGTACTAAAATTTTAGTGCACTCTGGTTATCTCTTCAATTGGAACTCTTGTTAACCATATAATTATAGTAAGTTGGTGTTTCAATTAGACTCATATTCCCCAAACACTATTATTTGTAAAAGTGATTAAAAGGGTTGAGGCCTTAGATGATTCAATCGGTGATTCCCTCTTGGGGTTCTCATTGTATATATAGAGTATCAATTAGAAGGTATACACGGTTGTAGATTACAAGGGAGAGGGAATTTTTGAATTTCAAAAATTATTCGTATCAAACCACATGGGAAGGTTTCTCATTTGTATCCAGCAGCTTTGGAAACCTTCCTTGTTTTGCTTCATTCAAATCCAGCAGCTTTGGAAACCTTTCTTGAGTTGCTCTCATCATATGGAGAGCAATCTCACACGAATCAATGGAGCCATATCTTCCATGCTTTTCTCTTTCTATGGAAACTTCTTGATTATCTCTAGTAGAGTGAATATCCTCTTTGTCAACCAAATCATGGTTGATTGATGATGTGGCAAGGTGAGATGAGGGATTCGGTTGGGCATCCTTATTATCCCCCCGCAAGTTGAAGGTAGTGATGTTGTGAAGATTTAACTTGAAGGAGAAAAATTGGAATAAGTGTCGTGGGAGACTCTTAGTAAAAATATCTGCAATTTGAAATTCAATTGGAACAAACGAGATCTGAAGTTGCCCGATGGTGACCTTTTCCCGGATTAAAATGATAATCGAGTTCAATATGCTTGGAGCGGGCATGGAAAACCGGATTGGAGCTCACATGAATGGCACTCCGATTATCACAGTAGATAATGGGACAATCTGGAAGACCAACACGTAGGTCACATAGTAAGTAGGATACCCAAGTTATCTCAGCAGCAGTATGAGCAAGGGCCCTGTATTCTGATTCAGCACTGGAGCGAGATACCGTGGCTTGTTTCTTGGCACTCCAAGAAATGAGATTTTGACCAAAGAACAAAGCAAAGCCGGAGGTAGAACGATGAGTATCAGGGCAACCAACCCAGTCAGCATCGGAATAACCCATGAGAGTAACTAGAGAATCAGAGTAGATCTGAAGACCATTATATAGTGTACCTTTAATATAGCGTAGAATACACTTCACCGCCTTAAAGTGTTCCACCGTGGGGGGATGCATAAATTGGCACATAGAGTTGACACTGTAAGAGAGGTCTGATCTTGCCAACGTGATATATTGTAAAGCACCAACAATACTGTGATACTGAGTGGCATCCAAGAAAGGAGTGCCGAGTTTAGTGAGTTTGTGACCAACTACCATGGGAGTAGAAATAGGTTTGGTTTCATCCATATGCACACAGCTAAGTAAATCAAGAGCATACTTGGATTGCAATAAAAACAAGCCCATGGGTGTGGGCACAACTTCAATGCCCTAAAAAAAAGGCAAGGGTCCCAAATCCTTCATTGAGAACTCACGGCTTAGATGATCAATAAAATGGGAGAGCATAACTGAGTTACTTCTGGTGAGGATAATATCATCAATGTAGAAGAGGAGGATCATAGTGCCAAGCTCACTGTGTTTATAAAACATGGAAGGGTCGGCATGACTATGGCAAAAACCATGCTTAAGAAGGAAGATCCTGAATCACTCGAACCAAGCTCACGGAGCTTGTTTAAGACCATATAGAGCTTTTTGTAGATGACAAACATGATGCGGTAGGGTGGGATCCTCATAGACAGGAGGTTGATCCATGTAGACAGACATGCAAGTTTCCATGTAAAAACGCATTTTTGACGTCCAATTGTTGTAACTCCCAACGATTTATAGTGGTCAAGGCAAGGACGAGACAAATAGTGGCAGGCTTAACAACAAGGCTAAAAGTCTCATCATAGTCCAGCCCAGGTAACTGCGAATACCCTTTGGCCACAAGACGGGCCTTGTGTCGTTTGATAGAGCCATCGGATTTGAGTTTAGTTTTGAAAATCCAGTGGCAACCCACGACTTCATATTAGGAGCACGAGGAACAAGGGTCCATGTTTTATTCTGATAGAGGGCATGCATCTCATCATCCATGGCAGCGACCCAATGAGGATGGCGAGCTGCGGACTTGTACCCACGGGGGTCCTTCATGGAGAGAAGCGCATGAAAGAACGCGATGGATTTGGGGGATGAGTTCGGACAAGTCGGTGGAGGATGATGGGTAGTTCGGCGACTCTTTGACTGAGTGACCATAGGGTGCATGGTTGTTGGAGGTGGTGCAATAGGTCAGTCAATGACTATATGTCCACCAGGAATAAGAGCTGCATTTTTGACAAGGGAAGTCGCTTCTGATGATGATGGGAGACTCGCATGGGAGAGGCGGTCAGCGTTGCAATGAGGAGGCATTGAGGAAGGGAGATCCACACCCTTGAGTGAGGAATGACCAAAGGTGTCGAGTGGAGCTGTAGGTGCAAGGGTGTTGGCCATTGGGGGCATGGCAGCAATAGCATGGATTGGAGGATCACATTCCTCTAGCCGAATAGGGGTGGAGTAAGGCAAAGGGCCACAAGCAACATCATGAGTGGTGTCAATCGAGGGATACGAGCCATCAAGATCACAAATAATACCAAGTTCTTCAATGCCAGTGGAGCTAGAGGAAGACCCAAGATAGGGTAGAGCAGTCTCATCAATGACCACGTGTCGGGAGATGTACACATGGTTGGAGGAGAGATCAAGGCAATGGAAGCCATTATGCATGGTACTGTACCCTATAAAAACACATCTCAAACTCCTTGGAGCTAACTTATGGGGTGAATAATCATGTAAATAGGGAAAGCATAAGCAACCAAAAGTGCGAAACATGGAATAGTTGGGTGACTTACCGAAGAGAAGTAGGTAAGGGGATGCATGTTGGAGGACAGTAGTAGGGAGCCGATTGAGGATGAACACCGCTATAGAGAACGCTTCAACCCATAGATGAATAGGGGCATGACTGTGAAAGAGGAGTGTGAGTCTCATTTCAGTGATACTACGATGTTTGCGTTCAGCTCAACCATTCTGAGCTTGAGTGTATGGACAAGACATTTGTTCCACAATTGGATAAGTGATTTAGAAAAACCGAAAATTCTTGTCCGCCATCACATTGGAGTATTTTGATTTTACAATCAAACTAATTTTCAACCTGTTTTTGAAAGTGAATAAAAGTGGCAAAAAAATCTGATTTCTTTTTCATGGGAAAGAACCATGAGAACCTGCTATAGTCATCAACAAAAATGACATAATAGCGAAAACCAGATGGGGAGATAATAGGTGAAGTAATATTGGAGGAGATGTAGGCATGATAAAGATGATCAAGTGTGTAAAGTCCAGCTCTCCTACTCCTTGTCCCCAACACTTTTCCCGTTCCCTGCTCTTGTATGACAAATCCAAATGGAGAAAAAAATGAAGACACAATTGTTATCATGAGTAAATTGACTTACTAAGATAAGATTTTTCTGAATATGGGGAACAAGAAGGGTGTTTTTGAGTTGAAAATAACCCGTAGGAGTAGAGAGTGATACCGATCCTATGTGAGAAATTGGAATAGTGAAGACATTGCCTACAAGAACACGATCAGGACCATGGTAGGATTTAATATTATCAAGGTTACCTTCATCATTGGTCATATGAGTTGTGGCTCCATTATCAGGATACCACTCGGTATCTTGTGCATCTTGGATGGTGAGTGATGTCAAAGCAGCTGCAGCTTGGGAAGATTGGTAGGACTAGTTGAATCTATTGCGGCACTTGAGTGCAAGATGACCTCAATGACCACATATTTGACACACGGGTGAGGAGTTTGCTGAAGAAGAATTTAAATTTCCAGAATTGGTTTGATTACCATTACCATTGAAGTTGTCATTCCCATTGAAATTTCTATTGCCATTACCATTGTTATGGGTAGCATAATGAGGAACATGACCACCACGGTTTCCTCCCTCATAGTAAGGAACATGACCACCACGGTTTGTTCCCTCATAATGATGACTATTACCACGATTACCTCCATTGCCTCGACAATGATTACTTTGTGATTGTCCTGGATGAAAATTCTGATTTCTATTGGAGGGCCGGAAGTTTCGATTTCCTCAACGATTGTCGGTGCGACTATTCCTTCCTCCGTGTTGAGCCGTAAAGATTGATTCATGTGTGCCCTCATGAGATTTTAAGCTTTTTAACAGTAGCTCATGACAAAAGAGGGTAGGAATAACTTCTTGAAATGATGGTATGGGCGGTTTTGACAAGGCGGTGGTGACAAAACTATGATATTCTGATCCTAGGCCTCTTAGGAACCAGAAAACCTTGTCTACATCCGGCATAGGACAGCCAATAGCAGACAGCTAGTCACAAATCCCTCGAAATTTTTTAGAATGATCTGAAATGGATTGTATTCCCCTCTTTAGAAGTTGAAGTTCTTCACGAAGTTGGAGTCCCTATTTTTGGACTTGTGAGAGAAGGATTCTTCCAATACTGTCCATACATGGACATCAACTGCATTCTGACGATCCATGCATGGTAATACTCAATGCTTCCTCTGTGAGAGAGGAATTAATCAAACTTACAACAAATCGATCCATGAGTCTCCATGTCCCAAAATCTGGATTGCTTGTAGCAGTTCCATCCTTTAGCGTGATCCTTGGTGAAGGAGGGAGAGTCGTACCATCAATGTAACCAAGTAACGTAACTCTTGGCTTTTGAGAAGGGGAAGAATTTGGTTTCTCCATAAGAGATAGTTGTTGCCATTGAGCTTGATTGACAACATGTTCGCCATTGATGAATAAGGCAAACTTGGTGAGACCGTAGAGGAAGACAATGGATTGTTTGATTGATCCATAGCTTAGCACAACGTCAATGGATTAGAGGTTCCAAGGTAACGTATGGCTCTAATACCATAAAAGGGTTGAGGCCTTAGATGATTCAATCGGTGATTCCCTCTTGGGGTTCTCATTGTATATATAGAGTATCAATTACAAGGTATACACGGTTGTAGATTACAAGAGAGAGGGAATTTTTGAAGTTCAAAAATTATTCCTATCTAACCACATGGGAAGGTTTCTCATTTGTATCCAGCAGCTTTGGAAACCTTCCTTGTTTTTCTTCATTCGAGTCCAGCAGCTTTAAAAACCTTCTTGAGTTGCTCTCATCATATGGAGAGAAATCTCACACGAATCAATGGAGCCATATCTTCCATGCTTTTCTCTTTCTATGGAAACTTCTTGATTGTCTCTAGTAGAGTGAATATCCTCTTTGTCAACCAAATCATGGTTGATTGATGATGTGGCAAGGTGAGATGAGGGATTCCATTGGGCATCCTTAGTATCCTTATTAGTGATTATTTGATAATTAATTTCTACGCAATCAATTCTTATCACTAATAATTTTGGATAGTAAAATCCGATCCAAATGCCCCATAAAGGAGTCTAATAAAATCACTTTACTCTACAAAGGTTAAATTTAATAATATTTGTCCTATTATATCATATAAAGTTCATAACGTCTATTAAAAATTAAAAACATATATATATATATATATATATTTTTTAATTTCTTATATTTTTAATATTAAAATATTATATGTATTATACATATAGGAAGAGGTACTAATGAGTCATTGTCATTGAAGCTTGGAATGAGCGGTCCTTCTAAAAAGATGACATGTGGCATACTTTTTTTTTGAATCCGACTATTAAATGTTAAGTTGGATCCATTGGAGACACTTGCTAAAAAAATCAGTCTAATCAAACATGTTTAGACTGTCCAATTAGACCCTAATTTGTAGTATTAACCCCTTAGGATTCCCTAGACCTTATTTAGGAAATAAAAATGATTGATCTTCCTTATTCGATCAATTGGTCTATAAATGTTCAATCAAGTTAATTTTTTTGTCACGTGTCTCTCAAGCAACCCGTGTTGACATCTAACAGTCAGATTTCGAAACAACTTCTCATGTGTCACATTATTAGGGATTGCCCATTATAAGCTTTAATGTACATGACAGATTAAAATGTTACTCACTCTCTCTATATATATAAATAAACTATATATGGTGGAATAGAGTCAAACCCCATGTTTGTAAAATTGATTGATACAGGCTTCCTACTTTGACTTACAATTTAACCTCACTACATAAGAGTAAAATACAAAGGACTTTGCTACTGATACGGCAAAGGGCTGAGACCACATCCAGACCGTTCATGTGATGAGCGGATCTCAAAATTTTCATAAATCTAATTTTATTTTTTTGAAATTCGCTCATCACATGCGCGGTTTCGGCCCTTTGGGGTTTCAATAGCATTTCTCAAATAGGACTTTGAATTTTCCAAATACAAATGAGCGTAAGGTTGGCTCCATCTTGCACCATATACTTGCCTGTCCGACTCGTCCATCCAGATACTAAGATCCGTGGTCTTTATTTTTCTTAGTGGCCGGCAGATCTTCTCTTTGAATCCTCCCTACCACTCCTTTTGTGCCACGTGGCAGTTGGTGGACCCAATGAGACAAGCATTTCCTACGCATATGAATGTCCTTCTGGTAGGTTGGACTGGCGAATTAGAAAGCAAAGACCCAATTATTTATTCATATTGAATTTTCTTGTGTCTGTTTTTTTTTCTTTCAGATCTTCAATAAATTAGCAGCTTTCTCTTATCATTTGCTATCCCCACACAACCCAATTCTTCCCCACTTCTCAAGAAGTCTCCCATTTTAAGCCTCTTATCTTCTCTATACCATTATCATTATTATTTCTCTATTTTTCATGGATGATGTTGAAGTTCCTCGGTATTTCATCTGTCCCATATCTCTTCAGATCATGAAGGACCCCGTAACGGTTGTAACGGGCATCACGTACGATCGGGAGAGCATCGAGCACTGGTTGGTCACCGGCAAGAACACAACATGTCCTGTAACCAAACAGACCTTGCCGAATGATCCTGACTTAACCCCGAATCACACACTCCGCCGATTAATCCAGGCATGGTGCACTGCAAATGCATCGAACGGTGTCGATCGGATTCCCACCCCGAAATCGCCTCTCAACAAGATCCATGTCCTTAAACTCATTCAAGATCTTCAGGTTCCTCAATTACAATTGATTACATTGAAGAAAATGGACGCCCTTGCAGCCAAGAATGAAAGGAACTGTAGATGCATGGTGGAAGCTGGTGTGGCTAAGGCCATGGTGTCATTGATCATAACATGTTTCAAGAAAGGGCAAACGTCTGTTCTTGAGGAAGCTCTAAGCGTTCTTCATTTTATTTGGGCTCCCACCACTGAAAAAAAGCTTCTTGTTGGTGAAAATTATGATTTGATCGATTCGATAACATGGGTTTTGCGATGCGAGATGGATAATCAGGTGGTAGTGAAGAGCTATGCAACACTAGTCTTGAAAATGATCATCGAAGTAGCAAGTACGAATCTAAAAGAGAGATTAAAGCCTGGATTCTTCAAAGCGATCATTCAGATCTTAAGAGATCGGATCTCTCAACAAGCTATTAAGGCTGCCCTGCATGTATTACTAGATTCATGCCCTTGGGGAAGAAATAAAATGAAGATTGTCGAAGCTGGTGCAGTTCTAGAGCTCATCGAACTCGAACTGGGTATGCCCGAAAAGAGGACCACGGAGCTAATCTTTGGTGTATTGGATCATCTATGTTCCTGTGCTGATGGGCGGGATCAGCTTCTGAGTCATGCAGGTGGCATCGCCGTGGTATCGAAAAGGATCCTGAGAGTTTCTCCTGCGGCAGATGATCGAGCAATTCATATTCTTGCATTGATCTGTAAATTCTCTGGGACAAATAAAGTTCTTCATGAGATGTTGAGGATTGGAGCTGTTACAAAGCTCTGCATGGTTCTTCAAGCAGACACTGCAACATATATGAAAGAAAAAGCTAGAGATGTCCTCAGATTGCACTCTAATGTGTGGAACAACTCCCCTTGCATTGCTGTGTATCTGTTAACAAGGTATCGCAGGTGATAATGAAAAACCATTACCCTATGTTTGGTTATAGAGAAAATAAGTGAAAACATGGAAAAGAAAAGAAAATTGGACAAAACACAACTAAAAATTGTATTAGAAATCCAAAATTTTATTTTCTTTTCCATGTTTTCAGCTATTCTCTCAACAACCAAAAATAGCATTAGGGTTTTCTAAATGTTTCTTTTTTTTGGTTGAAACTCTCTCTTCTTGTTGTAACTGTATATGAGTTAAGGATTTTGCTAGGCCCCCTTAATTGCCCCAATTTAGGAAAAGGAGACAAGCATGGCTCACAGTCAACCACTGTTGTTAACATGTCATCTGCAACTAGCTAAGATACCCCACTTTGCTTTTCCAAAAGATGAAAATTACATTCTTTGGATGCATTTTTCTCAATTGATGAAATTATCCCTCCCTCTACATCGGTGTTTTTTTTTTCAAAATACAAAATGCCATTCTTTACATTTATGCTTTCAATTGATGAAATTACCCATATCAGCATGTCAAAATATCATTGGAATACCTACTGCTCCATTTGTTTGTACTTCAAATATTTACAGTACAAGATTATTTATTATGTATATGATTTTACAATTAAGAGATAAATTTTCATTGACTTTTTATTGTTTGGTTTCATCCTTGAAAATATTGTTTGGTTTCATCTTCAAAAATAAGCTAGAAAGTAGATTTATTTCACTTCAGGATATTTGGATCAAAACAAATTGTGTAGGAAAATTAGTCTTTACAAGTTTTTCCAGTTAACATAAATAAACAACCCTCCAAATCCCTGGAATCTATTGAACACACTCCCAAACCTGAGAACAGTATCCTATCTACTAAACAACTCTTGAGGAGACAAAGGTGACTTTCCTAAGAACAAAAGTCCATACGTCGTCACTTACTCCATGTGGTTTTTTTGAAACATCACTTCAGATTGCCTTTATATAGATATCCCAAACCCCAATCTCTGAAAATCAACATCAATTTGCCAATACATCCAATGCTCACATTAAGCCCCTCAAAAACCATAATCATACTATCAAAATCCTATCTTCCGTATAAAAAGCTAGCAATGAATAACCATATGGGTCATCCCATATTATCATCAAAATTACCTTCAATCCCAATCAGAACTGCAACCAGATCTTCGAGTCAGGACGGAAACTCCACCCCAATTTTTGCCTCCATAATAGGAACCGTGAAATAATAGTCGGTAAAGCCAATGGTATGGGGAGAAAACTCTCAAAATGAATTGGCCCAGATTCAGTGGAAGGACTCCAAAATCAATCATTAGATATTGAAAATATAAAATACTAAGGAAGTAAAAGAAATAGATCAACCAACACCTGTAATTTGCCGAACTATCCAAAATGAAGCAACAAATACAAAAGAATTACCATAATTAGCATCAAAGAAAGCAACTCAGATTAGTTACAAATAGCAAGTATGGAATACAATCAGACTTGAGAGAGAAACAATAATAAATAAATAAATAAAAGAGCAATAAACACTTGGTAGTGGAGAAGGTGAAGGAGAGGAACAAAAGTATAAGAAAAAAATAAGAAACAAACTTACTATTGAGTGAAGATTAGAGGAGGGGTAGTTAGAGACGTGGGAAGGTAGACCGAAGATTCAGGGATGAGGGTGGTTAGATTTAGAGACGTGTGTGAGAGAGAATTAGTTATTGATATTGGAACAACCATGTTATTTGTTGAGAGATACCTATTTACCTGGCGAAACAATGCAAATGATAGAAAATGCTATTTCTGAAATTTAATAATTTAAGTATAGTATTTTGGAAAATACTTCAACCAACATTCTATCCCTCATTCTCCCATTATAATAGTAGAGATATACCTAAATTTGCTTTCATGTACCTATGAATGTCAACCATATTGTTTTTAATTTTTTGGTATCATGACCTTTCAAATAAAATGTCTAAAATATGCAAAATAAAATGAACAATGTCATTCATATATGATTGCATATGTTTAGGGGGAGCTAACCTGAAAATTTTAATTGAAATTATATATTGAGGAGGAGCTTATTCCAATTTCATTATATTATTATGTCATCATAAAAAACTTAATGATTACTAACCTTAGATACCCTTAATAATTTTGATGAAAACAGATTAATAAAATGATCATTGTGGTACTAATGGTTCTATCAAGTTTTCTCGAAAATTAGATTATAAAAATATTAGCACACCTTGCAAGACATGAAGAATGAAAATGATCTTAAGCATTCAAGATGGATCAACAAAAAGCAAACCTTCAACCAAATGCAAGTCATCAATTCAAAGATGAAAACTACTTCAAATCAAAGCTTAAAGAGCCAAATTCAAGATCATGAATTACTTGAAGCCAAAAAAAAAAATCTAAAGAAAGAACTCTTGGAAGATCATGAAGGCAAAGTCAAATTTAAAGATCCAAGATCAAGTTGAAGAGCAACTCTCAAGAATCCTTTAATAGTCTTATTTTTATTTTTACGAGAGTCTAGGACTTATATAAGAATTCCTCAAAAGTATGATAAGTTGAATGCTCAAATACCTAGATTGATCATAGGATCCTAAGACCATAATTGTATATCTTTCTAAGGCCCTATGATATTATAAAAAATGGTAAAAATCATGGTAAAGGTAAGTCAAGTGACCTTGAAAAAGGTCCCCATCATTTAGACCATTTAAAGATGAGATTACAGAGATAATCTCATCAACGAATTACAGGCCGTCTGAAATTTCGATGACGGAATCAGGCGCAGAAGCCACTGTCTCTGCTCTGTTCTTGATTCGGCGATGAATTGAGGTTGCCCTCACAATCTCGTCGACAAAATCTTGCGGGAAACACAAAAATTGTGGTAATAGCTAGTTTTCGTATTAAATGTTTCACCAAATGCTAGAATCATCTGAGAATTATAAATTGAGTTCATTTATGAACTAAAAACAACTCTTGAACAACTATTCATCAAAGTATTAACTCTCATCAATTCTCACCAACCTTAATTAATTCATTCTATTGAGAAAACCTAGAAATCAAATCTTTATTTTGAGTCATTCAACTCCTTCAAAGTCAATCTTTTTAGCTCAGTTAAGGAGCAAATTTTTGAATTGAAATCAATTTCAAATACATTGTATTGTAAAATCAAGAACCAATGGATTCTGATATTGAAGCGGGAAGCTTCGGGAAAGTCAAGAGAGGATTGTTCTCTTACAAATCAGATCTGATCTTCACCCGTAAGGGGATTGTAAAAGTTTGATCTTCACTCGTAAGAAGATCGGCGATTAGTAAATCATGGTGAATCCTTGAACTAGGAACCTTAAGGCGGGTTGTCGAACCTCGAGAACAAATTCTTTGTGTTTGCATTCTTTTACCTTCTCCTTACTTTATTGCTTTACATTGTTGGTAGAATTGCTTAATCCATATTCCTTTTTAATTAGTATAATTCAAATTCCGTAAATAGGGAATAAGAAGAAATTTAAATTACCAAGACCCTATACACCCCCCCTCTAGGGTCGAATACTTGGGCAACATATTTTCCTTGCAACATCTCATACTGAGGTGTGGTATTCAAATTGGTGACATGGCATGCTGACCTTGCGGTAAATTATTTATTATTCTAAGCCATCATTTTCTTTGTCCAACCCCGACCCATAAATGGGTTCAAAAGTTATAATTAGAGCGGTCCAATAAGAATTTGTTAGACGTATCTATCGCTTTGACCACGTGTTTTGCCAACTATACAACATGATCTGGCAAGTGTCTCCAAGTTGTGGTGGACTCCGCGTGAGAGCAGAATTTTTCGGGATGGGATTTCTTCTAGCCCTCGCCAGATGAAACCCGATTGGCCTCCATCCAATAGGTCAACATGTGTCCCTTCTGACACTCTTTAATTGTAGTTGAGGTGTGTGTGTGCGGGTGAATGGTGTGTTTTCCTTCCGTTTGACTGTAGTTTTGCCTTGTGATAATTGTTACCTTAACCAAAAAAAAACAAGTGAGCCAGCTGGGAAATCAACTCATCTGTCAAATGACACGGGTCAAATGTTACAGAATGCACTTGGAAATGGATGTGCATGGTGGGACGTCAGTTTCTCATTGCTGAAACTTTATTCTGACACTATAGCAGTGCTCGATTGCATTACACCACGGAAAAAGATTACCTCTGGTGGCTGCCCGAGCTAAGCACTTGGGCATCCACAAACCATAAGGCAGCTAGTGTTTTTAAAGGTGAAAGATATCAAATGGGGAGAAGTCAAAATCAAGGAGAGACGATAAAATGACTTCTCACCTAAATTATCGCCAGAGCTAATCTTTTTCCCTCAAGTACATATGGTGTCCCTGCAGACACCTGAAGGGACTAGTCTTTGCTTCAAATAGTTTGGGCATCCTTACAAAAAAAAAAAAGTTCATAATCTTGCAAAGAATGCTACCCAAATTGATCCGTATGGGCTGCATATTATCCATTTGTACAGATCATGATGGTTTTGCTGCTTAATGATTATGCCTTATTACCACACACACAAGCGAAACAAATATAGGAAAAAGTAGAAGTTCCACACAAAATGATTTCTATTATCCGTATATGTATATTGTTCAGAGAGCTGGAGATATCTAGCATCACTTTTGCCTTCTTACCTTTGGAGAATAAAATAACAAAATCATAAGATGACATTTTTTTTTTAGGAAAATGCTATTGAGACCGCAAAGGGCCGAGCCCGTGCATGTGATGCATGGATCTCAAAATTTCAAAAACAGATTTAATAAAATTTTGAAATCCGTGTATCACAAGCACGGTCTCGGTTTGGTCTCGGCCCTTTGCGGTCTCAGTAGCAAAGTCCTTTTGTTATGCAGAATGCTACCCCAAATTCTTTCTTTCTCACTTTTTCTACTGGCCCAACAAGTGTCCTCAGTTGCCTTCCCCGCCGGTTAAATTAAGCTTCAGCAATGCTCCTTTTTATTCCCCATAGAGGCCAAATGCAATTGAGGAGATCAGTGAAACTACCAAAGTCAATCCATACTATAGATTACTGATTATCAAAACCCACGCTTTTCAAACTAAGCAAAGAAAATCTATCTCGAATGAAATTTTCTGTTTTTGAACATTATTTAGTGTTCACCCATGTATATACATAAGAAATGGGCTCTTTCTCCTAATATGGATACGAAGAGAGTAAGTGAACAGGAATACATGAAGAGTTCTTCCAATCCCTAGAGTGCGATCTAAGGATGTCTTGTGCCTTCTCCTTGACCTTTATGCTACAGTCCATTTGTAGCACCAAACACAACTTTGAGACAACACCGGCTTGCAACATTTCCTGAAGAACATTTGAAGTTGCAGAGAACTTAGAAATTGAAGAGAGTATTCTCACTCCACTTTCACTTGCCAATTGTGAAACCCTAAGTATCTTCTTCGACACAACCACAAGCCCAGCGTCATGCTTCAACAACTCCGCTCGCCCTTCAGCACATCCGCATAGCTGATCCAACACCACCAATATCATCTCGCATGCCCTCTTCTCTATCGTGTCGAGAAGAAGCTGGACCAAAACAAAAACTGCGTCAGCCTCGACAAGTTTAACCCGGTTTCTACCCAACGGACCAAGCTCTATTAAGAGTCTCAATGCTGCGTTTGATAGAAAAGATATTTCTTAATAAACTTGGATGATTTACATTGACCCTAAATAGGGTTTATATAGATTTAACAAGATGAACTTTTATGGAAAGTAAATCAGCTTAATCTAATCATACTTGATCAAATCTAATCTACCCTTGATACTAATCTAATATTGTAATGAGATACACATACACTTGATGATATAGTGTATCTCATTCATCATATTATAATGCTCTTCTATATTCTCTAATATTCCCCCTCAAACATATGGGGATTGAAAAATCTCCACATGTTTGTCTCTAGTAGAAATCCGCTTGACACATCTTGATCTCCACTTGACACTATTGGATCTTCATTGTATGCTTGGTTGATCTACATGCCATGATGTTTGCTGCTTTAAATTGCGTGCTATGATGCGTCTACATTTGAGTACCCTGGATTTGTTGCCATGTCGTGAAGAAGGGGTCTCTAACGGGCCTGAAAATGGGCCAATGGGCCAAGAAAATCAGCCTTTAAAAAGACTTGAAATGGGCCTCTATGGGCCAAAGATACGAGCCTCTTGGGCTTGATAAATTGATCTTCATGGATCAATGAAGATGAGCCTCTCTGGGCTAGAAAAATGTGCCTCTAACAGGCTTGAGCCTGAAATTAGGCTGAAAAGGGTCTCCATGGCCTGAGTTGGTTCACTCAACTTTTCTCTTCTTTGTTTTTTTTTTTTTTTGGGTAGGGGGACATCTTGGTTGAACGTATGAAAAATAGTAGATAAGTGATAAGAGGCCACGACAATGTAAGCAACGATAGCAACTCTTCTTCTTCTTCTTTGCAAGTAGGCGATGACTAAGCAATCTCCAAGTAAAAGACGTAGGCAGAGAGACCAAGCACCCAACCATCTTCTTTCCTACACATGTGGTGGGAGGTAGAGGATGAGCACATGCTATGTGTGCCTGCAACCAAAATGGGTGCCTTGACAAGGATCTTCACTATTTAAGGTGCACTAGGAGGTAACATGCATGGTCCGTCTTCTGAACTGTGCAGATCCATGGGATGAGGCACATAAGTGCATTGAGACAATGGCATTGAAGCCTTGTTTGGGGTTCTCTCCTTCACAAGGATGTAGAACTTGTAACCCATGTTGATGGCCTTGATGCTCATGTTGATGAAGGCCAATCCGAGCACATCCAAAGGGACATGCTGAGATTACGCGCCAAACTTTTTTTTTTTTCAGAAACAGCCTAACAACAGTAAAGATCTTGTAGCAGCATCAAAAGCTTTTGATTGCAAAAGCGAGAAAAAAAAAATAAAAAAATAAAAAACAAGGATTGACGAGTAGAGAGGTTTAGGCCCGGCAGGCGGCAAGCGGTGCCACCCGCCGGCAAAGGAAAATCAATAGGATTGAAATCAAATCAAGGTCCGATCGACCCGCTCTGATACCATGATAGAAAAGATATTTCTTAATAAACTTGGATGATTTACATTGACCCTAAATAGGGTTTATATAGATTTAACAAGATGAACTTTTATGGAAAGTAAATCAGCTTAATCTAATCATACTTGATCAAATCTAATCTACCCTTGATACTAATCTAATATTGTGATGAGATACACATACACTTGATGATATAGTGTATCTCATTCATCATATTATAATACTCTTCTATATTCTCTAATAGCGTTAGAGGCCTGGTGGGAGATCTGATCTCGCAAGAGATGCACTATCTCAGTGAAGAATTCAGATCTCAAGCTGATCAATTGGATAGGATCGGCCACCTCAAACATTGATTTTAATAGCAATGTGGCATAACCTTGAGACTGGTAGCTCCCACGTTGCAAGACTTGCATCAAGGACTCGATAAATTCACCATGTTTGCCAAGGAGATTCTTGAGGCCTGCTACTGAAATTTGGAGATAAGAAAGAATGCTTAATGCTTCATCACTGGCTCTTGTTAACTCAAAACCGTCATCTGATGATCCTTCTATAGCCATGAAACTGTCGTTCTTTATAATTGAAGACAAGAATTCTATTGCACCTGCAGCCTCCATACATCTTTGGTTACTTTCACTTTCGGATGCAACCAATCTGAGCTTCTGAAGAGATTTCATCTGCAACTGGGGAACCCTAGAATCATTCAGCAGTTTCACGATCTGGGTCTTGTCAATGGGTGGCTTTGGGGTCAGAATTCGTTCGACTCCATGTGAAGCATTAAGGGTGCACCATGCTTGGATCAATCGTCGAACAGTGTGGTTGGGAGTAAGATCGGTATTGGACAATACCTGTTTCGTGATTGGGCATGTATTTTTTTTGCTAGAAAATATCCATCTCTCTATGCACTTCCGGTCGTATGTTATCCCAGTTGAAACCGTCACTGGATCTCGCATGATTTGCAAGGAGATGGGGCAGAGAAAGTAACGAGGAACATCGATTTCATCCATTTGAAAACTAATGGAAGAAATTAAACCCAAGTTCAAGCGAACCCAAGCCAAAGAGGAAGGAATATGGAACCAAATCAAAAACAGACCCCAAAACCAAGAAAGCTTAGTTGATGAAGATGGCTAAGTAGGAGGTTAAAATTTGAAGACGATTGTACAGAGAAGGGTGGCTTTTATATGTCGTGGAGAGAGAAATTCAAAACATAAAAATCAACGCACGAGAATTTCAGCGTTGAGAGAGAGAGAGAGAGAGCATGAAGACGACTTTTCTAGATTGGTAGAAGAAAGTCCTAAAAAGAAGGTTTGAGCAAGGAGTCAAATCCTCTATGGTGATGCATGTACTTGGGAAAACTGGTGGTGATGGTGTACTTGTGGAAATTGGCGGTGATGCGTGATGTATGTACTTCTTCATTTTGACTTTCTCTCTCTACAATCGGATCCTCTCTCTTCTCTTTCACTCGTGTTTTTTTATTGCATCTTGAGAACCACTCATTCATAGAGATTAAGGTCTTTAACAAGATTAAGGTTGTTGGCTGCCTCTTATTATTTGGTTGACCTTTGATGCTTTGGTTGAGCTCTTTTTTGGCCAACACGATCGAATCACAGCCAATCGCAATTGGCTGTGATTCGATCTTCTATTCGGTATGTTCTTCTGCCGACACATATAAAGCTTGGCATTTTGTACTTCGTTAGGGTAGTTGATAGGAAATTTGGGTCATTATGTTAAAGTTTTTAACAAGATTAATTATTACCATTATGAGATCTCAAGTCTTATAGTTTCTTATGTGATTTGAAATCATTTATTTTGTTGCATTTGAAGTCTTACAAGAATTGTAACAAAATGATGATATATCAAGTTTTTCAAAGAAAATACATATTGTCAAATAACAAATTAGGAAAGTGTCGGACCTTATACATCTCGCCAAAAAAATGGACCCTTATTACCAAATGAGTCCATGTGGTACAATTCAAAAGTTTTCAAATCATATCCTTTTCTATAATGTAATAAAATAAAATAATTGTTTGAGGTTACTTGTAAGTAGGGTTGCACTCAAGCCATGCTTTCTCGTTGGCTCATTCAAGTTTCCATTTCTAGCAGTTCTTCTCAATTGGGTGTTGGGTGGTCGATCAGGGCGCTTTTGTCATTTTCCTAGTCCAACTAATAAATGGATTCAACACTTAGATTCATAGGACGCATTTAGATAAAGAATTTATCAGACTTATTTATGGTTTGACCACGTGCTATATAAAAAATTGATTTTCTCATATGACACGGGATATTCTCCGATAGTTGCTGGAGTATTCTTGCTTGCACAAGAGTATATGTGATAGTTTGGTGTGTACACTTTTTCTCCTTAAATGCCAATGATACAACGTGGAAAAGGCTAGTGCCCGCCCGAGGCCCAACCTCAGGCGTCCATTCATCGTGCGGCATTTGGCGCTAGAAAGGGGAGAAGTTATTTCATTTTCTCTCCTATTTTTTTAGTTCTCCCGTGGATATCTCTCCCTCTTTTTCTCACATTTTTATTCCCACATGGCACACGATAAATGGACCCTAGAGGTAATCTGTAGAGGTAATCTGTTGCCTGTGGAAAAACGTAAATGAAACAGCTGGTGGCCGATGAATAGGCAATGAGTTAGGGTGAGCAGTATAATTAAAATGTCAATTTGAAGACAGCCGTGTGAGACCAGTGTTATTCGACTTGGGATCATATGTAATCGCCAATGGCCACCCATAAGGGAACACGTGTTATTTTTTAATTTTCTTTAACTGTTGCTAAGATTTATTAATCCTTAGAATAAATATATTTAAGTTTAGCACTTAGAATGAATTTTTTTTTAAAAAAATATTAACCCTAAGGGTTAAAGGAATATTAAAGGCTTTATGAGTGCAATTGAACTCTTGATTTAATCATGATTAGACAGGATCCGGACTCGTGTTATTTCTTTGAGGTCAAAGTTGTTGTATGTAAAAAATGCAATATGATAATATAACAAATAAATATGAAAATAATTCAAAGTACATAAAAAGATATAAGTGATTCACCCTAATAAGGCTACATCCACCAGCTAAGATCATTAAGAATTTCCATTAAGATAACGTCCATTTTACTTTTCATCCACATTTTCTTTATTAAAACAAAAAGGCAAAAACTGGTAGGCATCAACAAAAATGGCAACATTTTTTTATCTTCTTGATTAAATTAAGAAAAATGTGGATGAGAAAGAAAGTGGATATAGAATTGTCCTTTCCACTGTGCAGTGATTACATAGTGTAGCGATTCTAAATTTCTAAATTTAATGTTAATGGTTTTTTTATTTATAATTTCTTAGTATAGGGATATTTTGGTAAATATCTTTATGGAGTATTAAAGCATTAGTAATTGTTTGACCTAGTCTAGACTAATTAAAAGGGCATAACACAATAGCAGATTTAATTTAAGCTTGTAACCAAACATCATTAGTAAGGGTATTTGGGTAAAAGGTCAAATAAGAATTTTAATATAAATAGCTAATGTTAAACCTAATTCGCTCATTTCTTAAAAAACCTAAACTAAGAGAAGACTTTTGGAGGAAGGAGATGAGCTCCTAGGGTTTGGGAGTTGTCCAAGCTTGAAGAACACGGTTCGAGGCTCGAGGAGAGAGATTTTTCATAGTGGCGGGGTGGATTTGTAGAACCCTGGAACCAAATTCACTAGGCTGTGAATAGTGCTGTGAATAGTGCTATGAATAGTGTCTTTCCAGGCCTAAAGCCTTAATGGAATTATGGCTTCATGTTTTAAAATGAAAAAAGGTTTCAATTGAATAAAAATATATAGGGAAAGTGTTTTAGGATGTTTGGGATAAATGAAACAAGAGTATACAATACTCTAAGTGTCGCAAAGAGGGAAGTATGGAAATACCCTCAACTTGAGAGAACTCTAGTTTTTTCACCATTAATCGGAATTAAGTGATTCCTAAGCTATTAGAAAGATATCGGAATCCTCTTCGAGATTCATGTTTATCACTTTTCCATATTTGGAGTCAAGGTAGGTCAAATGTGGGTTTTTAGGCATTTTTTCTGCTGAAATTCCTGACCAGTCAGATTTTAGGCAACTTTGGACCATGAACAAAGAAGAATTAAGAGTTTTGTAAAATTTGAAAGTTGTTTCCCTCGGAAATTCGAATCCAACGCAAGTTAAATCGTCAAAATACAATAAGGGAGTCAAAAGTTATGGTCCAAATACCGAAACGGGAAAAACTCTACCCAGTCAGAGTATCCACTCGTCGCCGAGTGCCTTGCACTCGTCGACGAGTGAACCAAATAGAATGCGAATATACCCTTGTCGTCGATGATTTTTAAGCCCTCGTCGACGAATGGAACCCACTTGTCGACGACTGGAGACCACTCATCGACGATTTCATGCCCAAAACGACCCAGAACTCTTCCACCGACCTTGGGAGATATTTTGAGATATTTTGTAAGGACTTTTAGGAGTTTTTGCAACCCTAGACCTATAAATATGATCTGAATTCGTGAGATTGATCTACTCAAACCTTAAGTTTGGATTTTTGAGAGATTGAAGAAGAGAAGAAGAAGAAGAAGAAGAAGAACTCTGATTTCTCAAAGCATTCTTCTCAGACCAAAGTGAAGCTCAATCCTTGCTTCTAAGGTTTGTACTTTACTAATTTTAGTGTTTTAGAGATTGGGTTTTCTACTCAAGGTGGTTCTCAAATTCTGAAATCAAAATGGGGTTTTGGTTTTGTTTTCCAATTAAGGTTCAGGCTTCTCAAAGCTTCAACCAAATTTCCTCATGCTTGATAAGTGTAAAAAACTTGCTTTTGAGGTAGATACACTCTACTATCTACCCTTGCCTATTCTTTAAATAAAACCATGTTTTATAGTGTGTTCTTAGATGAATTGGATGATGAATTCTAAGTGTTTGTAAGCTATCACTATTATTGAATTTCTATGACTATGATTCCATGTTTTTAAGCTTTCTAAGTATAGTATGATGATCACAAGCACTCTATGTCTTACATGTCTCACATGTTTTAAAGGTTTTCTCATAAGTTGGGTTTATTGAAGCATTCATAAGAAATTCTAAGAACTCACAAGCTACCAAGCTCAAAGGCATTGATAAAGCCAAACTAAGGGTTGGTCAAGGATAAGACATATCCAAGGATATGTCATATCTGGCTCAAAATAATCTCATAAGAATTTGGATAAAGCTAATGGGAAGGTTGGTCAAGGATCTTGGCAGCCCACTTCTATGTATTCGATGAAGGGTATTTATATGCCCGGCTATAAGTCCTTTCACGGGTGCTAAGGTCTGGCTCTAAGTTATGCTCATAAGTTAATCTCATAAGCTTATAAATGAATCTCATAAGCTCATAAGTGAATCTCAAAGGCTCTAAGTGGATCTCATAAGTGCTCTAAGTCTCTAAGCTCATAAGAACTCTAAGCTCACAAGAACTCTAAGGAACTCTAAGAACTCATAAGACTTGATTCTCATACGCTCATAAGACTTATAAGGTTTTGGATCTCATAAGAAACTCATAAGGAAATGGTTTTGGAATTGGTATGGAATTTCACGGATTTATATGTCCTACGATTCTATGTTTTGTATGCTCCATGATATTATAATTTCACTGTTAGCTAGTAGTTTGTATGAGACTAAGTATTCCATGCTCAGCCGAATTATTGATTTCGGCAGGTGCACGTGTTCCTTTCGACGTCTGTGGTTCGGAACCTTGGATAGAGGAAGAATACTATGAGTCGGAGCTTACCATGGATCATTACCAGGACAAGGGGGCACTAGATAGGCGACCCGATTTTGATTCTTGTTGAGAGAATGAGAGAGAGGATACTTATATTTTGATAGTATTGAGAGTGGGACTTGTCCACTCCATACTTCATATTTTGGACATGTTCTGTTGGTTCAAACTTGAACCTAACGATAAGAGTATTTTATCATAAACTGTTTCCGTTATGTGTTATAACTTGTGTACTCTGACAGGTTGATATGTATGCTTTATGTATCATACGGGATGTATGATACGGCAGTCACGAGCTAAAGTATCCCTAACTCCTAGGGGGCATTTTGGGTCACAACAAACTTGGCATCAGAGCCTAGAGATTAGTTTCCCTTGGGCTAAGTCTTCTTCTAAGTGGAAGCACATGAACTTCTTAACTTAAGTTTGATACTATGACATAATGGGTATCAAGCAAGTCCTTAGGTTAACTTGTAACTAGTTAACTCATTAGCCGAGTTAAGAACTTAGCACCGCTAGGATTTTGTTGGTATGTTTATACTATTCTATGTATACTCTAATGTATATTACGCCATATAAGGTGAGTTATCAACTGTAATATGACATGTTGATTATCTGGTTTCTAAGAAAGACTCACGTTATGCTATTGTTCTCAGGATCTAATCATAAGACGTGGCATCAGGGGTCATTGGTACCAGACTAAGGAGAATGGAGGAGAGGCACTATTGGACGATGAGAAGACTAACATCTCCCAACTTTTGGAGACTATGGTAGAGACCATGGCTATCCTTGCTGCTAGGCAGCCTACTACTACACCTACACCTGCACCTGGGTTTCCTCCAGTCCATCACACTGCTGGACTTGAGGCGTTCAGGAGTCTCCGTCCTCCTAGCTTCTATGGGACGACGGACCCGATGGTAGCCAAGGCCTGAGGGATGTAGTTGGAGAAGATTTTTTGGGCACTCCGCTGTACTGATGAGTAGAGGGTGGAATGGGCTTCCTTTGTGATGGAAGGTGAAGCTGAACACTAGTGGAGATCTGCAATGAGGCAGAGAGACGTCACCAAGGAAGGGGAGCCATGGACATGGGGAGAGTTCATGGATGTCTTCTATAAGTAGTACTTCCCGGTGTTCATCAGGGAGCAGAAGGAGTGGGAGTTTGTGTCCCTCGAGCAGGGAGAGATGACTGTGGCCGAGTACGAGGCCAAATTCACGAAGTTGTCGAGGTTTGTACCTCATATGATCGCATCTGAGCACATGCGAATTAGGAAGTTTGAGAGAGGGCTGAAGTCCTTTATTAAGGGTAGGATCGCTGTGCTCCAGGTAGGAACTTGGGGGGACATAGTAAGCAAGGCGAAGATCGTCGAGAAGGGTTCAGAGGACTTCCTCAGACGAAGAGGCATGACTAGAGGACAATCTAGTGGCTCAGTACCGCCTGAGAAGAGGGCCAAGACTGCTCCATATCAGACTTCACAACCTAGGCAGGCTCAGAGGCTTCCTTTTACCCTACAGGCACCTCGCCCTACTGCCACACAAGCCACTAGATATGCGCCACCCATATCCTCAGCATCGTCACCATTCGAGGAGTGTACTGTTTGTGGCAAGAGGCACAAGGCCAAGGAGTGTCATAGACTTTCCGGGGGTTGCTTCCACTATGGTGATCAGGGCCACATGATCAAGGATTGTCCACGGAGGTAGTTACTAGCCAGGCAGCAGGGAGTTAGACCTCTAGTCAGGCATGCTTCACAGTAGGGGTCTTCACAGGCTTCTAAGCCTCCACGACCTACCCAGCTGCCTCACCAGGCGAATCAAGGATGGGTTTTTGCCATGACCGAGTAGGATGCACATGCATCAAATAATTTTGTGCAAGGTACACTCAAGTCAAGTTGTTTAAGTTTATGAGATATTGACTATATGTGATGTATGCACATGCTTGTATAAACATGTTACTTATATGTTATGAGTCTTTATGCTTTTCTTGACGTAGTAAGTGTAATGTTCAAGCACCCTCTTGATTAGCGAGTGCTTAGCACATGTATTGATTGACACTGAATCATCGCATTCTTTTATCTCGTCTAGCTTTTTCAAGGGCTTTACCTCAGAGCCGAGTCGATTACCCCAGGAGTTGTCCATTTCGACTCCGCTCGGCAAGTCGGTGGATGTAGACAAAGTGTATCGGGGTTATGTTTTGCAAATTGGACAACATGAGTTACCAGTCGATTTGATCATTCTGGAGTTCCAAGATTTAGACTTTGACGTCATCCTAGGGATGGATTGGCTCTCGACTCATCAGGGGCATGTAGCGTGTTTTGAGAAGAGGGTGGACTTCAGGCCAGAGGGTGTGAAGCCGTTTCATTTCTGAGGGATACAGAGTAGAGACATCTCCCGTTTTGCAGCCCTTAGTCTCTCAAGTTTAGAAGTACGAGACTCCTCAACCATTCCAGTTGTAAGTGAGTTCCTGGATGTGTTTCCAGAGGTTTTACCAGGATTGCCTCTGGATCGAGAGATAGAGTTCGCTATTGAGCTTACTCCTGGTACTGCTCCGATTTCTAGGGCTCCATACAGGATGGCCCTTATTGAGCTTAAGGAGTTGAAGGAGCAATTGGAGGAATTACAGGACCTTGGATTTATCCGACCGAGTGTTTCCCTATGGGGAGCTCCTGTGCTCTTCGTGAAGAAGAAGGATGAGTCGATGCGGATGTGCATTGACTACAGGTAGCTGAACAAGGTCACGATCAAGAATTGTTATCCATTACCTCAGATAGATGATCTATTCAACCAGCTAAAGGGTGCAAGGTTCTTCTCTAAGATTGATCTTCGATTTGGGTACCATTAGTTGAAGATCAAGGTAGAAGACGTTCCCAAGACTACCTTTAAGACTCGGTATGGGCACTACGAGTTCCTGGTCATGTCTTTTAGTCTGACAAATGCGCTGACTGCTTTCATGGATTTGATGAATCGGGTATTCAGACCATCTCTCGATCGATGTGTGATCGTGTTCGTTGATGATATCCTTGTGTATTCCAAGACACGAGATGATCATGCGAGAGACCTCCACCTTACATTGTAGACTCTTCGAGAGCATAGCCTGTATGCTAAGTTAAGAAAGTGCGAGTTTTGGTTGGAGAAGGTGGCATTCCTTGGCCACATGGTGTTTGCTGAGGGTATCTCAATCGACTCTACGAAGATAGAGGCAGTGATGAACTGGAAGAGGCCAAAGAGTATTACCGAGATTCGCAGTTTTCTTGGCCTAGTAGGGTACTACAGGAGGTTTGTGGAAGGATTCTCTAGCTTAGCAGCTCCGTTTACTTATCTCACGCAGAAAAATGCTAAGTTCACTTGGAGCGAGAAGTGTGAGGCGAGCTTCAGAGAGTTGAAGAAGAGACTTACTACAGCCCCTGTTCTTACAGTCCCATCTGAGAATGGTGGTTTTGTAGTCTACAGTGATGCATCACTTATCAGCCTAGGATGTGTTCTGATGCAGCATGGGAAGGTCATTGCCTATGCATCATGGCAGTTGAAAGACCATGAGAAGAACTATCCTACGCACAATCTAGAGCTTGCTGTAGTTGTTTTTGCACTGAATATTTGGCGTCACTACCTGTATGGGGAATAGTTGGAGGTGTTCACGGATTACAAGAGCTTGAAGTATCTGTTTTCCCAGAATGAGCTAAATCTGAAGCAGCGTCGATGGGTGGAATTCATAAAGGACTATGATTTATCAATCCAATACCACCCGGGGAAGGCAAATGCAGTAGCTGACGCCCTTAGCAGGAAGTCTTCCAGACACTTAGCTCATATGATGGTTCTTGAGTGGAAGATGTTGGAGGAAATGGCGAATCTCGATACTAACTTCAGCATACCTACTTTTGGGCCAATCATGACTAATCTTACGGTCAAGACTTATATCCTGGTTCAGATTAAGGAGTTGCCGAGTTCGGATGGGGAGGTTCTTACTTACTGAGACAAGTCGGGGAGCAGTGGCAGTCAGGAGTTTGCTTTGAATGGTGATGGTGCCATCACATTGAAAGGCAGGTTGTGTGTTCTTGCTGACATGATGTTGAGGAGTGAGATCTTAGATGAGGATCATCGATCCAAGTACATGGTACATCCTGGGGGTACTAAGATGTACCAGAATCTCAAGAGGCACTACTGGTGGTGAAACAAGAAGAGCGAAGTGGCAGAGTACGTGGCTCGTTGCTTGGTGTGTCAACAGGTGAAGGCAAAGCATCAGAGGCCAGCAGGTCTTTTACAGTTGTAAAGTCCATGTTTTTTGAGTTGGTATATTCCGGTGTCAAAACAAGTGAGTCTAGGTGTCTAGGTATGTGTCTTGTGTCATTGCCTTCAAGTATCCACGACAAGTGAAGTTGAAGACCGAAGAAGACCCGTTGAAGTCTTGGTTGATCATTTCCTTCATCGGATGGTAAGTGACCTAGATACCATACTACCATAGGTGGGAATTGACTTAGAATAATTCTAATATCATACCTTAGGTGGTAAGTGACCTAAACTAATCATACGGACCCTAGGTGATTAGATAAACAGTGCAAAACTCGTTTAAAAATCTAAATTTTTTTTTAAAACCAAGGTTGCTTGTTTTTGGCATATCTCCCAAACCTTAGCTCGGATTTTTCTCCATAATATGTCAAAATGACCGTGTCGAAAAGAGCTACAACTTTTATGAAGGATATGAGACCCAAAAATGAAGTTTCAATTTCAGATTGGCACCTAAGGGTCAACCCTAACCATTGAGGGTCGACCCTGGGTATAAGAAAATTTGTATGGTGAAAATGGGTAGAGAGTTGGATTTTTGAGGGTCGACTGAACTGCATACTTGGGTCAGCCGAACTAACCCCCAGGGTTGACCCTGATATGGGAGTTTTTGCCAAATCGATTTTTCTTCCTATTTGTGGTTTTTAATCACTTTTAAGCAACTTCTAATTATGGTTTTTGATTCCCTATATATGGTGAACCCTTCTAGTTTGTGGGGTACAACTTTAGGAGAGTATAGAGAGGGTTTTTAACTCCTTCTTCTAGAGTTCATAAAAACTCTGAAAAACTTAGTGTTCTCCTCTCCTTTGTTAGTGCATTCAACCTAGAGTTTGCAAGCCCAAAGTTCTAATTTTGCTTGTTTGGACTTGTGCTTTAAAGGAATCCATCTAGGTATCGATTTCTATCAAACCATCAACCCATTCTGGATAGAACACCTTAGCCAGAGTGTTTCGAAGCCTTTGCAAAGGAGATTGATCCGAGACGGATCGTGGATTTGTGAATTGGTGAATCCCTAACCATCTCCTTGACTTTGTGAGATTCTCAACTCAAACTCAAGATTTGGGATTCACCAAATTGTTGTTTTTTCAATTGGTATCAGAGCGGGTTCACTAACTTGTTAGTGTTATCTTGTCTCATATATTTTGTGAATATGAATCTCCAAAGAGAGGGAGGATCCATCTCTTGCCCCCCATTATTTGACAGGAATAATTATGCCTATTAGAAAGCTCGAATGAGAGCGTTTCTAAAATCATTAGATGAGAGAGTATGGTTCTCCATTGAACAAGGTTGGACCCATCCAACAAAGACTATAGATAATTACACCATCCTTAAACCTTCTTCTGAATGGACCAATGTAGAGCTTAGGATCGTAGATGGAACAGTAAGGGTCTAAATGCAATCTTCGCTGCTGTCACACTCGAAGAATTTCGACGTATTTCTAAGTGTGACACTTCGAATAAGGCATGGGACATTCTTCAAATTACCCATGAAGGGACTACAACTGTCAAGATCTCCAAACTTCAATTGCTGACCTCTAAGTTTGAAAAGTTGATGATGTATGATAATGAAACTTTTGATAGTTTTTATGCTAATTTGAGTGACAATGTCAATTCTAGTTTCAATCTAGGGGAAAGAATTCCAGAGTCCAAAATTGTTAGGAAAATTTTGAGATCTCTACCTGAGAGATTTCGATCGAAGGTTACCATCATCGAGGAGAGCAAAAATGTTGATGCTCTCAAACTTGAAGAGTTGGTTGGTTCTCTCCAAACCTATGCGTTAAATCTGAACCCATCTAAGAAACCAAAATCCATTGCCTTGAAATCCGTCAAGGAATCCATAGATGGTTCAAATAGTGACTCTAAGAATGAAGAAGAAGAGTTGGCTTTATTTGCAAAGAAATTTAAAAAAAATTTGAAACTTAATAAGAGATTTAATCTGAAAGGACAAAAATCTTTTGAAAAGCCCAAGTCCAAGCACTTTGAAAATAAGAAACATCTTAAAAGTGTGGTCAAGAAACCCCATTCTGTTAAGAGGTCTATTTTCCAATCTATAGGTGTTTGACTTATCTCAATAGTGTGACCTTGGATGACCAATCTAGAATGACCATTTTGTTAGTCATCCACATTTTGTGTATCCTCTATGAGCTAAAATTGTAGCAATGAAAAGGACTACCTAATGGGCTAGTATGAAAGTTACTATTGGATGCAAACAGTATGAAATGGCTACCTAGGTGGACAGTAGGTATCTATCTAGGTCACTAGAGTGAAAGCCCCTACTGCTAATAGCCAGGACTACCTACCTAGATAGTGTGAAAGCTGTCATTGCATGAAAAGATATGATCCGATAAAGATCATCAAAAGAAATCTTACAAACTTTGGAGGTATTTGACCAAAAATAAAAGAAAAATATTGAGTCAAATAAAATGGAAAATGAGCACCAAAATGTAAAAAATCAATATATCTGGTTCTAACTAGGTTTGACTTCTATGATGTATATCTCCGGGAGTCCCCTTAGTGGTTAATGTCATGTCCTTGGATAGAGAAAGAAACCTTGATCCAGTATCTTGTCAGACCACCACTACACACATAATGCTTCACTTTTGAACTGTTCACTAAATGTGTCTAAGTGAATTAGCAATAATTTAGCCTTCCGTGAGATTTAGTTAGATGTGTATCATCAGTCGGACTAACTAATCATGTTCTTCATTGGATTTGTAATTTTAAATTACTACTGCTTGGAATGCTTTTGATGCATGTTTGTGTGGCACATGATACCTTTTTAGTATTATTTCTATATGTGTCCTTATTAGTTAGCATGGGCCTTTCTACCATAAGTGCCCTGTTTTTGGTGGTCTCCTTGATCTTAGGGGGAGAAGATCAAGCTGAGTTGTTGAGGGGGAGTTTGTGATTGAAGTGTTGAGGGAGAGTTTGTGCTTTATATTTCTATTTTGTTCCCCACTCTTTAGTCCCCTCATTGTCTGCTTTTGATTGGTTGTACTGTGGTTGCCTTGATATTTCATATTTACTAAATTGGTATATTTTTTCAAATATTGGCTTCCTGCCTTCCTTTGGTAATTGTGCCAAAAAGGGGGAGAATGTTAGGGTAGTATTTCCCTAGTTCAATACATTCCTTGCTTCACTTGTGGTTACTTATTTTCATATTCCACACATGCTTCATTGGGTGTCTTGTTTATGAGCATGTGTAGGTGCAGGATAGTAGCAGATTGATTTTACTTGACAAGAGCTTCAGTGTCTTCATTTAAGTTGATTTGTCAATTGGTGTTATGTAAAATTTTTGATGTAAAAGTGTTGGAGTCATATAATGTCCTAATTTGCCTTTTTGATGTATTTGGGTGAGTTTGTGTCAAGTCATGTACTTCAGTTTGGTTTTGTCACGGAATTGCCAAAGGGGGAGATTGTAAAGTTCATGTTTTTTGAGTTGGCATATTCCGGTGTCAAAACAAGTGAGTCTAGGTGTCTAGGTATGTGTCATGTGTCATTACCTTCAAGCATCCACGACAAGTGAAGTTGAAGACCGAAGAAGACCCGTTGAAGTCTCGGTTGATCATTTCCATCATAGGATGGTAAGTGACCTAGATAACATACGACCATAGGTGGGAATTGACTTAGAATAATTCTAATATCATACCTTAGGTGATAAGTGACCTAGACTAATCATACGGACCCTAAGTGATGAGATAAACAATGCAAAACTTGTTTAAAAATCTGAAATTTTCAAAAAAACCAAGGTTACTTGTTTTTGGCATATCTCCCAAACCTTAGCTTGGATTTTGCTCCATAATATGTCAAAACGACCGCGTCGAAAAGAGCTATAACTTTTGTAAATGGTGCAAGACCCAAAAACAAAGTTTCAATTTTGGGTTGGCACCTCAGGGTCGACCCTGACCATTGAGGGTCGACCTTGGGTATAAGAAAATTAGTATGGTGAAAATGGGTAGAGAGTTGGATTTTTGAGGGTTGACCCTTGAGGATGGTTCGGGCGACCGAACTGCACACTTAGGTTGACCGAACTAACCTCTAGGGTCGACCCTGATATGGGAGTTTTTTCCAAATCGATTTTTCTTCCTATTTTGGGTTTTTAATCACTTTTAAGCAACTTCTAATCATGGTTTTTGATTCCCTATATATGGTGAACCCTTCTAGTTCGTGGGGTACAACTTTGGGAGAGTATAGAGAGAATTTTTTACTCCTTCTAGATTTCATAAAAACTCTAGAAAACTTAGTGTTCTCCTCTCCTTTGTTAGTGCATTCAACCTAGAGTTTGCTAGCCCAAAGTTCCAATTTTGCTTGTTTGGACTTGTGCTTTGAAGGAGTCCATCTAGGTGTTGATTTCTATCAAACCATCAACCCGTTCTATATAGAACACCTTGGTCGGAGTGTTCTGGAGCCTTTGCGAAGGATATTGATCCGAGACGGATCGTGGATGTGTGAATTGGTCAGTGGAATCTGAAGCCGTCATTGACGGAGATCGATCGGAAGATCATGGACTGTTTTCGAGACACAAAGAGTAGTACGAGCAGCTGCGGTTGATCACGGGACTTGTGAGTATGTGATGAATCTTCGAGGCGTAGAGGACTAGAACTGAAGGATCGTAGTGTCGAGTGCGAATGAGTCAAGTTCGAGTCTTGTAAGTTTTTGTTTACTCTGTCTTAGTGGATTGTCATGGCTGGACTAGTTCCCATGATTTTTTCCGGAAGGTTTCCATGTAAAAATCCTTGTGTTGTGGTTTGCTTGGCTTTCTATTATTCGCACTTAAAGTACATCATCCCTTTAATTAATAAACTTAATTGTTAAAACATAGACTTATACGGAGCCCTAACCATCTCCTTGACTTTGTGAGATTCTCAACTCAAACTCAAGATTTGGGATTCACCGAATTGTTGTTTTTTCAACAATCCCTCCCTATTCCAGAATAGAAATAGGAGAATATCTCGATGGACTTCATAGTTGGCTTCCCAAGGACGACAAGGGGCTCTGATGCTATCTGGATTGTAGTTGATCGGTTGACAAAGTTTGCACATTTCCTACCCTATCAGACTACGTACAACATGAGCCGGCTTGTAGCTTTGTACACCAAGGAGGTGCTTCGGCTGCACGGGGTATCAGTTACCATTTTTTTTGATCGGGACCCAAGGTTTACTTCCAGATTCAGGAAGAGCTTTCAGAATGCTATGGGTCCTCAGTTAGATTTCAGCACCATCTTTCATCCTCAGACTGATGGGCAGACTGAGAGGGTGAACCAGGTGATTGAGTACATGCTTAGAGCTTGCATGTTAGACTTCCAAGGTAGTTAGGAGGATCATTTGTCTTTGGTTAAGTTCACCTACAACAACAGTTACCAAGCGAGCATCCAGATGGCACCTTTCGAGGCCTTGTATGGGAGAAGTTGCAGAGCTCCTCTTTACTGGGACGAGGTTAGTAAGAGAAATGTATTGGGTCTTGAGTTGATCGAGCAGACCGCAGATAGGGTCAAGATCATTCGGGAGAGGTTGAAGACAGCCCAGGATCGACAAAAGAATTATGCTGACACTCGCCGCAGAGACTTGGAATTCCAGGTCGGAGATTGAGTCTTTGTGAAGATTTCTCCGAGTCGCGGAATCATGAGGTTCGGTAAGAGGGGGAAGCTTAGCCCGAGGTATGTGGGACCTTTTAAGGTGATCACACGCGTCGGAGAGGTCACTTACAGAGTGGCTTTACCTCCTTACATGGTGGCGGTCCACAATGTCTTTCATGTTTTCATGCTTCGGAAATATGTGTCAAACCCTTATCATGTCATTGATCTTGATCCTATGGAGATTTGAGAGGATCTCACATTAGTGAAGCAACCGGCTCAGATCTTGGATCATTGAGATCAAGTCTTGCGCAATAAGACTATTCCACTTGTTCTTGTGAAGTAGCAGCATTATTCCAAGGAAGAGGCTACATGAGAGCGTGAGGCCAAAGTGAGGGAAAAGTACCCTCACTTGTTTGTATAGTTCTTTTATTGGATTATATGTATTTTGCTTCTTGGTATGTTTTTGTATTGTCCTAATTTGAAGGATGAAATTTCTGTAAGGGAAGGAGGATGTAGAACCCTAGAACCAAGTTCACTAGGTTGTGAATAGTGATATGAATAGTGTTTTTCAAGGCCTAAAGCCTTAATGGAATTATGGCTTCATGTTTTAAAATGAAAAGAGGTATCAAATGAATAAAAATATGTAGGGAAAGTGTTTTAGGGTGTTTGGGATAAATGAAACAAGAGTATACAATACTCTAAGTGTCGCAAAGAGGGATGTATGGAAATACCCTCAACTGGAGAGACCTCTAGTTTTCTCACCACTAATCAGAATTAAGTGATTCTTGAGCCATTAGAAAGATATCAGAATCCTCTTTGAGGTTCATGTTTATCACTTTTCCATATTTAGAGTCAAGGTAGGTCAAATGTGAGTTTTTAGGCATTTTTTTCTATTGATATTCGTGACTAGTCAGCTTTTAGGTAACTTTGGACCATGAATAAAGAAGAATTAGGAGTTGTGTAAAACATAAAAGTTCTTCTCCTTTGAAAGGCGAATCCAATGCAAGTTGAATCATCAAAATCTAATAAGCGAATCAAAAGTTATAGTCAAAATACAAAATCAGGAAAAACTCCACCCAGTCAGAGTATCCACTCGTCGCCAAGTGCCTTGGACTCATCGACGAGTGAACCAAACAGAATGCAAATTTACCCTGTTCGTCGATGATTTTTAACCCTCATCGATGAATGGAACCCACTCGTCAATAACTTGAGACCACTTGTCGACGATTTCATGCCCAGAACGACCCAGAACTCTTCCACCGACCTTAGCACGGACCTAATTCAGAGATATTTTGAGATATTTTGTAAGGAATTTTAGGGGTTTTTGCAACCCTAGACCTATAAATAGGATCTAAATTTGTGGGATTGACCACGATTGATCTACTCAAACCCTAAGTTTGGATTTTTGAGAGATTGAAGAAAAGAAGAAGAAGAAGAAAACTCTGATTTCTCAAAGTGTTCTTCTCAGACCAAAGTGAAGCTCAATCCTTGCTTCTAAGATTTGTACTTTACTAATTTTAGTATTTCAAAGCTTGGGTTTTCTACTCAAGGTGATTCTCAAATTCTGAAATCAAAAAGGGGTTTTGGTTATATTTTCCAATTAACGTTCAGGCTTCTCAAAGCTTCAACCAAGTTTCCTTAAGCTTGATTCTTGTTCCACAGAAGTGTAAAAACTTCCTTTTGAGGTAGAGACACTCTACTATCTACCCTTGCCTATTCTTTAAATAAAACCATGTTTTATAGTGTGTTCTTGGATGAATTGGATGATGAATTCTAAGTGTTTGTAAGCTATCACTATTATTGAATTTCTATGACTATGATTCCATGTTTTTAAGTTTTCTAAGTATAGTATGATGTTCACAAGCACTCTATGCAATCTATGTCTTATATGTCTCGCATGTTTTAAAGGTTTTCTCATAA
This sequence comes from Tetracentron sinense, assembly GCA_015143295.1. NCBI lineage: Eukaryota > Viridiplantae > Streptophyta > Magnoliopsida > Trochodendrales > Trochodendraceae > Tetracentron > Tetracentron sinense. The sequence continues at coordinate 25,585,320 of CM026562.1, forward strand.
GTTGGGTTTATTGAAGCATTCATAAGAAATTCTAAGAACTCACAAGCTACCAAGCTCAAAGGCATTGATAAAGCCAAACTAAGAGTTGGTCAAGAATAAGGCATATCCAAGGATATGTCATATATGACTCAAAGTAATCTTATAAGAATTTGGATAAAGCCAACGAGAAGGTTGGTCAAGGATCTTGGCAGCACATTTCTAAGTATTCGATGAAGGGTTTTTATATGCCCGACTCTAAATCTTTTCACAGGTGCTAAGGTCGGGCTCTAAGTTATGCTCATAAGTTAATCTCGTAAGCTCATAAGTGAATCTCAAAAGCTCTAAGTGGATCTCATAAGTGCTCTAAGTCTCTAAGCCCATACGTCTCTAAGCTCATAAGAACTCTAAGCTCACAAGAACTCTAAGGCACTCTAACAACTCATAAGACTTGATTCTCATACGTTCATAAGACTCATAAGGTTTTGGATCTCATAAGAAACTCATAAGGAAATGGTTTTGGAATTAGTACGGGTTTTCACGGATTTCTATGCTCTACAGTTCTATGTCTTGCATGCTCCATGATATTATTATTTCACTGTTAGCTAGTAGTTTGTATGCGACTGAGTATTCCACACTCAGCCGAATTATTGACTTCGGCAGGTGCACGTGTTCTTTTCGACGTCTGTGGTTCGGAGCCTTGGATAGAGGAAGAATACTACGAGCCAGAGCCTACCATGGATCATTACCAGGACGAGGGGACACTAGATAGGCGACCCGATTTTTATTTCTGTTGAGAGATTTAAAGAGAGGATACTATAGTTTGATAGTATTGAGAGTGGGACTTGCCCACTCCATACTTCAGATTTTGGACAAATTTGTTTGTTCAAACTTGAACCTAATGATAGGAGTATTTTATTATAAACTATTTCTGCTTTGTTTCCACTATGTGTTATAACTTGTGCACTCTGACAGGTTGACATGTATAACTTATGTATCATACCGGATGTATGATACGGCAATCACGAGCTAAAGTGTCCCTAACTCCTAGGGGGTATTTTGGTTCGCAACACGATTCATTCAAGAAAACCCATTTGGGTAGATTTCCCCTTCTTGAAATCCTAAATCTCTAGAGTTGTTGCAAGTAAACACTCATTTAATCCTTACATTCATATTAGAATCCTGTTTAACGATGTATTGAAGTATTTTGATTGGTTAGACACAAACTACAGTGAAATCAGAGTGATTTTGAGGATTTTGGGTGGAAACGAGGGTTTTTTCTGAAATCTATTGCAGACCGTTCGAAAGGTCTTAGCAATGTTTGAATGGTGTTTATTTATGTTAACTTAGGTGTCTTGCAAAGAGTCTCTGTAAATCCATATTTTGGTATTGACTTATTCCGTTGTTAAAACAGTATGTCATGTGTCTTGTGTCCTTGCCTACAAGCATCCAAGAAAAGTGAAAATGAAAACCAAAGATGATCAACTGAAGACATTCTGATCGCCATCTTTGTTTCACTCTATAGGATGGTAAGTGACTTAGAAACCTTTTTTTTTTCGATAACATAGAACTACACACACAACACAACCCAACTCACACACACGCTCACTATCTAAGGAAACAACCCACGACACTTTCCAACAAGGGTACCAACTGTATAGAGGTGTATGGAACCTTAAATAGTAGAGCACACCACAACTTTTGCCCGATGTGGGACTTTTTTTTTTTGATAACATAGAAGTATACACACATAACACAACCTAACACACACAACTCACACACACACTCACTACCTAAGGAATCAACCCACGACACTCTCCAAAACGGGTACCAATCGTATGGAGGAATATTGACTTAGATATCTTGTTACTATGGAAGGATTAACTTAGAATAATCAATAAACCTTAGGTGACTAGAACTAGAAATATTTGCTTTTGTGACCCAATTGTGGGCCCTACATAAAACTTATTTGATTTTAAAGGCGTGCTAACCTAATTCTTGAAAATATACCTCTTTTAATTTTAGAAAAATAGTTCTTGGGAGGCATACATCGAATCTCAAGATTTGACTGTAGTTTTAATTGATTTTATTCAATGAAGGATAAAATAACAATCACCTTTGCGACTATGAAATTAATAAGTCTTTTCCATGATTTGAAGGATAGAACGATACCTGCAAAACTTCGCAAGTGAAAAATCTCATTCATAATTCACACGAACCTTCTTTAATTCTTTAACGCTTTTCTCTAATTGAAGTTAATGGCCCTTCCAATTCAAGCTCTATGATCTTTTATTCTTTTCTTGAATGCAAGATCCTTTCTTGGTAACAAGATTGGTTATGATATTATTCAAGATCCAAACAAAAATCAAGAGAATAGAATGAGAGTATTGACCGTACAACCAAAGGGGGGAGGGGAGATGAGCTATATGAGAGAGAGAGAGAGAGAAAAAAAATGTTGGAGAGTGAAATTATGGCAAAGGGGTGGACGTCCCACCCTTTATATAGCCCTCTTGGATTGCTTACTTGCAATCCAAGACTCCTTTAGTTTTAATTCTAATCCAATTAGAATTCTCTCTTGATGATTCCTTAATGATAATTCCTAATTAATTAGGATTTATCAAAATAAGAAATTAACATTATCCATTCCTTATTTAATAGAAAAACTGATTAGTAACCTACTAATGCAATCCCTACTTAATAGGAAACCATTAGTAACAAACCAATCAATTCTCTACTTAATAGCAAACCATTAATTAGCAACCAAGTAATCTAATCCCTATTAAATAGGATATAAGATTACCAACTAATTAAATGGATAAGATCTATCATGAAGTGGGCATCCAACCCTAGGTGGGCCCCACTATCTCATGCCCCTTTTAGAGTTCTAAACCCTTGTTGGTCAAGTTTTTGATCTTTATCAAAATCCCATATGGGTCCTACCCATTTGGTTAATCACATCTTATGTGATTTCACCTATTAGAGCTTCACAATACCATATAGTGATTTACATGGAGAAATGAATTAATTTAATTTATAATTAAATTAAAAGCTTTAACAAGGTCCTAGTGTATGGGATCTAAAGGGATCTCCTATTTCCGGTTGTGGGACCAAGTGCTTCACCTTTTGGTTGAAACTTTGTTATAGGAAACATTTTCCTATAATACCATTAGGATCATAGAATTTTATCTATGGCTCTGGACTTCCACTAAGCACAATAATGTCCATTAACACAATGTGACTAACCCCAAAAATTAGAGAATTACTTGTAGGTATTGTCTATTACAAGATTTGTTTACAGATATGTTCTTCCACTTCTAATTTTGTTATAAGCTTACAGGACAATATCTTATACTATCTGTAATCCCTAGTTTATAATGAGAACATTTTCTCTTTGATACTTTTAGTCAAACTTAGACTTTCAAAACTATTTAAAATTCTTTAAAAGAAATAATAATTATTATTACTTTCCTTTTACATAGAAAATAACATTTTTGATTGAAATATCCTTGTTCAATGATTCTTTTGACCTAGAGGGGGGTAAACATGTCTTCCTAGCAATGTTTAACAATTTTTAATTTATCGATAAACAATCAGAGTTATGGCAAACAAAGCAAACAAGTGCGGAAAGTAAAGAAGACAGGCAATCCACCACACACAAGATTTTTACATGGAAAACCCTTATGGGAAAAACCACGGGACCTAGTCTAGTACAAAATCCACTACGAGAATAAGTTATCAGACACAAGACTAAATCTTACCTAGCCGGGCACCAAACACTGTTCCTCGGTACAGATTCTTCGTCTTGTAGAACAACCAAGAACTCCTTGTTCGACCTCTGTAGCAACAGCTCTGACTCCTCACCGGTCAACTTTTCTCAAAGTTTCAAACCACGATCTAACGATCGATTTCCATCCTCGATGGTTTTGGCAATGCCAACCAACACTCACATAGAGTTCAAACTTATATGAAGGAATGAAATACAGCTCCAGTTGGATCTCTAACAACAATGGAGATCAACCGGTGCTGTGAGCACGGGATTTTACTTCACCTCACAGGAGCTTTGTTGAGAGTCGCAACCTATTAATTCAGAAGGGATAAGTCCCTGAGTTTGTGGATAAGGTCTTAGTCTACGTGAGAGATCTAGGTAAGAGATTCGGTTAAGCCCCCAGGAAAGTGTTAGGCACCCCAAGACCTCCATTTTACAATGGTTCTCTACTTTCTAGGTCTAAGCCAAATTAAATCAAACTATGTCCAAATGCCAAAGTGTTTAGAGTAATACTAACCCACGAAAAAGAAAGCTAACTAGGGACGAACCCGGGTTGGGTTGCCTACGTACTCATAAGGGTGAGATCAGACCGAGCGTAGTTCTGACACATGAGCCCGTGCCAAGCCTAAGGGGTGTGTGTGTGCACCGGAGTGGCTAAGGGTCTAGCACGGAGGCTAGGGTTTGGTTGACCGGGTTGGTCAAGTACATGGTTTAGGCCCGTAAGCTTAGGGTTAGTCCGGTAAACTAAGATTAAGCCCGGTAGGCTAAGATTTAGGCTCAGTAGGCCAAGATTGGATTTAACCAAGGTTAGGGTTACTAACCGGGGTTAGAGGTCAAACTAACCATGGTTAGAATTGTTAACCATAGTTGAAGGTAACAAGATTAGGCTCGGTAGGCCAAGGGTATGCCCGGTAGGCTAAGGGATTAGGTCCAGTAGGCTAAAAGAGGTTTAATTAGAGTTAGGGTTGCTAACCGGGGTTAAAAAGGAAGTCAACCATGGTTAGGGCTGCTAACCATGGTAAAAAGGTTCAAAACCTGCATATTTTGTCTATTTGCAATTTTAGATGTTTTTAAAAAATTTCTAGATTTTTCTCAAGGTTAAAGTTGCTTTAACCATGGTTAAAAGTTAGGCAGGTCTAAAATGGGCCTAGATGGTATGGCAGGGCTTAGAATGGCCTCCTACCTAGTCTGGGCTCTGTGCAAAGCCCAAAATACAGAAAACCAGTAATGAAGGTAAAAGGATTACCGTCATTACCAGACATTTCTGGGGATGGTTTGCTGGCCTGGGGGAGGTTGAGGGTGACACCCCAGGGGTGAATGACCCATGGGGTTGAAGAGAGGACTTCCCTGAGTATCATACGCCTTTGGTGGGCCCGAGAGTTGGTCTGAAGTGGGCCCAAGGGGGTCACGAACACACTGTACATGGAAACCCAGAATGGCAATAATTATTCTACCGCAATTCTGGACAGCCTCTGGTTATTGGTATTTTAACCATGGTTAAGCAATAAGGATGACCTTGGAAGGACCAGGGTAGATATGAAAAAACCTAAGGGTCCTAACCATGGCCCTAGAATGGACCAGGGCCCACCCAAATAGATGGTACAGCTTCTGCAAAGAAGAAGCCCAGGAATGGCGGTACTGAGTTTACTGTCATTCCTGGTTTTCACCATAAATGAATTTTTTCTCCCTAGGCTTGGACCAGGGCTCTTCCAAGGAACCCTCATGGACTGAGGGTCCCTTAGAACACTAAGGGAGATACCATGCATACGGGGGGGGTCTTATACTCGAGTTCTAAACCTCAAGGGGTTTCCCCCCAAGCCTATGAGGAAGGCAGGGGGACCCCTATCTTTGGTTATACAGAAATCAAATGAAAGCAAAGGGCCCCTGGAATAGGACTAGGGGTCTTAAAGTTCAGTTTACAGAAGTAAAAGAGGGGGGTAGGGGAGTCCCTACCCTGATAATGGATCGTCACAGTGGAGGTATGGTAGTGGGGGCTAGCACACGGCTGTGGAAGGCTAGGGGTGGCCTGAGACAGCCTCCTGGAAGGCTTGGGATCCCCTCAAATGGAAGACACAACCTGGGAACGGGGTTTCTTTGCTGGCCGAAATCCTACAAGGTGATTTTATGCTAAGTTTTTAGAATCCCTCAACTATGTAGAAGGGGGGTTTATAGGATTGGGAAGGACCCAGGGGTACTTAGGGGATGCCAAGAGAGTGGAGAACACGAAGGAGGCGGAGAGGAGTGGTCCAGGGAGGTGCCAGTAAGCTCTTTGCAGAAACACCAAGAATGGCGGTAGAAACTCTACCACCATTCCTGATTTAAGCTAATTTGATAATGGCGGTAATTGTATTACCGTCATTACTGAGGTTTTGCTTAAACAGGCCAGCCCTCACATGGATGAATTGAAACACTGTACACTTTACCAAAAATGGAAATGGCGGTAGAAACTCTACCGCCATTCCTGGATTTTTTTAAACTTTGCCTGTGGGCCCCACTCCAACGGATCTCTAGGGCTTGTGGATGAAGGGGATCCGGATAAAAATTTATGCGGAAACTGGATCCCGATGATCTTTACACCATTGAAAGCAACTAATACTATATAGGAGTTTTAGTCATATTACCTCGGTGAAACAAAATCCAACTTGAACCGTCAGAATTTTTTGTAGAGATTTCTCGAAGAAATACTCGAAGCTCAATCCTTGTTCTTTGCTATCCCCGCGAAGTTTAGAATCTCTACTTAAAATTGAAAAAGCAAGAAGAAGATGATGGAGTATTGGTGTAGACTTTCTATCACCCACAACCTTAGAGTTCAAAACCCTAAAGTTGAAAAACCCAATATAGAACACCCTTTGTAGCTCACGAAAATCCAAGGGGGTCTCCCTTGGTGCTTACGGTTTTGGAGAGGAGAGATGAGAGAGAGAGAATTGTGTTTTGGACAGTTGGGGGGTTGTGGTGTATTTATAGGATTTGGATAGTTTCCCAATCCGAATCCAATTACAACTAGGATTCCTCTTTGTGGTTGGTTGTTGACTAATCCCAATAATTAAGGAATCCTCTTTTGATAAGGACTCCTAAATTAGTAGGTTTACTATAACTAGAGTAGTTATAGTTAAACTAGGATTTTATTTATCCCTTTAGGAGTTATTTATTAATAATAACTCTTATTATTAAGTAAAATAAAATCCTAGTTTAACTATAACTACTCTAGTTATAGTAAACCTACTAATTTAGGAGTCCTTATCAAAAGAGGATTCCTTAATTATTGGGATTAGTCAACAACCAACCACAAAGAGGAATCCTAATCAAATTAAGAGACCACAACCAAGAGGGGGTGTGAGCCAAGAGGGGCGTGAGATACATAAGAGTCTTGGACTCCAAGTTGTAATCCAATTACAACTTCTTCATCCTACCTGCATTCCAAGTATTGGAATTTAATTCCATAATAAAAGGAGTTATTATTAAATAATTATTCATGTAACCTAATCCTAATCCAATTAGGATATCCATAGTGGGCGCCCCACCCTAGGGTTTTAATCCATGGGTTTGGGCCCACATTAAAGGTCCATCCTTTATGGGTTTATTGATATGGGTCAAATCCATTTCCCCTTTAATTAGGTTAGTTAAATAATGTAAATCCCTAAATAGGTGTTGGCAAATTCCGTGATCATTAGATAGGTCATGTGAGTCGAGTCGTCGAGTCATGTTCAACTTGTCAGAAGAGAAGAGCTAAAGATTAAAGAAGATTGAAGAAAGAGAAGAAAAAGCTCCTACTCTGGATCTAGACAGGTAATGGACTTAGAGACCCCTACCTAGGTTGAATTTGACTTAGATAAATCTAAACATACTTAGGAGGATAGTTTTAAGCCTACCAAAGTCTTTTGGTCTTGTTTGAATCAATCAAAAATAAAAGAAAATTGTTTTGGCTAAAATTCTGTCTCAACCGATCGCTCGGTATTGGGACCGATCGATCGGTGGCCTACCGAGCGATCGGTGGCTATCGACTGGACAAAAAGTTTGTATGGGGTATTTTTCCAGAGAGATGATTTATAACCGAGCGATCGGTCATTTGGACCGAGCGATCCATTTTGGACCGAGCGATCAGTAGTGAGCACCGATCGATCGGTCCCCGTAAAAAGAATTTTTCTTTTTCTGGATTCTTTTTTTAAAAAACCCTATATAAACAACTTTTTGGAGACCTAATTCGTGTCTTTGATATTTTTGAAAGAGTAGAGGTCTGAGAAACTCTTTTAGGGTTTTTCTTATTGATTTTATTAGATCTTTGTTGATCCCTCCTCTTTCTTTGATCCTAGAGAATGCAAGTATAGATCTAAACCTTTGATCTTGCATTGTGTGATCTCAGATCTATATGAGATCCCTCTAGGGTTTGAAATTTCCTAAATTGATTCACAACCCTACACCTTGTGTGTGTGTGTCCGGTGTTTGATCCGGAGCCTTCGTGGAAGGAGATCGATCGTGTATGATCGTGGTTTTGAAGTAGCTTGAAAAGATTTGGTCGGTGTGGAACCGAAGCTGCTACGGCGGAGATCGAACCTCCTGGTTCGTGGAAATCAAGAGTAAGAGTCTATACCTAGGAACGTCATTTCTGTATTGGTAAAGTCTTGTCTTGTACTTGATATCTTTTCATAGTGAAGTTTATTGCTGGACAAGGTCCCGTGGTTTTTTCCCGTTAGGGTTTTCCACGTAAAAATCTTCTGTGTTTGATTTGTGTGGATTGTCTGATTGACTTGTTCATTGATTTCTAAACATATTAATTGAAAAATTAAAATTGGTTAGAAATTATTAGATAGACCTATTCACCCCCCCTCTAGGTCTTAGAGATCATTGATCTGGATAAATTTCAATTGGTATCAGAGCAAGTTCACTGATAAGGCTAATCCCTTAAGTGTGATCCTGTATTATCCGTGATCATGAGTACTCTAAGAGAAGGAGGATCCATCTCTCGTCCCCCACTTTTTGATGGAATAATTATGCTTATTGGAAAGCTAGAATGAGAGCCTTTTTCAAATCTATTGACGAGAGAATTTGGATGTCTATACAGAATGGGTGGACTACGCCCATAAAAATTGTAGGAGATTTGACTGTGGTCAAATATTCTGATGAATGGACCAGAGAAGAGCTTGAGTCAAGTGGATGGAACATTAAAGGTCTCAATGCTATCTTTACTGCAGTCACTGCTGAGGAATTCAGACTAATTTCTTCATGTGAAACAGCAAAGGAGGCTTGGGACATTCTTGAAATTACCCATGAGGGTACTACCACTGTTAAAATCTCAAAACTCCAAATGTTAACCACCAAATTTGAACATTTAAACATGGAAGACAATGACACTTTTGATGAATTCTATGCAAAACTTAGTGACATTGTCAACGCTAGTTTCAATTTAGGTGAGAAAATATCTGAGTCCAAAATAGTTAGAAAAGTCCTTAGATCTCTCCCAGAGATATTTCAACCCAAAGTCACTGCAATCGAAGAGAGTAAAAATGTTGACTCTCTGAAGATTGAGGAATTGGTTGGTTCACTCCAAACCTATGAACTCAATCTCCGTCCATCCAAGAAGAACAAATCTTTAGCCTTGAAATCCATCAAGGAAACTTTGGATGAGGATGATAGTGATGGAGATATGAATGAGGAAGAAATGGCTCTCTTCGTTAAGAAATTTCGAAAATTTTTTAGAACGAAAAAGAGGTTTAATCCCAAACAGGGAGGAAAATCTTTTGAGAAGTCAAAGTCTAAGCCCTGGGAAAACAAGAAAAATTCCAAGAGTGGCGACAAGAAATCCCAAGGTGTTCAATGTTATGAATGCCATGGCTTCGGTCATATTTCACCTAACTGTCCTAACAAGAAGAAGAGTAAGGGTAAGGTGATGAATGCCTGTTGGGATGACAGTGATTCCGAAAATGAAGAATCGGACAGTTCCTCTTCAAGTGAAGATACTTGAAATCGTACGGCTTTCACTGTTTTCCTTTCTGGGATTCTTGAGACTACCTCTGCGGTTGATGAAAAGGATAGAAGTGATGAGAGTGTTCATACTGAGTCTAGTGATGACATACAAAAGAGTCAAACTGACTCTGAAAGTGATGAAGATTTGAAAACAACTTATGATAAGTTGTATGCTGAAAGTTTGAAGCTGACTAAAACAAAAATCTCCTTGAGCAAAAAACTCAAAATCATTCAAAATGAAAGAGATATTTGTAAACTAGTAGCAGAAGAGAAGAGTGCTCTAGTTAGTCAGTTGGAAAATGAAAAAGAAGCATTTGTTATAAAAGTCCAATGTCTTTTGGAAGAGAATGTCTCATTGACTAATGTGGTCAAAAAATTAGAATTTGAAAGAGACACTTCCATGAAAGAAATTGAAGAGTTAAGAACTCTGCAAATGGAGCTGGAAACTTTTAAAGACTCTCTTGTTGATAAGGTGAAATTTCTTGAAAAAGAGCATCAAATTACCCTTAAAGACAAGACTGGCTTGATTCAGAAGGTCTATACTCTTGAAAAAGAAGTAAGAATGTTTGGTAACACTAGCTGCCTAGATGAATTAGTTAGAAAGTATGGATCAAATTCGAGTAGATCTGGGATAGGACATGCTGACACACCAGCTGGTCCTTTAGCTGTTGGTACAATGGCTAGTGCAGTGTTTGAGCCAATACATTCTGATCCTAAAGAAAATTTACCTTCTACATCAAGTACTAAGGCTTATACAAATTTTGTAAAGCCTAGAAATACAGCTCCTAGAGTGAATGCTGTGAGGAATCAAATTCCTGTTAGAAGAAATCCTCCTCTTCCAAGATTCATACCCACATGTCACTTTTGTGGTGTGAGAGGTCACATTCGACCTAATTGTAATGCTTTTAGGAGAGCTCCCCGAAATGGTTCATGGAACCAAAATCAAAGTCAAGGGACTCTTCAAAGGCAGATTCAGGTTCTAGCTGAAAAGTCTAAAATGTTGAGCGATGATGTTAATAGAATTGCTCAAATCTCTAGGACAAGAACTGGTCAATTTATTCCAAATGATTATTCAAGAGGAAACAATTTGACTTATCAAAAAGCTAGAACTGAACAAAACAGAAAAAGGTCAAGGAGGACAAAAAGGAAAAAGGTCTCTACTACACAGATTTATGATCAAAGATCTAAACAAAGTTTAAAGACTGTGTATGTAAGAAAGGATGACCTTAAGTGCTTTGTCATTCATACTGCCTTGAAAGCCTAAAACACCGAAATGTGGTACTTCGACAGTGGGTGTTCTCGGCATATGACAGGTAACAAGTCCTTATTTATTCAATTTGAGGACTGTCCAGATGGGACTGTTACTTTTGGTGATGGAAGCAAGTCTTTAGTCAAAGGAAAGGGTATCATCGATTCACCAGGCATACCTAAATTGAAAGATGCCTTGTTTGTTGAAGGACTGAAAGTTAATTTAATTAGCATAAGTCAACTATGTGATGATAACCATGCTGTACACTTTACCCAAAATAAATGCTTAGTCATTAATGGTAAAGGTAAGTGTGTTCTAGAAGGATTGAGAACCACTGACAATTGCTACGGCTTAACTCCCAGTTCTAATCCCTCAAATGTTTGTTATAAGACTAAAATTGAGGAAGTTGATTTATGGCACCGAAGACTAGGTCACATGAACTTCAAAGACCTATGCAAAATCTCTAAGCAAGAGCTTGTGAGAGGTGTTCCCAAACTAGGAAAGCCTTCTACTGCTGTGTGTGGGCCATGCCAAATTGGTAAACAAATTAGAACCCCACATAAGAAGACTTCAAGTATTGCTACTTCATATCCACTGGAATTAATTCATATGGATCTTATGGGTCCTACAAGAACTGAAAGTCTAGGTGGAAAGCGATACATCCTAGTCATGGTTGATGATTTCTCAAGAATGTCATGGGTGACATTTATAAGGGAGAAATCCGATGCTTTTGACAATTTCAAAAGTATTTGCCTGAAAATTCAAAATGAGAAAAGATGCCCAATCACTCGAATTCGAAGTGATCATGGAAAGGAGTTTGAAAACTCTAAGTACAACGACTTTTGTGATGAGTCGGGTATCAAACATGAATTTGCTGCACCTATTACACCTCAGCAGAATGGTGTAGTAGAGAGGAAGAACAGGATTCTCCAAGAGATGGCTAGAGTTATGCTTCATAGCAACAATCTAGCTTCTCATTTCTGGGCTGAGGTAGTTAACACTGCTTGCTATATAGTTAATAGAGTTTTTGTAAGACCTAGAACAAGGAAAACCCCATATGAGTTGTGGAATAACAAGAAACCTAGTGTCAAGTACTTTCGAGAATTCGGAAGTAAATGCTATATCCTTAAGGATAGAGAGCAACTGGGCAAATTTGAATCCCGGAGTGATGAAGGGATATTTCTTGGATATTCCACCAACAGTAGAGCTTATCGAGTGTATAACTTGAGAACCTCTACAATTATGGAGTCCATAAATGTAGTTGTGGATGACTCCGGTGTAGAAACTGTGCAACTTGAGGATGATGAAAGTGCTGAAAATGAAAATGTTGAAACTGTTTCAACTCCACCTATAAATAAGCAATCATCTCCATCAAAACCTACACATTCTAGGGTCATGAGTCCTCACACCGCCACTGATATAATTGGTGATGTTGAAAGTGGAGTGAGAACGAGGAAACAAATTGAAAATGAAGTTAGCTACATTTGCTATACTTCATCTTATGAACCCAAGAATGTAACTGAAGCTCTTGCAGATGATAATTGGATAAATGCAATGCAAGAAGAGTTACTTCAGTTTACTAGGAATGATGTTTGGTATTTAGTACCTAGGCCTAACAATACAAATGTGATAGGTACCAAATGGATTTTCAAGAACAAATCTGATGAAAAAGGTACTATCATAAGAAATAAGGCTAGGTTAGTTGCACAAGGATACACCCAAATTGAAGGTATTGACTTCGATGAAACATTTGCTCCTGTAGCTAGGCTAGAATCAATAAGAATTCTTCTAGGTGTGGCTTGCCATATGAAATTCAAACTTTTTCAAATGGATGTTAAGAGTGCCTTTCTGAATGGCATTCTACATGAGGAAGTCTATGTGGAACAACCAAAAGGGTTTGAAGATCCACATCACCTTGATCAAGTCTATCGGCTAAAAAGGGCCCTCTATGGTTTAAAGCAAGCTCCAAGAGCTTGGTATGAGAGGCTGACTACTTATCTCTTGGAAAACGGATTTTCGAGAGGGGGAGTAGACAGAATCCTTTTCATAAAGAATGTGAAAGGTGATATTGTCATCACCCAGATATATGTTGATGACATAGTGTTTGGTTCCACATTAGACTTACATGCTCGTTCATTTGCTGAACAAATGAAAAATGAATTTGAAATGAGCATGGTTGGTGAGCTAAGTTTCTTCCTTGGTCTTCAGATCAAGCAATTGGATTCTGGGATCTCAGTATCTCAAATCAAATATGCTAAAAATCTAGTGAAGAAATTTGGCATGAGCTCTGCTAAGCATGTAAGAACTCCTATGAGTTCTACTACAAAACTTAGTAAGGATGCTACAGGCAAAGATGTTGATCAAACTTCTTATAGAAGCATGATTGGTAGTTTACTCTACCTAACTGCTACTAGACCTGACATAACCTTTAGTGTTGGTGCATGTGCCAGCTATCAAGCGAGCCCAAAAGAGTCTCACTTGCTTGCAGTTAAGCGTATCATTCGATATGTGAGTGGAACTCTATCATTTGGCCTCTTGTATTCTTTTGATACAAATGCCACGATAGTTGGATATTCCGATGTCGATTGGGCCGGAAATGCTGATGATAGGAAAAGCACCTCTGGAGGATGTTTCTATATTGGAAACTGCTTAGTTGCTTGGCTTAGCAAAAAGCAGAATTCAATTTCGTTGTCCACTGCAGAAGCTGAGTACATAGCAGCTGGCAGTTGTTGCACTCAACTTCTGTGGATGAAACAGATGTTGAATGATTACGGGATTGAACAGAGCACTATGACTGTGTATTGTGATAATTCTAGTGCTATCAATATTTCCAAAAATCCCGTTCAACATTCTCGCACAAAACACATAGACATAAGACATCACTTCATCCGTGATCTTGTTGAGCAAAAGATTGTGTCTATAGAGTATGTCCAAACAGAGAATCAATTTGCGGACATTCTAACAAAACCCTTAGATTCCCTTAGGTTTGAACTCCTTAGGAAATCCATAGGTTTGTGCGGAGTTGAGTAAAGATGTACTTGTTTCATAGCCTATGTGTTCTTCATGTTCTATTTATGTCATAGAGCTATTTTTTTTATTTTCTTTAAGTAATAAAAATCCAAAAACATTCAAAAAATGAAAAATATTGCAAAAAATAATGTGTTAGTATGACCTTCTTTCCAATCATTTTGCTTAATGTTATTTCCTTGAAATCATATTTAAACATATAATCCAAGGATAAATATTTCATAGGATTGAGTAATATAGGATAGTTCAATTGTTGGTTCGATCTTGTGATTGAATTTGGTCAGGCTAACTAATCTCAGTTAGAGTTGAGCATACAAAGATGTTCTATTTTGCACATGCACTCTGACTGATTCTTTAGATGGTATTAATTCCTAATTAAAGGTTCTGATATTATACCATATGGTTCCCTAGATTAATCAAAACTAGTATAACCAATGTCATAAAAAATTTCATAAGGTGAGCCCCCTAGTTATAAAAATTATTGACATGGAGAGGACTACCTGTGAGTTTGTGTGATAGCTACTAGTGAATGCAAACAGTGAGTAATGGCTACCTAGACAAACAGTAGGTATCTATATGGATTGCTAGTGTGAAAGCCCCTACTGTCATTAGACAGAGCTACCTTCTCACTTGAGTGAAAGTCACCAATGTGCTAAAAACTATATATGTGTACTCCAAAAAGAATTTTCACAATGAGTACAATTTGACTGAAAAAAGAAATGAAATAAATATGTTTAGTCAAATTTGGGGTAAAAATTGCTCATCATATAAATATGGATGATTATTGGTTTTAAAACTAGTTTTTGAAAATTTTAGAGTCCCATTTGAATTATAATGTCAAAATCTAGATTAAGGAAGGAAACCAATTCAAAGAGTCAAGTAATGAATTTTGATTTCATACTCACATTACTTCTAATTGTTTCTTGACTCTGATTGTGAATTTGATGCAAATACCATATTTAATCACCGGTGAAAATCAATTAATGTTTACATAATCCTTGTTTATGACTATTCTTGATATATCAATTCTTGGGTGATTATTATTTATGATTTTCATGAAATCAATTGTTGCATATTTTTTTGGTCAATTGGTCATTTTGAGGTAAACAATGAGTTTAAACCAAACCATAGGTTGAGGGGGAGAAAAGGTTAAAATTGTAAAATTTTTGAAAAATTTTTCAGACCACCGATCGCTCGGTGCTAAAGACCGATCGATCGGCCTTTCGTGAACAGAGTTATAAAACCCTCATTTCTATTTTTTTTGTTCACTTGTTCTCCGATCTCCAGAGCGATCTCTCGGTTACCTCTTCTCCAAATCTTTCCTACGGTCATTCCATTCTATTCTAAAGGTTTCCCAAGCATCTAAAAGGTAAGATTTGTGCATTTTCTTGGATTTAGATTGATTTTCTCATCTAGGGCATCGTTTTTCTTGCGTTTTCTTCCATGGCTTTCGTTTTGTCGTTAATACTTCTTGCCTATCTCATGTCTGGCGTTCCCAAACGTCGGAGGTTGGTCCTCAACAACCAAGAGGACCCTCCTCAAGATGAGGAAAACCTAGAGCCTTTTACTTTCACTCCAATAGGGCATGGTATTTCCATTGGGGACAGGCCAATTCGTAGAATGATAGATTCTACAATTGAGAATCGTCAAAAATCTTTGGCTGATAAAACTCGGAAAAATAAAGGTAAAGCTTCATCTTCCCAGTCCAGTAAGTTATCCCAGTTTATAAGTCCTACTGCTGCTCAACTCTATAGTGAGTATTTTAGCAAGAAAGGTGTTATGGTTGAAAGGGACATACATATTTCTGATTTTGGTGATTGTTATCTTCCTACACTCATTACAGATCGTCAATGGGAAGGTATACTTACCTTATCCGGTCCTGCTTCTGTCCAGTTAGTTAGAGAATTTTACTCTAATTTTTCTGAAATCAACCAGAAAAAATGGTCATTCAAATCTCGAGCATTAGAACAATCTGTTGTCATAAATGCTGATTTGATTTCTAAATTCCTTAGCTGTCCTCGAGTTCCAAATGCATATTATCCTTATATTTATAAGATTGATGAGGATAAAGACTCCATGGAACATGTTGTTACCTTTCTTAGTGGTACTCCTACGTTTTGGGTTGGGTCTCTTATTGAAGTGGCGAAACTCATTAAGGATGCTAGACTAGTAAACCTAGTTATGAGTGCAAATATCCATCCAAAGGTTCATACTGCGGACCTTAGGGAAGATAGAGCTAGATTTCTGTTTAGTCTTCTACGTAGGCGTGATATTGATCTTGCCGCTCACATCATTGACTTGATGATCCAAGCCCATCAAACTAGAACAGCAGTTGGAGCCCTACCATTTGGTTCACTCATCACTAAACTTCTTGGGTCTCAAGGAGTTATCGCTCCTCCTGGTGTTCCTACTCGAGTTCCTAAGGGTCCAATCAACAAAAAGACCCTAGCTCAGAGTTTTTCACATGCCTCAGTTCGAGATACAGAAGAGGGAGCAGAAGTTGGTGCTGGGTCATCTCGTCCTCCTCCGACCACTATGGATGATCTTGGGAGGATGATGCGAGAGATGCAGATGGATCTCCAGACTCATGTTTCATCATACGAGGAGTTTACTACAGAGGTTCGTGGTAGACTTGGATCTCTCGATGCAGCGGTGCTGGGCGTACAAAGAGATGTTCGAGATTTTCGAGCTTACTATGAGTCCCAGCTCACTTCTGATGATGAGCATGAGTGATAATTCGTGATTGGAGTTTATCTTAGTCAAGTGATAGTTTTTGTTTGACATTTTGATGTATTTTGTCTTGGTTGTACTTAGTACAAACCTACTTGGATATTATTGACTTGTTATGGATGTATACATTTGAATGGTTTATGCTCATTATCTTCTATCTCATCTCATTTGGATGGTTATGCATTAATTTTCTAGTCCACCTTTGGCATTTCGAGCCAAAAAGGGGGAGAGTTATGATTGATGTGTTAAATTGATGTGTTAATGTGTTGGATGAGGTTATAAATGTTTTGGATGATGTTATGGAATGCTTAACCTGTTATGGATATAGTATTGTGGAATTGTGGATGTTATGTTATACATATTTTCATTCTTCCAATATTTTATCCCATATTTTATTTCCCATGCTTCACAGGTTTTTGATTTAGCATGTGCAGGCAAACAGGTTCTAAGTTTGGTAAATCATGACAAGCTAACATGTCAAAAGTCCTGTAATTATATTTTTGAGTCATGTAAAGGTCAATTTTCCATTTTTGAATCAATTGGGAAAATTTGAACCTAGTATAAGAGTTAGTCTTGTTTTGTCCCGGAATTGCCAAAGGGGGAGATTGTAAATCCCTAAATAGGTGTTGGCAAATTCCTTGATCATTAGATAGGTCATGTGAGTCGAGTCGTCGAGTCATGTTTGACTTGTCAGAAGAGAAGAGCTAAAGATTAAAGAAGATTAAAGAAAGAGAAGAAAAAGCTCCTACTCTGGATCTAGACAGGTAATGGACTTAGAGACCCCTACCTAGGTTGAATTTGACTTAGATAAATCTAAACATATTTAGGAGGATAGTTTTAAGCCTACCAAAGTCTTTTGGTCTTGTTTGAATCAATCAAAAATAAAAGAAAATTGTTTTGGCTAAAATTCTGTCTCAACCGATCGCTCGGTATTGGGACCGATCGATCGGTGGCCTACCGAGCGATCGGTGGCTATCGACTGGACAAAAAGTTTGTATGGGGTATTTTTCCAGAGAGATGATTTATAACCGAGCGATCGGTCATTTGGACCGAGCGATCCGTTTTGGACCGACCGATCGGTAGTGAGCACCGATCGATCGGTCCCCGTAAAAAGAATTTTTCTTTTTCTGGATTCTTTTTTAAAAAAACCCTATATAAACAACTTTTTGGAGACCTAATTCGTGTCTTTGATATTTTTGAAAGAGTAGAGGTCTGAGAAACTCTTTTAGGGTTTTTCTTATTGATTTTATTAGATCTTTGTTGATCCCTCCTCTTTCTTTGATCCTAGAGAATGCAAGTATAGATCTAAACCTTTGATCTTGCATTGTGTGATTTCAGATCTGTATGAGATCCCTCTAGGGTTTGAAATTTCCTAAATTGATTCACAACCCTACACCTTGTGTGTGTGTGTCCGGTGTTTGATCCGGAGCCTTCGTGGAAGGAGATCGATCGTGTGTGATCGTGGTTTTGAAGTAGCTTGAAAAGATTTGGTCGGTGTGGAACCGAAGCTGCTACGGCGGAGATCGAACCTGCTGGTTCGTGGAAATCAAGAGTAAGAGTCTATACCTAGGAACGTCGTTTCTGTATTGGTAAGGTCTTGTCTTGTACTTGATATCTTTTCATAGTGAAGTTTATTGCTGGACAAGGTCCCGTGGTTTTTTCCCGTTAGGGTTTTCCACGTAAAAATCTTCTGTGTTTGATTTGTGTGGATTGTCTGATTGACTTGTTCATTGATTTCTAAACATATTAATTGAAAAGTTAAAATTGGTTAGAAATTATTAGATAGACCTATTCACCCCCCCTCTAGGTCTTAGAGATCATTGATCTGGATAAATTTCAAATTATTACTAAAATAATCCTCTAATTTAAATTAACAATTAATTTAAATCATAGATTAACTTTTAATCTATTTTAATCAATGATTAACATTTCAACATTTAAACAATTGATTAACTTTTAATCAATTTATGAGCTTATATTTCTTATGTGAGCATCTCCACAAATAGCTTTAGGACATTCAAACCCTGGCTTACCCAATGTTATCCCATTGACCCTAAACAGGAATTTCATCGGAATTGCAAGTGACGTGAGATATTCATGTTGCAATTGAATCCTAGTGTAAGAACATTAACCAATACGGATCCTGCCACATGAACTTTTTAATTCAATTGATCATTCCAATTACATTATCCCTAATGGGCCTTCGAGATTATTTATACTATCTAACTCATAGCCCATTGCACATCATCCGGGTTTCCAAGACTTCTGATTAAGCCATGAAAACATTTTCTCATGTAAAACATTTTGAGAAAAAACTTTTTGTAAGTATAATATATTTTAAATAAAATATATATCAAACTTGTTTTGTTTCAAAATCACTTGCGTAGGATTTAAACTTAATCATAGGTCTTACCCGGAACTTGGATAATCTCTTAAATTAATGAGTATAGATTTCTTGTTTAAAATTCATCATGACTCGAACAACTTTCTAACTATCCAACTGTCACTATGTCGTATTCCCTAATGTAGAGAATACTTTAGTGGAATCAAAACAGTCAAATTACTGCTCAGTTATAAATGAACTCATCAGATGTAAAGATCATTGAAACTATTCAATGTGAATGAGAGACCAACTATCTAATAATATGTTTATGCAAGAGGTCTCTCATTGTATGCAATCAGTCAGTGTACATTTAAGCACTCATATGCTGATGTGTAGTTTCCACTACAATAGTTCGAGATAGAACTACATCTCAACTATTGAGAACATCTTAGTATAGTGGCAACCATATAAGTGAAGTACTAAGTTTCACCCATAGCTGTGACTATATAAGGTATATGGAACTGGAGAGCTTTATTTGCCTGTGATAGTCCTATCACATAGCTTTCCTATAATATATCCTATAGACCTTTATCGATATCTCATATCGTATAGATCATCTCATGATCATGGTCAATTACCCATAATGAATACACAATAGATAAAGAAGAAGTCTGTATTAATCAAATTAATAAGAATCTTACTATCTAAATGACTTTTCTGGGCATCATGTCTAACAGTCTCTCACTTGCCCTAAAAGTTACTGTGTCATAGATTTCAATCTCATACTATCTAAGTGTGTTATAAATACTTTATCTGATAAAGCTTTAGTCATAGGTCAGCAACATTAAGTTGAGACCTAATCTTTGTAACAATAATATCTTGCCTTTCTATTATCTCATGAATGAGATGATAATTCTGCTCCACATGTTTCATCTTCTTGTGACTCCTAGGTTCTTTGCTATAAGCTACTACACCATTACTATCACAAAAGAGAGTAATAGGTTCAAGTGCTGGAGGAACATTTCCTAGCTCTTGCAAAAACATTCTGAACCAAACTGCTTCTTTTGCTGCTTCAGAAGCTGCAATATATTCTGCTTCTGCAGTGGAGTCTGCAATACTTATCTGCTTTATGCTGCGCCAACTGACAGCACCACCACCTAGTGTGAACACATACCCAGTTGTGGAAGCTTTATTGTCTGGATCAGGTTGGAAATCGGAATCAGTATAATCCAATCCAACTAGATCTTCTGATTTAAAAGTAAGCACATAATCCCTAGTCATTTTCAGGTACTTCATAATGTGCTTCACAACAGTCCAATGATTAACACCTGGATTGCTTTGGAGCCAACTAACAACTCTCACTGCATGACAGATATCCGGTCTAGTACATAGCATGACATACATGAGACTCCCAACTGTCGAAGCATAAAGGCACCTCTTCATCTGCTCAATCTTATCAGCTGATATAAGGGCCATCTTTTTAGACAAAGTGACATCATGTCTAAAAGGAATGAGAGTTTTCTTACAATCACTCATACTGTACCTAGACAAAATCTTGTCTATATAGAAAGTTTGGCTCAATCCCAACATTCGGCATTTTCTATCTCTCAGAATCATTATTCTGAGAATATAGGATGTCTTGTATAGGGATCCGGATAAAAATTTATATGGAAACTGGATCCCCTAGATCTTAACACCATAGAAAGCATCAAAATTATCTAAGAGTTTTAGTCATATCACCCCAGTGAATGCTTTTCACCGGTGAAGGTTAATCCACTCGAACCGTCAGAACTCTTTGTAGAGATTTCTCTAAAAAAATACTAGAAGCTTGATCCTTGTTCTTCGCTATCCCCACGAAGCTTTAGAATCTCCTTTGGAATTAGATAAGCAAGAGGAAGAAGATGGAGTAATGGTATAGACCTTCTATTACCAAAAACACTAGGGTTCAAAACCCTAGATTTGCAAAACCCAACTTTGGACCACCTAGTAGCTCACGAAAATCCCTAGGGGGGTATCCCCTAGGGGTCACGGTTTGGAGAGAGAGAGGAGATGGGAGAAAATTTTTTGTAGAAAAGTGCTTAATGGTTTAGGGTGTTGGGGTATATATAGACTAGGTTCCTATCCTAATCCTACTCCAACTTGATCTTATCTACTAGGATTTATTAATTAACAATAACTCTTATTAATAATTAAATAAACTCCTACTTAATCTATAACTACTTTAGTTATAGTAATCCTACTAATTAAAGAGTCCCTATTATAAGAGGATTCCTTAATTAAAAGAGATAAGTCAACATCCAACACAAGAGAAGGAAACCTAGTCAAACTAGGAGACCAATGCCAAGGGGGGGCGTGAGCTTCTATGGGGCATGAGCTTTAAGGAGTTAAAACTCCTTTTTGTAATCCAATTACAATTCCATCTTAATCCTAATTGCAATCCAACAATTGGATTTTAATTCCATAATTAAAGGAATTATATTTCAACAATTATTCAATTAAACAAATCCTAATCCAATTAGGATTCCTCAAGTGGGCACCCATGGGCTTTGGCCCATATTAAAGGTCTATTTTAATGGGTTTATGGATATAGGTCAAACCCATTTGCCCTTTAATTATGTTAATTAAATAATTATCAAAATAATCCCTAGATTTAAATTAACAATTAATTTAAACCGTAGATTAACTTTTAATTTATTAATTAATTGATTAACTTTTAATCAATTATTGAGCTTATATTTCTTATGTGAGCACCTCCACAGAATGCTCTGGGACATTCTTACCTTGGCTTACCCAATGTTATCCCATTGACCGTAAATGGGAATTACAGCGGAATTGCAAGTGACGTGAGATATCCATATTGCAATTGAATCCCAGTGTATGAACATTAACCATTACGGATCCCACCACATGAACTTTTAAATTCGATTTATCCTTCCAAATACATTATCCCTAATGGGCCTTCGAGATTGATATACTATCTAACCCATAGCCCATTGCAAATCATCTGGGTTTCCAAGACTTATGGTTAAGCCATGAGAAACAATTTCTCATGAAAAACATTTTGAGAAAAACCTTTTATAAGTATAATACCTTTTAATAAAAGTATATTTCAAAACTTATTTTGTTTTCAAAATCACCTGCGCAGGATTTACACTTAATCAACTGTCTTACCCGGAACTTGGATAATCTCTCAAATTAATGAGCATGGATTTCTTGTTTGAAATTCATCATGACTCAAACAACTTTCTAACTATCCAACTGTCACTGTATTGTATTCCATAAGTTAGAAAATACATTGATGGAATCAAAACAGTCAGATCACCGCTCAGTCATAGATGACCTCATCAGATCTAAGGATCATCGAAACCGTTTAATGTGAATGAGAGACCAACTATCTGATAGTATGTTTATGCAAGAGGTCTCTCATTGAATGCAATCAGTCAGTATACATTTAAGCACCCATATGCTGATGTGTAGTCTCCACTACAATAGTTCGAGATAAAACTACATCTCAACTATTGAGAACATCTTAGCATTCTGGCAACCATATAAGTGAAGTGCCCAACTTCACCCATAGCTATGACTATATAAGGTATAAAGAACCAAAAAGTTATATCTGCCTGTGATAATCTAATCACATAACTTTCCTACAATATATCCTATGGACCTTTATCGATATCTCATATCGTATAGATCATCTCATGATCATGGTCAATTACCCATAATGAATACACAATAGATTAAGAAGAAGCATTTATTAATCAAATTAATAAGGTTCTAACAATCTAAATGACTTTTCTGGGCATCATGTCTAACATGTCTCTCCCAAGTCTTTCATTGAGAAATGCTAAGAAAGCCAAATCTTGACTGATGACAACATCCTTACATCATTCCCAATGAGTAGGATGTCATCTACATAAAGAATTGGAAATACTACCGCTCTCCCACTATCCTTCTTATATATACAAGATTCCTTTAAATTCTTTTGGAATCTAAATTCTTTGATCAAAAGATCAAATCTTTGGTTCTACCTTTTGGAAGCTTGTTTCAAACCATATATCGACTTGTTAAGCTTGCATACCATGTTCTCCTGGTTAGGAGTAATGAAGCCCTCAGGTTGTTTCATATAGATGTCTTCATCTAACATTCTATTAAGGAAAGCAGTTTTGAGCACCCCAATTTCGCACCCCTTTAGACCCTTTAACACCTCTAAAAACCCTTTTAAAAACCCTCTTTCCATGTGCTTCGATTTCCAAAACCACCCCTCAGGTAAAAAATGACCAAAATGCCCCTAGGGTAAAAAATGACCAAAATGACCCTGAAAAAGTGATAAGAAGTTTTCATTTTGTCCAAAATGATTTTAAAATTTTTTTGATGAATTTTGGCAATTTTTGGGATTGAATTGGACTTAAAATGGTAGAAAATGATTGAAATGCCCCTAGAGTGTAAAATGACCAAAATACCCCTAAAAAGTGCTGAAAAATTCATGTTTTATCTAAAATATTTTTCTAGATTTTATCAGTTCAATTTTGACTATTTTCGGGCTAAAACAAAAAAACGGCTTTTCGGCAAATCAGAGCGCGACACGGGGCGAGTAAAAAAATAATAATAATAATAAATTAATAATTTTTCGCCCCTAACTAGGAGCGCTACTTCAAACAGCACCCCCAGAGGGGCCTATTCTCTTTAGGCATGTCGGCAAGCCATTTTTTTAAAACCGCATAGGGGCGCTACTTCAAGTAGCGCCCCTAGTTTCCGTCCGTTTTACCGCCCTACTATTGCTTGCCACCTTGTTTTTTGGGGTTTTTATCCAGAAATGGTACTACTTGAAGTAGCGCCCCCCTATTTTGAAAAACTATAAATACCCTCACCCCATTCCTTTATTTTTCATTCCACTCCACTTGCTCTCTTGTCTCTCCTCTTTCGAAAACCCCTCTTTAGCATTGGCGATCCCGGGAATTCGATTTCGAAGAATCATTCTGAGGAGCACTTATTTCAGAGACCCTTTTGGGTTTCCTGGAAGGTAATATCGCCAAAGTCTGACGTTTGCTTTATCTTTTATTAGTTTTAATTATTTTATTGTTTTTAAATACTTAGACTGCTTATCATGTCGAACTCCTGCCCAGTTTTATTTAAACTAAGCCTACCCGGTCGAACCTTTGCCCGAACTTTGGTTCAAACTTAACCTTACTTGCCTAATCGAACCTCTGCCTAAATTCCAGTTCAAATATAGCCTCGCCTAGTCAAACCCCTGCCCAAATCCCGATTTAGAACTAGCCTCGCCTAGTCAAACCTCTACCAAAATCCCGGTTCAAAACTTGCCTTGTCTAGTCGAACCTTTGCCCAAAAAACCCTTATTAAACCCTAGTTAAACCTTAGTGAATCCTTAAACCCTAATTAATCCTAATTAAACCCCATTTAACCCTAGTTAAACCCTGGTTAAGCCTTAGTCAACCCTATATAAACCCTAGCTAAACCCAAACCCCAGGTAAACCCTAGCTTAACCTTAGGTAAATCCTAGCTTAACCCCAGTTAAACCCTACCTATTTAGTGAAACCCCTGTCAGAGCCTCGATTCAAATCTTGTTCAAATACCCACCTCCAGAGGCTCCCCGGCACAAGCTTAAACTACTCAATCACTCCTCGGCACGATCTTAAAAGGCCACATCACTCCTCAAATAGGAGCAAAAACCCTGAAACCTTTCAATCACCCACAATCCAGTCCATTCAAATCAAATCAAACCATCAACTCTTTTCTAGAACTACGTGTGGCTTGATTCCACTAACGGTAGATACGTAGGCAACCCTGATCGGGTTCAGCTCCCCCTAGGATAGAATCTCTATTCCATTTCTACCCTATTTTTCTCAATTCAGTTATTTTTTAACATTACATTTCTTAGCATATAGATCAAATTGCAAGCTTCTTTATGGTTTCCTTTATTTAATTCAGACTTAGGGAGTAGGTAACCATCTTCGAATGAGAGTTTAGGGGTGCCTAATACCTTCCCCTAACTTAACTGAATCCCTTACTTTGACCTCTGACTTCTAGATCATGCCTTATCCAACCATTTCAGGGACCTATTTCCCTCAGAATTAGATAGGTGGAGACTCTCAACTCAATTGCAATTTATCAATGTTCCTTATGGGATCTATCCTGATCGGGAATTGGGAGGTTAAAATTCCGGTATTCACAACTGGCGACTCTGGTTTCGCAGACCAATATTCAAGCCAAAACCTAAGTTTGAATCAGATACCAGAAACCACATCAGAATTTTTCAATTTCATCTATATGCTATTTCATTCATTATTATTAAAACCTCGGACATTTGTTTGTAAAACTTAGCAACATGCCTAGGGTTCCATTTTTATTAATTGCTTGATTTTGATTGATGCATTCATATTCATTGCATAATAGAATAAAAACTCTTCATCTATCTAGTTGGATCCGGTAAGCTTACAATCGAGGGATGGTTATCCCCGATGCTGGAGCCCAAAGATTTGTGGAAAGTATTGGTTATAGACCGAGAGATGATTATCTCCGGTAAATGTGACTGGTCTTTCCCGCTTACACCAATCATTCATTTTCAAGTATGTTATATACCGGGGAGTCGCATATACGGTCAAGTAATCCTCAACCTTATAGTCAAAACCCTGCATACACCAGCATAAGCATGTAGATTATAAATCATTGTTTGGGCATAAACCAAGAGCTACCCGTCAGGAGGGACAACCTTATCCCTATTCTGCTATTGGTTTAAGCTGCTCCCTCATTTATGCTTAGATATAGGGATTTCCTTATCCCTATACCTAACATATTTTGGAGCTTGTGTGAGCCCTATTTAATGTTAGATAGGTGTGAACCCTAACCCTTCTTAGCTAACTCAACACATGGGTGAGGCTAATACCCTAGATTAAACTGGTCAAGGGGCAACCAACCAACCAACCAACCAACCCACATTAAAATGGGTTGTATGGACTCTGCTCTTGTTAGTTTTATCTTAACCAATTTGGGCTCTGGTTTCCTATAACCCGGATAAATGAAATGGATTCCTATCCACTCACCCCAATGGGTTACATGCGTTGAGTTAGCTCAACCTTAAAATATGTTAATTCTTTCAATTCTATTCATTCAATTTCATTTCAAATCTCAATTCCTATCAGCATCATCCATTTTCTGAGTTTACATCTAACTCAAGTTTTTTTAGTCAAAATTTATTTTGATTAATATCTCAATTCTCGTCATCACCATCCATCTTCTGAGTTACATCTAACTCAGTTTTTTTTAGTCAAAATTTATTTTGATTAATATCTCATCCACTTGTCTACATCACCCCTATTCATCATTTGAGTTTCCATTTGACTCAGATTTTTTTTAATCAAAACTCAATTTAGTTAATTCATATTCAATCCATTTCAATTCATTTCATCAACATTCTTTATCTAAGTTTACATCAAACTCAGGTATTGCTTTTTTTAGTCAAAATTTGTTTTGATTAATTCGCATTCAATCCATTGGATTTAATCATCCTCATTCAATTTCATTTCAAAAATTTCATTTCTATTGTTTCCATTAAGATTCAATTCATTTGTTAGCATCATCATAATTCATCATTTTCTAAGTTTAACTCAGTCATTTCTTTCAAAATCCAAATTCATTATGCTCAAAAAATTCAATTTCATCATGTGTATATCTTGATCGCATTATCATGCATAAGGTCTAGTTAAGTCTGGTTCATCTGTATGTAATATCACATTGGTAACTGATCCTTCAAATTTGGATAATCTCATCAAACCACTGGGATTCCCCTGGCTATGAACTAACAATGCCAGCAATTATTCCCTGGGGCATATCACAGTCGCTTGATTTTGTTACCCTTTATTAAATGATCAGTAATAGGATCCGGCCTAAGCACACATCATTCATTACCCATATCTTCATCATTGTATAAACAGAATGTTATTCAATTGCATAAAGGGTCCATCAGCATATCTTGCAACACATCTTGTGCATGATCATCATCATCATCCTGTATATCACCATCTCATATTTATGCATCCTCCCATCATCTTCTATGTCTTGCATGTTGTGTATCGTCTCTTAGGTTATCATGTCATCACTTACACCATCATTTCATCTTCTGAGTCTCATGCCTAGCATCAACTCGCTCAGCTCTTATCATTCCTCGAGTGGCAGATAGTAAAGGCAATTATTTAAAGAAATGGAGCGTGGCGAAGCATCAAATGATCGTGAGGGAATCATAGAAACCTTCCGCAAGGAAGAGCTCAGAGCCCTTCTAAGTGACGTCGCCTATATTTCGAATGGATTCCAAGAAGTACAGGGGCAAAACCAAAACCACACACAGGTCATCGAACTAGCCAATCAAAACCAGGTTTTCATACCCCGACAAGTGCGGATGTTACCCAGAAAATTTACCCCAATATCGTGTAAGCTCAGCCAACTTTTTCCCTTGCTCATACATAAAAACCTGGTTCAACCTCGACATCCTACAGCACCACCAACTCGTCCATCACCCGATTTTCACATGAACTAGTATTGTTCATTCTATCATGCCATTGGGCATGATACTGACTGATGTATGCTTCTGAAGCATGTAGTTCAAGATTTAATCGACTAAGGCGACATTATAATTGGACCAGATATCATCCTTGGGATTGGGTACCCTCTCCACCAAAATAGGTCCATCCATCCTACCCAATGAGTTGCCTCTATACCATCTAAGCTTCCAAGGCAGAAGAGATGATTGAAGCATCACCAGCAAGCTTGCTACTATGATATTGATCAGACCATGTTTCAAATTTCATCTGTTCAAATTTCTTTTTTGTTGGCCCTAGTGGTCAAGGAAGTCTGTAAAAATTTCCCTTTTTTAGTCAAGCCTTGTATAGTCTTTTTCTATAAAATGGTACTTTTTTCTAAGCATGCCTCAACCTTTTTACAAAATGCCAAAAAAGGTTCATGATGGTACGACCTAATTCTTCTCAGAAGAGTTAGTGATATAAAGCCTCCCAAAAAAAAATTCCCGTGCTAACTAAGCTTGTTGGTCTAAATGAGGGATTGCCTGAATGTTCACTAAGCCATCCACTTCAATTTCATAGTACCTAGGGGCAGCATATGTTAATGAGCAAGAAAAATAAACCTCCAAAAGAGATTCTTGACCCCACTGAGCCAAGCTAAGTAAAAGAAAGCTCAATAATGACCCTAAGCATGCATAGATCAGCACCTTGCTAGGCCAAGTGCTAAGAGCGCAATGATACTACCTACAGCATGCTTGTATAATCTCCTGAAGCACTCAATTCGCTCCACCAATTTCAAGCTTCCAATCGTCAATACAAGCAAAGCATTCACTAAGCAGATTAGGGCATCATCAGGATTGACATCTGGCAGTCTAAGGCATGGGCAATGCCACCGTTTGAAGCTTGATCATTCATGCATTGAAGTAATACTATACAATATGAGAGGTCGGGCTATTATACCTCGGTAAAGGTAGATACTTGTATGAAGAAAGCCGGAGGAAGCAAAGCAGATTCCAGTGCATCTCAGATAATTGAGCCGCCACATCAGCCAAGGCCACAAGTCAGAGCATAGAGGAATATGATCACATCATCACACAAGAATCATTAGCTCATTCAATACCAGGGGCAAAATATGTCCATCTTGGGAGGCCCATGCAATTAATCAAAGATTCTCTGAATACTCTTCGACTCAATCACATGGATGACAAAGACCTCCCAAAGCCTATCAGCATAGATTAGATCAGAAAAGCACCATGCTCAAGATCTTGCCAAGAAACTGCCTGAACTCTTAGTCACTTTGGGAAATGAAAGAATGCCATGTTTGGCACACCATTCCTCCTTATTTGTGACCCAACAAATTCACATCAATGAAGACCGCTAGTAAGCCCTTTGAGCCTAATAGCCTTTCTTTCGTTACACTTCTATACCGGGACACCCAGTACAAAAGTTTTTAAAAGCATGAACTACGTCATGACCTGATCCTGAAAAGGGTACATAGGTAGACTGAAAAACAGGTACGGTCAAATCAATCAGCTTTCTTGAGCAAACTAAAGTGTCTCAAAAGAAAAATCAATCAAGCAAAAGCCAAAGGCAAAATAAAAAAATAAAAAAAGGTCAGAGCTCTACAAAACTGCTCAAGAAAGCTCAAAGCGAAAAGGGTGTCCCAAGATTTCGACCCCCTAACCTACATTTCGTCCTATCTCAAGTCCTCCTACATCCCTTAGAGATTAAGAGTACTGGACAATTGACCGAATAGTGTCCAACAGCATTATCAAACCCACCAGGTAATGAAAGAAGAGGATAGTTCGACTTCAAAGATCGCATGCCCAGTGAAAACCAAAAATGGCACTGGCGCGCAAAATTAATGCGACCCTAGACCTAATATCATTATTAGGGGCAAAAAAGGGAGCAAGTAAATCAATTTCCCAGGCATGAGTGAAAACCAGAAACGGCCTCATTGCGCAAAAATTATGCGATCCCCAGACTTGGTCATTCTAAGGGTAAAAAAGGAAAAAGTTGAACTTTGGTAACACGATCCTGATAACGGCAATCCCAGATTCCCGACAACATATCTGCAAGCAACTCAGATTGAATAATTCAACGTCGTTTGCAATTCGAAGCCCTTGGCTCCAAGCAAGACCAAATTCAGCATGCAATAAAATCAAAATTGAGTAACTATCTTCCTTGGCTAAGCACAGAAGATCAACATTGCTCATTGCTATATCCTGCCCTATGGGGGCAAAGCATTAAATCTCCAGTAAAGGCAAACCCCTTACAAACCAACGAGCAACGAAAGCACTTATTTTGAAAAAAATCAAAAGCCATTTGTTTTCAAAATAATTTTATTTTGGTCTATAATCAGTGTCCAATGTTTCTTATGACTTGGTCGAAATCAATCTCACTATAGTAAGCTCTCCAACAAAAGCAGGCAAAGCCTAGGATCTCAAGTCATCAAGAAGTGAGAGCAAGACTGGATTATAGAGCGAGTCATGTTTTTCATATTCATCGCATGTCATGTATATGCATATGTCAACTACATCGCACATTGCACATGCTTCACAAATCACACACCAACACATGCACATTCTCACCCATTTTCATTATCTCTATAAGTCACTTCATTCAGTGCACCCCAGATACATCATGTTCGATGCGTCATTCTTTGTTAGTCACCCTCATTTGGTGCATCTCGGATACATCATGTTTGATGCATCACTCTGTGTTAGCCACCTCATTTGGTGCTCCCCTTGATATGTTTTATTTGACACATTCACTGTGCACATACATTCACAATGTTATCTACACTACATGTTTTCACATAGTTTGTCACACTACGCACACACATTCGTCATGTTAGCTCACTATGCATGCACATTAGGTAAGTCACACTCTACACATACATCTACATAGATTAGTTGCATTATGCTTACTTCCACTTAACTGCACACTGCATAGCCACCACATGTGTTTGCACTACACACACATATTTGTTGCTCACTGCGCACGTGCATTCACAATGTTAATAACACTTGACACACACATTCACATAGTTAGTCACACAGCATTCACAATGTTAGTTGCTCTCTATACACACATTCCACATGGTCAACCATGCTGCACACACATAATCACGATGTTAGTTGTACTATTCACACACATTTGCACCACAGACACTCATAAAATAAGTCGCACTCTATGTAGACACATCCACGTAGTTGCTCTATGCACTCATATCACACAAATTATACACACGTCCACTAGCCATATGAAATAAGTGAAGCTTGATTCTCAAAAGTGTCTCTTAACTTTCTGTAAGCAATCCCCGCGCTCCATGCTTATCTCAGCTTTCCGTAAGCATTCCCCGCATTCTATGCGCATCTCAGCTTTCTGTAAGCAATCCCCAAGCTCCGTGCGCATCTCAGCTTTCCATAAGTAATCCCCGCGCTTCGTACACATCTCAGCTTTCCATAAGCAATCCCAACGGTCAGTGCACATCTCAGCTTTCCGTAAGTATTCTCCATGCTCCGTGCCCATCTCAGCTTTCCATAAGCATTCCCCGCGCTCCATGCGCATCTTGGATTTCCGTAAGCATTTCTCATGCTCAATGCGCATCTCAGCATTCCGTAAGCATTCTCCGCGCTCCGTGCACATCCCAACTTTCCGAAAGCAATCCCAGCGCTCCGTGCGCATCCCAGCTTTCCGTAAGCATTCTCAGTGCTCCGTGCATATCACAGCTTTCTGTAAGCATTCCCAGCACTCCGTGTGTATCTTAGCATCTTGTATGCATTCCCAGCACTCTGTGCGTATCCTAACATTCCGAATGTACACCCCTGGTACCTTGAGTGCACCATTCTGGCATTCCTGTGGATTGCACAACACCTGCAAACTAAAATTCATGAACTTCTTGCTCAAGCCTATCGGTTGACATCGTAATGTGTTATCATCCACCCTCCCATCACCCATGTAGCTGACATCGGAATGGTTGTCACCCATCATTTCAATCTTCAGTAATTCAAAATCAATCCCTACTGTGAAGAGGCTAAAAGCATATTTCAAACAATCAATCCCTCCTGTGAAGAGGCTAAAACAAAATTTCAATCAATCAATCCCTCTTATGAAGTGGCTAAAAGCACATTTCAATCAATCAATCCCTCCTGTGAAGAGGCTAAAAGCATATTTGATCTGACTAACATCGCTATGGTTGTTATCCATCCTTTTTAATCCGGCTGACATCGCTATGGTTGTCATCTATCATTTTCAATCCGGCTGACATCGCTATGGTTGTCATTCATCCTTTTCAATCTGGCTGACATCGCTATGGTTGTCATCCACTCTTTCAATCCGACTGACATCGCTATGGTTATCATCCATCTTTTCAATCTGACTAACATCGCTATGGTTGTCATTCACCCTTTCAATCTGGCTGACATCACTATGGTTGTCATCCATCTTTTCAATCCGACTGACATCGCTATGGTTGTCATCCAACCTTTTTAATTCGGCTGGCTTCGCTATGATTGTCATCCATCATTTTCAATCCGGCTGATATCGCTATGGTTATTATCCACCCTTTCAATCCGACTAACATCGATATGGTTTTCATCCACCTTTTCAATCCCCACTGATATCGCTATGGTTGTCATCCACCTTTTCAATCCGATTGACATCGCTATGGTTGTCATCCACCTTTTTAATCTGGCTGACATCGCTATGGTTGTCATCCACTTTTTCAATCCGGCTGACATTGCTATGGTTGTCATCCAACCATTCAATCTGGCTGAAATCGCTATGGTTGTCATCCACCTTTTTAATCTGGCTGACATCGATATGGTTGTCATCCACCTTTTCAATCCGACTGACATCGCTATGGTTGTCATCCACATTTTCAATCCGATTGATATCGCTATGGTTGTCATCCACCTTTTCAATTCGGCTGACATCGTTATGGTTGTCATCCACCTTTTCAATCAGGCTGACATCGCTATGGTTGTCATCCATCTTTTCAATCAAGCTGACATCGCTATAGTTGTCATCCATCTTTTTCAATCCGGCTAACATCGCTATGATTTTCATCCATCCTTTTCAATCTGGCTGACATTGCTATGGTTGTCATCCATCTCTTTCAATTCGGTTGAAATCGCCTCGCTTGTCATCCACCCTTTCAATCTGACTGACATTGTAATATCTTGCCATCCCCTTTTAATACTCCAGACATGAGTATGCTTCTTTCTTCCCTCTGCAATGTGGCGAAGAACCATTCTCCTATATCTCAGATGTTTCATCAGTAAGTACGAACCACCCATCCCCCAGCAACTGAACAGGTTCTCCCATCAACCCCGTCCTTTAGGATCTCATTTGTGGCAAGAATTCCAAGCATAATTTAGCTTTTTTGACTCTTTTGACTTCAAACTCACAAGTTCTTTCACACGTGAAAAATTGAGGTCTTATAACCTTTGTCGTTCACGTGCCTGCACCCTCCAATAAAGAGGGGCAACTGTAAGCACCCCAATTTTGCACCCCTTTAGACCCTTCAACACCTCTAAAAACCCTTAAAAAAAACCCTCTTTTAAAACCATCTTTCCATGTGCTTCGATTTCCAAAAACGCCCCTTAGATAAAAAATGACCAAAATGCCCCTAAGGTGAAAAATGACCAAAATGTCCCTGAAATGTGCTAAAAAAATTTTATTTTGTCCAAAATGATTTTACAAAATTTTTGATGAATTTTGGCTCTTTTTGGGATTAAATTGGACTTAAAATGGTAGAAAATGACTGAAATGCCCTTGGAGTGCAAAATAACCAAAATGCCCCTAAAAGTGCTGAAAAATTCATGTTTTATCTAAAATATTTTTCTAGATTTTATCAGTTCAATTTCGACTATTTTCGGGCTAAAACGGCTTTTCGACAAATCAGAGCGCGACACGTGGCGAGTAAAAAAAAAAAAAATAAATAAATTAATAATTTTTGGCCCCTAGCTAGGGGCGCTACTTCAAACAGCGCCCCCAGAGGGGCCTGTTCTCTTTAGGCATGTAGGCAGACCATTTTTTAAAAACCGCATAGGGGCGCTACTTCAAGTAGCGCCCCTCAGTTTTCGTCCGTTTTACCGCCCTACTGTTTCTTGCCACCTTGCTTTTTGGGGTTTTTATCCAAAATGGGCGCTACTTGAAGTAGCGACCCCCTATTTTAAAAAACTATAAATACCCCTACCCCATTCTTTTATTCTTCATTCCACTCCACTTGCTCTCTTCTCTCTCCTCTTTCGAAAACCCCTCTTTAGCATTGGCGATCCCCGGAATTTGATTTCGAAGAATCATTCTCGGGAGCACTTATTTCAGAGACCCTTTTGGATTTCCCAGAAGGTAATATCGCCAAACTCTTACGTTTGCTATGTCTTTTATTAGTTTTAATTATTTTATTGTTTTTAAATACTTAGACTGCTTACTCTGTCGAACCCCTGCCCAGTTTTATTTAAACTTAGCCTACCTGGTTGAACCTCTACCCAAACTTTGGTTTAAACTTAACTTTACTTGTCTAGTCGAACCCCTGCCCAAATTCTAGTTCAAATATAGCCTCTCTTAGTCGAACCCCTGCCCAAATCCCGATTCAGAACTAGCCTCGCCTAGTCGAACCTCTACCCAAATTCCGATTCAAAACTTGCCTTGTCTAGTCAAACCTTTGCCCAAAAAACCCTAATTACACCCTGGTTAAACCCTAGTTAATCTTGATTAAACCCTGGTTAAACCCTAATTAAACTCCAGTTAACCCTAGTTAAACCCTAGTGAAGCCCTAGTTAACCCTACATAAACCCTAGCTAAACCCAAACCCTAGGTAAACCCTAGCTAAACCCTAGCGTAACCCTAGGTAAATCCTAGCTTAACCCCAATTAAACCCTACCTATTTAGTCAAACCCCTGTCAGAGCCTCGATTCAAATCTTGTTCAAATACCTATCTCCAGAAGCTCCTCAGCACGAGCTTAAACTACCCAATCGCTCCTCAACATGAGCTTAAAAGGCCACCTTGCTCCTCAAATAGGAGCAAAAACCCTCAAACCTTTCAATCACCCACAATCTAGTCCAATCCAATCAAATCAAATCAAACCATCAACTCTCTTCCAGAACTACCTGTGGCTTGATTCCACTAACGGTGGATACGTAGGCAACCCTGATAGGGTTCAACTCCCCCTAGGATAGAATCTCTATTCCATTTCTACCCTATTTTTCTCAATTCAGTTATTTTTTAACATTACATTTCTCAACATATAAATCAAATTGCAAGCTTCTTTATGATTTCCTTTATTTAATTCAGACTTAGGGAGTAGGTAACCATCTTCGAATAGGAGTTTAGGGGTGCCTAATACCTTCTCCTAACTTCACTGAATCCCTTACCTTGACCTCTGACTTCCAGATCATGCCTTATCCAACCATTTCAGGGACCTATTTCCCTCAGAATTAGATAGGTGGCGACTCTCAACTTAATTGCAATTTATCAATGTTCCTTATCAGATCTATCCTGATCCGAAATGGGGGAGGTTAAAATTCCGGTACTCATAACAGTTTTGACATCCATTTGCCATATCTTATAGTCATGATGTGCAGCTATAGCTAGCAATATGCTGATGGATTTGAGCATAGCTACAGGTGAAAATGTATCCTCATAATCAACTCCTTGAATTTGAGTGTAACCTTTTGCAACAAGTCTAGCTTTATAGATCTCCACGTTACCATCGGCACCCTTCTTCCTTTTGTAGATCAATTTGCATCCAATTAGCCTTATACCATCTGGTGGATCTACTAAAGTCCAGACGTCGTTGTCATACATGGAATATATTTCAGCATTCATGGCTTTATTCCATTTAGATGTATCTACATCTAATGTAGCTTCCTGATAAGTATTAGGATATGTATCCTCATCATCAGGAATAACTAGATAAACCTCATTATTATAATACTGAAGTCTATCTGGTGGTCTAGAAACTCTTTCAGACCTTTTTAGTGGAACAGAATTAGAAGAATCAATAGTGGAAGGATAAGGTTCAAGTTCGATACTGGCTGAGTTGTCTTTCATCTCATGAAATTCAACCTTCTTAAGAAGATCCATTTCTTCCTCCAAGAAAGTGGCATTATGCCTAACAACTATTATTTGGTCTGCCTTGGAGTAGAAATAGAAACCCTTAGTTTCTTTTGGATATTGTACAAAGTTCTATTTTTCTACTCTAGATTCCAACTTAGTGGGTTCGAGTTTGCGAACATGCGTAGGACAACCCCATACCCTTAGATGTTGTAAACTAGGTTGTCGCCTAGTCCATAATTCATAGGATGTAACCGGTACAGACTTAGATGGAACCCGGTTCAGAATGTAAATGATAGTTTTTAAAGCATACCCCTAAAGATAGGAAGGTACATCGGTATGGCTCATCATAGAGCGAACCATATCTAATAAAGTTCAGTTTCTTCTTTCAGAAGCACCATTTTGTTTAGGTGAGGCAAGACTTGATCATTGCGAGATAATCCTATTATCCCTTAAGTAATCCATAAACTCGTTGGTGAGGTATTCACCACCTCGATCTGATTGAAATGTCTTTATGGATTTGTCTGTTTGATTCTCAACTTCTAATCTGAATTCTTTGAACTTTTCAAATGTGTCAGATTTGTATTGCATCAAATAGACATATCCATATCTGGAATAGTCATCGGTACATGTGACAAAATACTAATATTACCCTCGTGCAACTATGTTAAATAGACCACATATATCACTATATATGAGTCTCAACTTATCTTCAGCTCTTCCTATCTTTTTAGTGTAAGGCTTCTTGGTCATCTTCCCTTCGAGACAAGACTCGCAAGTAGGGAATGTAACTACCTTGAGGAATTCAAGGGGACCATCTTTTAACAACCTCTTGATCTTATCAAGATTAATATGACCAAGTCTCTTATGCCAAAGATAAGTAGACTCAGTACAATGTCTCTTCATTCTAGACATTCTAGATGATGAGGCATTGTCACTTTCCAGACATTCATTATTTACCAAAAGAAATATTAAATAAAGACCATTAATGAGATTACCAGTAATCAAGACCATTCCATCTTTCTTAATTTCAACAATTGAATTAAAATTGATAGAGAATGTACAATATAAAAGTCTAGATACTGAAATCAAATTACAATGTGCAGAATGCACATAAAAGCAGTCTTCTGAAATTAATATCTTTCCATTAGGTAATAAAGAGTAAACAAGCCAATTGACTTTACTACAACATTTGCACCCGAGCCAACTTTAAGCTTTTGCTCCTATTTAGTCGACTTTTTGGTTTCCTTGAACCCCTGCAAACAATTGCAAACAAGTGCAGTGGATCCAGAATCCACGCACCATGAGTTAGGAGGACCGTCCAGAAAGTTTGACTCAATAGTAATTAATACTTCAAAGCATCTCATACCTTAAGTATTTGCGTCATCCTTCTTCAGAGTTGCGAGGTAAGATCTACAGTTCCTCTTCCAGTGGTCTATTTTACCACAGTGGAAACAGTTTCCCTTTCCTTTGTTTTCCTTGCCAGTATCACCTGAAGAACCTTTGGTAACTCTTGCTTTACCCCTATTGTCTTTAAACTTACCTTTGCCCTTATTCCATTTTCTAAACTTTTTAGATCGCTTGGAGGTATCAGGTTTATCGACTATTAAAGTTTCACCATTTGTTGACTTATTAATCAAATCTTCTGCAGCCACAAGTGAAGTTCATAAGCTCACTTAGTGACATTTCACTCTTGTTCATGTTATAATTTAACACGAATGCATTGAAGGATGAAGGGAATGACTGCAGAACAGTGTCAACCAGAGTGATGACATCTATCTCTCCACCAAGAATTTCCAGCTCATCTAATAAGCCTATCATCTTTATGATGTGCTCTCTGACTGGAGTTCCCTCAGCCATCTTGGTGTTAAGAAGGTGTGAATGCAAGTTTCGAGGAAACCTTGATTAATCCCACGGGGAGTTTAAGGTCTTGTGTAACCGAGGTTGGTCAATATGCAAGGTATTGGGCTCAGTAGGCCAAAGGGTAGTCCAGTAGACTAGGTTTGGGGGCGGTAGGCCAAAAGAGGAGTTTGACCAAGGTTAGGGTTGCTAATCGGGGTTAGGTCAAACTTACCATGGTTAGGGTTGTTAACCACAGTTGATATGGTAAGGTCAAGCCTGGTAGGCTAAAGTTGGGCCCGGTAGGCCAAGGGTGAGCCTAGTCGGCTAAGAGATGAGGCTCAGTAAACCAAAAGCAGATTTAACCAGGTTTAGGGTTACTAACCAGAGTTAAATGGGAGTTAACCATGGTTAGGGGTGTTAACCGAGGTTAAAAGGTTCAAAGTCAGTACTTTTGGTCTTTTGTATTTTTTAGATTTTTTGGGGATTTTTCCTAATGGTTAAGGATTGCTTAACCATGGTTAAAGGGGGAGGTCTATATGGTTAGGACTGCTACCCATGGTTGAATGGCTGACACAGACCATTTTTGGACTTTTTAGAATATTTTTGAATTTCTAAGTATTTTTTCAGATTTTTGTGGGTTAAGGGCTACTTAACCATGGTTAAAAGTTAACCAAAGATGGAGTTTGACCATGGTTAAAGACTCTAACCAAGGTAAAAATGATCACAGAAGATCATTCTGGAATCTTTGGAATATTGTTGATTATTTTTCTAGAATTTTATGGGGTTCTTAACCATGGTTAAATATTAACCAAATGTGAATTTAATCATGGTTAAGAGTATGATCAGGTCAAAATTGGGCCCAGTGACCATGGCAGGGCCTAGACTGGCCTCCTACCTAGTCTGGGCCCTGTACAAAGGCCAGAAGTTAAAAAAAACAGAAATTTCAATCATGTTTTTAACCATGGTTTGCATGGATTCAAATGTGATTAGGAATTGACTCAGGAAATTCTAAGGTCATAGTGGGATAGCTTTAGTGTATGGAACACCCTGCACCTTTGGTCGGTCCAAGGGGAGGTCGGGTGTGGGCCCCACAGTAGGCCAAAGGTACCATGGTTGGTAACACATAATGACGATTTTCAAACTAAAATTTCAGACATACTTTTAACCACTGTTTGTAGGGTTTTAACCGTGGTTATGGTTAACCCCTCAAGGTTCTGAGACCAGTGTTGAGGAGGCTGAAGTCTAGGGAAGACCTGGGCCCCTGGTGGGCCCAGGGGAAGGTCGGGTGTGGACCCCATAGTGACCCAAAGAGGCCCTATTTGCCAGACTCACCAAACTGTCAACCCAAGTTTAGGCTTGATTTAACCATGGTTAAGGGATAAGTTAGAGGTTGGAATGACTAAGATAGGTAGCCAAGAGTGGGGTGAGACTAACCATGGCACTGGTCTTGACCAGGGCCTAACCTAAACATGGTTAAAGAGGTGTTACAGGGATGACCTGAAATGCCATTTTTTTGGTTTTTAAAATGTTTTTTCCCTTTGTTGGGGGTGCACCCACGGTTACCAGGGATTCCCTCATGACTTGAGGGACCCCCAAAATGTTAGAATGAGCACTGGTGATGTAGGGTATTATACCCAAAATGGAGACCTCAAGGGTATACCCCTATGTAGAGCCCCAGACTTTTTCATGCTTAATACATGACACTTTCGTTGTCATCTTGCCTTTTTAAGAGGTATGATTAATAAATGAGGAAGAATTTGGAAATTTCGAAATGTCAGAATTGTTCCTCTTCGAAGTACGAACACAACGCAAGTTGAATCGTCAAAATCGGACGAACGAGTCAAAAGATATGGCCAAAACAGTCTGTACCTGTAGGACACCACGAGTTGCACTATTCATGGCACCACGAGTTGGCACTATTCATGGCACCACGAGTTGGCACTATTCACAACACCACGAGTTGCACTATTCATGGCACCACGAGTTGCACTATTCACGGCACCACGAGTTGCAGGCACCACGAGTTGCACTATTCACGGCACCACGAGTTGCACTATTCATGGAACCACGAGTTGGCACTATTCATGGCACCACGAGTTGACACTATTCACAGCACCACGAGTTGCACTATTGATGGCACCACGAGTTGCACTATTCACGGCACCACGAGTTGCACTATTCATGGCATCACGAGTTGCACTATTCATGGCACCACGAGTTGGCACTATTCACGGCACCACGAGTTGACACTATTCACGGCCCCACGAGTTGGCACTATTCACAGCACAATGTGTTCAGCACTATTCACGGTCCTCGCGTCATTGCAGAAATCGCAGTAAGGGTATTACAGTCTTTTATCAGTTCACTCTTACCTTAAGAGTTTAACCCGAGCCTTTAGGGTATCATTCAACACTTAGAGAGTTTGAGAGAATAGAAGAAAGAGGAGAAGGCGATTCCAATTTAGGGTTTCCATTTTTGGAGAGAAATCAAAGGGTTTTGAGACCCTAGATCAACCTCAAGCCCGTTTTCTTCAAGATTTCGGTGCAAGCATTTGTGGAGCTCACGAATCAAGCTAGGGCAGCAACTCACAGCCATTTGGAAAGAGGGTTTCTTCCTCATTTCTTCAAGGTCAGTGCTTCTTACTACCCTCCTAGTTATAGTTCCTCTTTTCCCTTCCTTTCTTTTGATTTTCTTTCATTTACACATGTGCTATGAGATGGATGAATGGTAAATGGTAAATGGTGAATGGTGAATGGTGAATGGTGAATGGAGATGGAATGGGCGATTGGATGCCAATGGTTGTGTGTGATGAACAAATGGAGAAGGGCATTGTTCCAATAATGAACGTACATGTATGATTTGAGTAAAACCCATCTAGAAAAGCATGTTGTAGGGTAAATCCATAATGAACACACCATGTTTGACGAAATGCCAAGGTGAACACAGTGAGCTGAAAATCTGGTAATGCATGCCTAATAAATTATGAACATTGCTAGGGACTATGATAGGGTGGTTCCTGCTTTCCCATAATGCTATGAATATTACATTACTCAATCTTTGAGGCTATATGTGTTGTGAAATTACCCAAATGTCACCTTTAAATTTGAATGCAAGTATGTACACGGTTCCCACGAGCACGGCATACATGGCATGATTTATCGAGGTTTTCAAGAACATGGTTAGAGGTGGGACATATCCTACGATATGTTTTACCTCGCTTTTCACAAGAAGACAAGAACCAACATTCCACGAGGGGTCTCCCCTCACTCACAAGTGTATATCATGAAGAAGGGTCTCCCTTCCCTCGCAAGTACATACATATCATAAAGAAGGGTCTCCCTTCCCTTGCAAGTGCATTGCATAAAGAAGGGTCTCCCTTCCCTCTCAAGGCATCTCACAAGGACAACTCACAAGGATATCTCACAAGTTACACGATCACAAGCAAGCACGCATGACATGCATGACATGACACGACATACAAGAATCAAGCAAGATAGACATGACAAGTTTTCAAGTACAAAAAGATATTTCAAGTCAAGTCAAGTGCACGATGTTTCAAGAGGATTTATCGGTTTTCTACGAATTACAAGCATGATTATAAACTGCTTTACTTCCTTGTATGATGTGAATTGTTTCCGTTTGACATATATGAATTGCTCCTGATTATGTATTGCTATTTCTACGCTATAATTGTTGGTTAGTATTTAGTACCCGCTGAGTATTCCATGCTCAGCCGTACTTCTTATGACGGCAGGTTCTGAGGGAGCTGCTACCCCATTTGATGTTTGTGCTCCTGGTCCATGGGTGGAAGAGGAGTACGCCGAGGAGCCTTTGGTGGAACCTCCCGTAGAGGGTTATCAGTAGGTGGTGATTAGATTCTGAGTGGATTAGCTGTGGGTGAGATGAGAGTTAGATTCATGTATTTTGGCGGGCATGTCCGCACTTCCTTTTGGAGACTGTTTGTATAAACTTGGATTTGCGTATGTATATACATAGAGGTTTGGTAGTCTTCCGCTGTGCTATATTAGAGTATGTTTCCGCTGTTTATATCCTCTATTGTATATGCTCTGTGGGTTTTGCAGGTTAGTTGTCAAGCAAGTCATGATTAGTCGTCCAAAGTTCACTCTAACTCCTAGGGTGGGACTTGGGTCGCGACAGAAGTGGTATCAGAGCCTAGGCTTTAGGTCTCTAGGGTCACTTAGAATCTTATACCACGGCTTGACAAGAGCATATGTCAGGAAACAAGTTAGGAAGAAAGTAAGTCGGAAGAGAGTCTTGATCCAAGTG
This sequence comes from Tetracentron sinense, assembly GCA_015143295.1. Lineage (NCBI taxonomy): Eukaryota > Viridiplantae > Streptophyta > Magnoliopsida > Trochodendrales > Trochodendraceae > Tetracentron > Tetracentron sinense. The sequence goes on from CM026562.1 coordinate 25,627,077, forward strand.
TAAGACTAAACTTTAGTCTTAGTCAAAAATGGTTGTTTCAACCAAGTACGAGCCTTAGGAACGCTAGAACACCAAAGTATAATATTATAAACACTCTGATGACTTAATGCGATGTATATTAGTGTTATACAACTAATACAAATTGGATTATTGTGAAATGGCATTGAAGTAAACTGTGGTTTCAAGTTAGACTCATGTGGTGTTATTATTCTCAGGACTTGAGTCATGAGACGGAACACACGGGGTCGTGGACCACATACCAGAGCTTCCTCTTCTTCACGGGATGAGGATGAGCAGCCAGACCTCTCTCAAGTCTTAGGCTCTATTGCTGAGACACTCGCCATACTGGCGGCTCGGCAGGCTATACCATCATCGGCGGCACCTACTCCACTGCCCGCAGCTCCAGTACATCGTACCGCTGGAGTTGAGGCATTCAGGAGATTGAGGCCTCCACCATTCCATGGGAGTGTGGACCCTCTTGCTGCGGAGGCATGGATCCACCAGATGGAGAAGATCTTTACGGTCCTCTCACCTACAGAGGAGGAGAGAGTAGCATGGGCAGCTTTCATGCTAGAAGGCGAAGCCCATCATTGGTGGTTGTCCGCACTGAGGATGAGAGATTTGACCATGCAGGGTCTACCTTGGACTTGGGAGGAGTTTAAGAATACTTTTTACAAGAAGTATTTTCCGATTGGAGCGCGGGAAAATAAAGAGAGAGAATTCATCAACCTTGAGCAAGGTTTGATGTCGGTGGCACAATACGAGGCCAAGTTCTCGGAGTTGTCGAGATTTGCGCCTCATATGGTCGCTACTGAGGCAATGAAGGCGAGAAGATTTGAGCAAGGGCTCAAGGATGTGATTATGGAAAAGGTTTCCGTTTTCAGGCATACTACCTACCCTGAGGTAGTAGACAAGGCCTTATTGGTCGAGGCCAATTCGGAGACAGTGTCCAAGAAGAGGGAGTTGGCGAGAGGCCAAGCTAGTAGTTCAGCACCTCCAGAGAGGCGGACTCGCTATCAGTATGCGTGGCCAGCACCACCGATGAGGCCATCTTATGCGCCTCCAGCTCCACGGCAGTATATGCCTCAGGCACCGAGACCTCAGGCTCTTCCAGCCCCACGGCCTGTTGCACCTCAGACGATGAGGTATGCTCCACTTCCGGCCCCTCCGACTTATGCACACGAGGTCTGCACTTCATGCGGCCGAAGGCACCCGGCAGGGGATTGCCGAAGAGCATCGGGTGGATGTTTTCATTGTGGTCGCCAGGGCCATATGATCAGGGATTGCCCCAGTCGGCATTTACCAGGCCAGTCTCAGGGGATTAGTCCACCAGCACGCCCAGCAGGATCATATCAGGCGTCATCTCAGACTACCCGGTCTACGCCTCAGTCTCGCCAGGCAAACCAGGGGCGAGTTTTTGCCTTGACAGAGGGTGATGCACTTGCTTCTGATGATGTGGTGCAAGGTACGCTGTTAGAGTTAACTTCTTTATTCGTGATTATTATGTTATGCTCTATTCTCTGTGTATGTACTTGGCATGTTATATATGTATATACCTACATGTATACACTGTTGATGCATGGATTGACTTAGTTAGTTAAAATTTCAGGAACCCTACTAGTCAATGAGTATTTGGCTCGAGTATTGATTGATAACCGGGTCTACTCATTCATTTGTCTCGCCGAGTTTTTCAGAGGGCTTTTCTGTGGAGCCTACTCAACTAGAACCGGAGTTAGCCATTTCGACTCCTCTCGGCAAAACAGTATTGGCAGATAAAGTGTGTAGAAATAGTGTGGTCCAAGTTGGAAGCCACGAGTTGGCGGTTGATCTCATTGTCCTTGGATTCCAAGACTTTGATGTTATATTGGGAATGGATTGGTTAGCAGCACATCATGGGCATGTAGCTTGCTTTGAGAAAATGGTACTCTTCAAGCCAGTAGAAGGAAAACCATTCCACTTTCGCGGGTTGAGAAGTAGATCTATTGCTAGTTTTGCGGCGTTGGGCTTAGCTAATCCCGAGGCAAAGGACTCATCGACTATTCCGGTTGTGAGTGAGTTCCTGGATGTATTTCCAGAGGAGTTGCCAGGATTGCCTCCAGACAGGGAGATTGAGTTTATGATCGAGCTTGCACCAGGCACAGCTCCTGTTTTCAGAGCTCCATACAGAATGGCCCCTATTGAACTCAAGGAGTTGAAGACCCAGTTGGAAGAGTTACAAGGTCTTGGTTTCATTCGACCAAGTGTCTCTCCGTGGGGAGCCCCGGTGTTGTTTGTTAAGAAGAAAGATGGCTCGATGCGGATGTGTGTCGATTACCGGCAATTGAACAAAGTCACCATAAAGAATAGGTATCCCTTGCCTAGGATTGATGACTTGTTCGATCAGTTGAAGGGAGCGAGATTTTTCTCGAAGATAGACCTTCGATCGGGTTATCACCAGTTGAAGATTAAGGTGGAAGATGTTCCCAAAACTGCTTTCAGGACTCGGTATGGGCACTACGAGTTCTTGGTAATGCCTTTTGGACTCACGAACGCGCCGGCAGCCTTTATGGATTTGATGAACCGGGTGTTCCGGCCACACCTTGATAGGTGCGTGATTGTATTTGTGGATGACATCTTGGTCTATTCCCAGACACGGGAAGATCACACACGTGACCTATGCCTTGCTTTGGAAATGCTAAGAGAACACAAGCTATACGCCAAACTTAGCAAGTGTGAGTTTTGGTTGGAAGAGGTGGCATTCCTAGGCCACGTGGTTTCTGCAGAAGGTATCTCGGTGGATCCGAAGAAGATCGAAGCAGTTATGAGTTGGGCGAGGCCCAAGAGTGTTACCGAGATACGCAGCTTTCTTGGGTTGGCAGGCTACTACAGGAGATTCGTAGAGAGTTTCTCTAGCCTTGCAGCACCGCTCACTTACCTGACAAGGAAGAATGCCAAGTTTGTATGGAGTGATAAGTGCGAGATCAGTTTCACAGAACTGAAGAAGAGGCTTACTACAGCTCCTGTCCTTACAGTGCCATCCGGACCTCTTGGGTATGAGGTGTACAGTGATGCCTCACACGTTGGACTTGGATGTGTGCTTATGCAACACAAGAAAGTCATTGCCTATGCATCAAGGCAGTTGAAGGAGCATGAGAAGAATTATCCCACGCACGACTTGGAGCTTGCGGCGGTCGTGTTTGCACTTAAGATTTGGCGTCATTACCTTTATGGGATGGAGTTCTATGTGTTCACTGATCACAAGAGTCTCAAGTATCTCTTTTCCCAAAAGGAGCTGAATCTAAGGCAACGGCGTTGGATGGAATTTTTGAAAGACTATGATTGTACCATTCAATACCACCCGGGTAAAGCAAATGTAGTGGCAGATGCTTTAAGTAGAAGACCTCAAGGGTTGTTAGCACATATGTTGGTTCAAGAATGGAAGCTACTAGAAGATTTGGCAAATTTGGACATCAGTGTGAATGACTCTGTCCGTGGTCCTACCTTGGCAAATGTTACGGTTCGGCCGTACATTATAGATTTGATCCAAGAATATCAAGCCATGGATGCTGAATTGTTGGCTTATCGGGACAAGGAAGTTGCTAAGGGTAGTGAGGACTTCTCTCTCACTAGTCGGGGTGCTATCACATTCAAGGGAAGACTGTGCATCCCAGCCAATGCAGATCTTCGAAGAGAAATTTTGGATGAAGCACACCGTTCGAAGTACACAGTGCACCCAGGGGGTAAAAAGATGTACCGGAACCTCAAGAGTCACTTTTGGTGGCGGAATATGAAGAGGGAGGTTGCGGAATATGTGGCACGGTGCTTAGTGTGCCAACAGGTGAAAGCAGAACACATGCGACCCGCCGGTCTATTGCATTCCCTTCCGATTCCCGAGTGGAAATGGGAGAACATATCCATGGATTTCATAGTTGGCTTGCCAAAGACGGCAAGGGGCTCAGATGCGATATGGGTAGTAGTGGATCGTTTGACAAAGTCCGCTCATTTCTTACCCTACCGAACTACTTTCAACTCAAGACAGTTGGCTGCACTATACATCAAGGAAGTAGTTAGATTGCACGGAGTGCCTGTTAGTATTGTGTCGGATCGGGATCCAAGATTCACGTCAAGATTTTGGAAAAGTTTCTAGGAGGCTATGGGTTCCCGACTTGATTTCAGCACCGCTTTTCATCCACAGACGGATGGACAAACCGAGAGAGTGAACCAAGTCATTGAAGACATGCTTCGGGCTTGTATGTTGGATTTCAGAGGCAGTTGGGAAGAGCACTTGCCATTGGTTGAATTTGCCTATAATAACAGCTATCAGGCAAGTATTCAAATGGCACCATTTGAGGCCTTGTATGGGCAAAGTTGTAGGTCTCCTCTCTATTGGGATGAGGTAGGCGAAAGGAAAGTACTTGGTCCGGAGTTGATTGAGCAAACTGCAAACACAGTTAAGATCATCCGGGATCGATTGAAAGCCGCTCAAGATCGCCAGAAAAGTTATGCGGACACACGCCGTAGGGACTTGGAATTTCAAGTAGGGGATCAAGTTTTTGTGAAAGTATCTCCTAGCAAATGGATCATGAGATTTGGGAAGCGAGGCAAGCTCAGTCCTCGGTATGTTGGGCCTTTTGAGATTATCACACGGGTTGGTGAAGTTGCTTATCGAGTAGCTCTTCCACCTCACATGGCTGCAGTTCATAACGTCTTCCATGTGTCCATGCTTCGGAAGTATCTTGCGGATCCTTCGCATGTCATAGACTTGGAACAGTTGGAGATTCGAGAGGACCTCACCTTGATTGAAAAGCCAGTCCAGATTTTAGATCGAAGGAATCAGGTGCTTCGCAACAAGACAATCCCTTTGGTTCTTGTGCAATGGCAACACCATGCTCGGGAAGAAGCTACATGGGAGCGTGAAGCCGAAGTCAAAGAAAAGTACCCAGAATTACTTGAATGAGTTTCTGTCTGAAGTCTGTATATGGCTTGTAATGTTCTTTTTGATTTGTAATGCAAGTAGTGTCTGAATTTCGAGGACGAAATTTTTGTAAGGGGGGAAGGATGTAGAGCCCCAGACTTTTTCATGCTTAATACATGACACTTTCGTTGTCATCTTGCCTTTTTAAGAGGTATGATTAATAAATGAGGAAGAATTTGGAAATTTCGAAATGTCAAAATTGTTCCTCTTCGAAGTACGAACACAACGCAAGTTGAATCGTCAAAATCGGACGAACGAGTCAAAAGATATGGCCAAAACAGTCTGTACCTGTAGGAAATCGTAGCACAGACAACGTACTCTGATAACGTATACTGTGTGCATCCGTTGTACAACTCACCACGGGTACGTTGTACGGCTCACCACGGGTACGTTGTACAACTCACCACGGGCACGTTGTACAGCTCACCACGAGTTGCACTATTCACGGCACCACGAGTTGCACTATTCATGGCACCACGAGTTGGCACTATTCATGGCACCACGAGTTGGCACTATTCACAGCACCACGAGTTGCACTATTCATGGCACCACGAGTTGCACTATTCACGGCACCACGAGTTGCACTATTCATGGCACCACGAGTTGCACTATTCATGGCACCACGAGTTGGCACTATTCACGGCACCACGAGTTGCACTATTCACGGCACCACGAGTTGCACTATTCATGGCACCACGAGTTGCACTATTCATGGCACCACGAGTTGGCACTATTCACAGCACCACGAGTTGCACTATTCATGGCACCACGAGTTGCACTATTCACGGCACCACGAGTTGCACTATTCATGGCATCACGAGTTGCACTATTCATGGCACCACGAGTTGGCACTATTCACGGCACCACGAGTTGACACTATTCACGGCACCACGAGTTGCACTATTCATGGCACCACGAGTTGCACTATTCACGGCACCACGAGTTGCACTATTCATGGCATCACGAGTTGCACTATTCACGGCACCACGAGTTGCACTTCAGGCATCACGAGTTGCACTATTCATGGCACCACGAGTTGCACTATTCATGGCACCACGAGTTGGCACTATTCACGGCACCATGAGTTGGCACTATTCACGGCACCACGAGTTGACACTATTCACAGCACAATGTGTTCAGCACTATTCACGGTCCTCGCGTCATTGCAGAAATCCCAGTAAGGGTATTACGGTCTTTTGTCAGTTCACTCTTACCTTAAGAGTTTAACCCGAGCCTTTAGGGTATCATTCAACACTTAGAGAGTTTGAGAGAATAGAAGAAAGAGGAGAAGGCGATTCCAATTTAGGGTTTCCATTTTTGGAGAGAAATCAAAGGGTTTTGAGACCCTAGATCAACCTCAAGCCCGTTTTCTTCAAGATTTCGGTGCAAGCATTCGTGGAGCTCACGAATCAAGCTAGGGCAGCAACTCACAGCCATTTGGAAAGAGGGTTTCTTCCTCATTTCTTCAAGGTCGGTGCTTCTTACTACCCTCCTAGTTATAGTTCCTCTTTTCCCTTCCTTTCTTTTGATTTTCTTTCATTTACACATGTGCTATGAGATGGATGAATGGTGAATGGTGAATGGTGAATGGTGAATGGAGATGGAATGGGCGATTGGATGCCAATGGTTGTGTGTGATGAACAAATGGAGAAGGGCATTGTTCCAATAATGAACGTACATGTATGATTTGAGTAAAACCCATCTAGAAAAGCATGTTGTAGGGTAAATCCATAATGAACACACCATGTTTGACGAAATGCCAAGGTGAACACAGTGAGCTGAAAATCTGGTAATGCATGCCTAATAAATTATGAACATTGCTAGGGACTATGATAGTGTGGTTCCTGCTTTCCCATAATGCTATGAATATTACATTACTCAATCTTTGAGGCTATATGTGTTGTGAAATTACCCAAATGTCACCTTTAAATTTGAATGCAAGTATGTACACGGTTCCCACGAGCACGGCATACATGGCATGATTTATCGAGGTTTTCAAGAACATGGTTAGAGGTGGGACATATCCTACGATATGTTTTACCTCGCTTTTCACAAGAAGACAAGAACCAACATTCCACGAGGGGTCTCCCCTCACTCACAAGTGTATATCATGAAGAAGGGTCTCCCTTCCCTCGCAAGTACATACATATCATAAAGAAGGGTCTCCCTTCCCTCGCAAGTGCATTGCATAAAGAAGGGTCTCCCTTCCCTCTCAAGGCATCTCACAAGGACAACTCACAAGGATATCTCACAAGTTACACGATCACAAGCAAGCACGCATGACATGCATGACATGACACGACATACAAGAATCAAGCAAGATAGACATGACAAGCTTTCAAGTACAAAAAGATATTTCAAGTCAAGTCAAGTGCACGATGTTTCAAGAGGATTTATCGGTTTTCTACGAATTACAAGCATGATTATAAACTGCTTTACTTCCTTGTATGATGTGAATTGTTTCCGTTTGACATATATGAATTGCTCCTGATTATGTATTGCTATTTCTACGCTATAATTGTTGGTTAGTATTTAGTACCCGCTGAGTATTCCATGCTCAGCCGTACTTCTTATGGCGGCAGGTTCTGAGGGAGCTGCTACCCCATTTGATGTTTGTGCTCCTGGTCCATGGGTGGAAGAGGAGTACGCCGAGGAGCCTTTGGAGGAACCTCCCGTAGAGGATTATCAGTAGGTGGTGATTAGATTCTGAGTGGATTAGCTGTGGGTGAGATGAGAGTTAGATTCATGTATTTTGGCGGGCATGTCCGCACTTCCTTTTGGAGACTGTTTGTATAAACTTGGATTTGCGTATGTATATATATAGAGGTTTGGTAGTCTTCCGCTGTGCTATGTTAGAGTATGTTTCCGCTGTTTATATCCTCTATTGTATATGCTCTGTGGGTTTTGCAGGTTAGTTGTCAAGCAAGTCATGATTAGTCGTCCAAAGTTCACTCTAACTCCTAGGGTGGGACTTGGGTCGCGACACCCCATGCCTACAGTTGAGGCAAAAGGGGGCCCCTATCCTTGGTGGATGCTACTGGAGAAGAAAGAAATGAGATGGGGACCCTTGGAACAAGACCATGGGTCCCTTACAATGACAATAACAAAGTAAAGATGCAATAGTAAAGGTAATGAGGTGTATACCCTCTCGGTTTAGGATCTACCAGAGGTGGTGCCGCTGCAAGGGCTGGAGCTCGATGGTGCGGAGCTGGGATGGACTGGGTGTGGTTGTTGGGGTGTTGAGGCCTTCGTGGATGGAAAGGCTAAGGCGTGGCTGAGCTGGTTCGGTTTTCGCAGAGCTTGGGTGTGGAATCTATCGTGGGTAAACCGTGGAGAGGGGGGATTTATAGAGAGGAGGGAAGGCCTTAGGGTACCAAATTAATGGAGGCATAGTAGGGGGGACACCTGGGAATAACCTGGAGACACAGGGTACTCTTAGAGAGGAGCAAGGGGTGCTCTATACGCTGGTATGCTTGGAGAAGAAGAGGAACAATGTTCATCTTTTAAAAAAAATTTCTTCTTGGGCCTAAACATCACACATATGGCTAGGCAATGCCCCCTTTACCCTTTTTGGAGTTTGATCAAACTTCAAATTTTAAAAGTAAGTGGGTCCCCGCTTAGCTCCCCAAGCCGGGGCTACACCCGCTCCGAACTAAACCGCTACCCAGAACCGGACTGTCTGTTTCCTCCTTCTGATAGTCATACAAAATAGAGAGGAAGCTAAAGCTATTCTAT